>CADEHL010001088.1:125000-477500 GCA_902827135.1 Harpagifer antarcticus | reverse complement strand
GGTGATTTTTCCAGGAAAGATTGGAGCAGCAAGGGGACACTGTTTAGGAACAGAGACAACAAGGATGGAAGTCAATAACAGCACAAAGGATATGTAGGTGTACAGCTGAACATCTGTGTGTATATATTACAAAGATGGTAAGAGGTATTGGTTCCATGTTTGCCTCTCTGTTAACCTCGACTTCACATTTGGTGACATTCTGATCCTTATTTCCAGAGAGGAGGCAACATTTCCACTTTGTCGGTTATAAACATCAACCAAAACAAACTATTGTGCAGCAAAATATTGTCATACAACCATCCATTTAAAAAACTAGACATATATATAATAAAAATAATAATTTATTCTATTTAGAGGCGCCTTTCAAAGCACCCAAGGACACCTGAGATTAAGGAGGACATGTCATGCTAATTTTCAGGTTAATGTTTGTATTTTCTGCCTCTACTGTGACACGTTTTGTTGTTCAAGAGGTCTTTGCAGACTTCACAAACCAAACACAGTAAAGGAAAGGGAAAACACCAAAAAGTATAATAGTAGTTCTTCCTCCTCTGCTTTAACGTATCCATCCCTCTTGAAAAGCACGAGCTGTAGATTCCCTCCCTCCCCTCCTCCAAAGGCACCTGCCAATAAGCATGACCAAACAAGCGGTGGCAGAATAAAGCCATGCAGTAATTGGACAAGACTAATTGCAATAGTGAAGTCTCAGAGTGTCTGATTGCGCTGGGGAAGGACAGCAGTCACAGGACGGCTCGCTTTGTTTGCGCAGGCCAACGTTGTTTGACTCGTCACTTTGTAATTAGGATTGCACAGATCCAACTTTGTACGGATGTCTGGGACTCAGACTGGATCTGCATAATGCTTCTTTGTGTAGTGGGATGTCATCTTTTCACATTGTGTTACCCTCAGACAGTGGCATTTCTATATGTACAAAAGAAACGTAGATGTCTATATATAAGCTTCTGCAGAGAGGTTCATGGCTGCTGAGGCACTGGCACTGACTCTTCAGGTTTATAAATATTATATTTTTACCTAAATTAAAATATAATATTATTTTCAAAAGCCTCTTTAGTTTGATGCTTCAATTAATTTTAAACAGACAGTTCAACAGAAGGATACCCAAAAAATGTAATTTTATCATTTAAATATTGAATTGTTCTCTCTTAGTAAGATCCCATTTTCAATAAAATGGCGGTTTTACCTTGACTTGAAGATGAAGTCCATTTGCCTATCCCTCTGGAAAAAAATCTCTATTACTTTTTTGTAAAGGTCCTCCTTATGTTAATGTAGTTTCAAAAGACTATCATAAATCTAAATGATGGATTTATGATTCGAAAATGATAAAAGTAGGGTAGACATGTGGATATTATCCGGCTGAACAAAACGTACATTTATCTAACAGCTACGTTTCCCACAGATCTTATTTGGAGCTATTTTCTAAAATCCTATGGAGAAATCTCATTGCTTTTTTGTGGAGGGAAGCCATGCGCAGCTTACTTCCTGGTTTTAGGACGCGTCTCTCTCCTCCTCTTCACACACCACACTTTTCGCGGCACACGTACTTACAGCCAATCAGCTCTGAATGATGTGAGATGACGTATGGTGGGGATGGCAGCTCTATGCCCCTATGGTCATTATTTTTTTGCCACACACATTAAATAGGAAAATACTCTGAGCATGCGCAGTGTAGTTTTTACAGTCACCGTTCACTTAGACAGTGAGAGGGAGGGGCAGGATCGGGTTTTGTCCCACATGGCTCTAAACAGCTCAATAGGCACACACTGTAGACCAGTGGTTCTCAACTGGTCAGGCCTCGGGACCCACTTTTTCCTTAGTCAATAGATCGCGAACCGAAATTTTTAACCACTCAAATCTATTCAACAAAAAATCGTGCAGTAAAATATACTCTTTTCAGTATACACTATTAATTAAAGTGAAGTACAGTTCTTATATCCCTTATATCCCTTCACAGAACTAAAGTATGCTTTTAAATAAGGTTTAATGAGATGATGGAATCAAAGCTGAACTGCATAACATAAAAAGGCCCACATGCTGAAAACCCAACCCCAGCAGGGGGTCTGGGGGGATTATACTAACATATAAACTACCCATTCTGGTACACTCTGAGAAGAAAATAAATAAATCTATTCCTACTCGACATATTAATAATATTTTATGCCATTGTTTGTTTTTCACTTTGTTCTGACATCTTGCTGTGAGAAGAGTAAAGAGGAGATAGTCTGTGTGACTTACTTTAAATTGTGGGTAAGGGTAGATAGCCCCCATTGTTCTGTGACCTGTCAGTCATCAAACCGAGGGTCATATTTCATGATGTGTTCATTTGTATCTGAAGTTGTAACCATGGATGTATAAAGAAGAGTTCTACCGCAAAGTTATTCTGCGTGGCGACTTCCGGAAACAATCTTGATTCTGATTGGCCAGAAGACTCGAAAAAACATCAGCAAAGATGTTTTATTGAGAAGATGATCACTACGTGACAGAAGTTTTCAAAACCGTTCATGGTCTCCGGGACTTCCAGTCCAACGCCGACTGCATGCACAGCGTTAGAAAATCGGGCCTTCAAAATAAAAGTTTGACTTTTTTCCCCCCAACACATCTGCGACCCACTTGAAACGGGTCCGCGACCCACTTTTAGGTCGCGACCCACCAGTTGAGGACCACTGCTGTAGACAATAATTAGAAGAACACAGACTAAAACAGCAATGAGACGAATCAGATGATTAAACATGATCTTAAAATATATTTTCTTTGCATTTCTTTGTAATCATAATTTTTTCCCGGCTGTGTATTTTGAAATTCTAACGCACTCGAGCTGGTTTCTCCAAAATTACCTACCCCACCTTTAATTACACATCCGAAAAGGGGTGGGAAGAAGTTTACACTTTTTTAATCCCACACCTTCTCTCAAAAACAAAATAGAAGCTATTTAACTTTGAGGCAAGGGAAGCGGCAGTGGTCAAATGCTAACTCATTTCTAGGTTTAAGGACTCATTCCTGCACCACTCTATCTCCAAGATCAGCCCTAGTTGTGCCAGATAACAGATCAAGCTTTTGACTCAGTATCTGCTTGATATTGGATGTCATTTTTGGCATTTCCTTGTGTGTAATCATCTCCAATAACCTTGCAATTTGCAGCAGCCAAGAACAACGCGTTCTGTAATAGCTCACAAAAAAAGTAAAGGCCACGCATTCTCCACATGTGCCCAGGGTATAAGAAGTCTGCTCATGCTTGAGTACAAAAAGAATGGTGCTGAGGTGTTTCTTGGAAAAAAGCCAGGACTGTTAAGTGGAAACAGAGGGCAAATCAAAAAGCTGGGGAGAAGTCCAAGGGGAGAGCTGTGAAGGGGGAAAGACAGCCTGTGACCGAGCCGAGGGGCCAGAGCAAGAAGACCGTAAGTATTAGTGAAATGTGCTTCTTCATGCTGCAGAAACATGTAGACCACCACCCGAGGGACTGCAAGTATTTCTGCTGCCTCCCTCTCAGACCCCGTAAATGTAAAGCCGGGAACTTTCAAGCTCTGATTGGGTCTGCTGAGCCGCGGGGAGTCCTCCGTCTGGGAGCTGAGAGTCTGAATGTCTGATTACAGTAAAGCCTGCGATCACTGCCCTGAGATGGCAAAAGTACACACATCCTTTACTCAAGTAGAAGTACAGATACTCGTGTTTAAAAGTACTCTGGTAAAAGTAGAAGTACTGACTAAACTTCTTTACTCAAGTAAAAGTAAAGAGGCTTTGAAATGTACTTCAGTAAAAAGTACCCATAACTAGCAGCTGTTTTAAAGAGTACCTGACCTCCCTTTATATTAATAGAACAATAATGTCATTGTTAGCTAATGAATGTTTCCATGCTGAACAACGGCAACATGACAACGTTTCCATTGGTCCCTCTTCTTTAGAGAAGACCAGGAAATGATGGATACACGGATCGTGTTCAAATTAATAGGCACGCAATGACTCTAAAGAATAATGATCACGCATCAAACACACATTCAGACTAAAGGAACCAGCTGTTTGGGAAATGAGAGAAGTAGAAAGTACAGGTATTTGGGTTCAACATGTGAGAAGTAGAAAGTACAGGTATTTGAGTTCAACATGTAAGAAGTAGAAAGTACAGGTATTTGGGTTCAACATGTAAGAAGTAGAAAGTACAGGTATTTGTGTTCAACATGTAAGAAGTAGAAAGTACAGGTATTTGAGTTCAACATGTAAGAAGTAGAAAGTACAGGTATTTGAGTTCAACATGTAAGAAGTAGAAAGTACAGGTATTTGAGTTCAACATGTAAGAAGTAGAAAGTACAGGTATTTGAGTTCAACATGTAAGAAGTAGAAAGTACAGGTATTTGGGTTCAACATGTAAGAAGTAGAAAGTACAGGTATTTGAGTTCAACATGTAAGAAGTAGAAAGTACAGGTATTTGGGTTCAACATGTAAGAAGTAGAAAGTACAGGTATTTGGGTTCAACATGTAAGAAGTGAAAGTACAGGTAATTGGGTTTAAAAGGTAAGAAGTGAAAGTACAGGTATTTGTGTTCAAAATGTAAGAAGTGAAAGTACAGGTATTTGTGTTCAACATGTAAGAAGTAGAAAGTACAGGTATTTGAGTTCAACATGTAAGAAGTAAAAGTAAAAATTCGTCAGAAAAATTCAACTGTACTGATACCAGAAAGTACTGACCAGAAAAATTTACTTAAGTACAGTAACGAAGTATTGCACTGCTTGAAACACCTCGCAGGGAAAGATCTTTAGAGAAAAAATGGTATCTTAAAGGGAAACTTTGAAGAACTTTGAATGAGACGTGAGGCCCCCACGTGGAAATGTGCTATTCGTTTCTGTTCGCGGTGGCGTGCTTTGAAGTGGAAACAGCTCTGCCGTTTCGTCAGATTTGTTGTCTTCATCTGGCTGGCAGCTGGTGAGAGTTGCCATGATTCTGTGTGACTCAAAGCCTCTTCTGTTCTCTATTGTTAAAAAGGAGCCCACCAAAGGACTTGCTTCCCATCCACAGGAATCGGTTAAATTACAACGCATATGGAGAGCAGTCAATCTCTCCGAATAGCCCCCCTCTCTTTAATACAGTAACTAATGGCAATTGCTGATGGCAACCACAATTTCCAGATGTAATTGGGTTCCTTGATAAAGGATACCAACATCTCAATGTCTCTAAATGCTGCAGCGCTGTCCCCCCCCCCCACAAGGTCACACCATCCATTCTGATTGGAGGCGCGATGCTAATGTATTCTACTTGCTTATTATCTATAATGGCATGGAGAGGTTTCAGTGGAAAATTAACCGCTGTGCTGCAGACACCTTCATTAGCAGATGAGGTGACATCTCATGCAAAACACACAACAGGGGGGATCATTTCATAAACTCTCAATGATTACTCACCTCTGGATATCACACTGACAATCACACATTAATGGATGTTTACAGCAAATGAAGAAGGATTTCTGACGGAGGTAAGTGCTGTTTTAGTTATTCCAGGACACACAGACACACACATACTCTGAAATGTACAGCTCAGATATCTCTCCTCCACACATCTGCTGTATGTTCAACAGTTGCTGGAGCTTAGCTGAACACAGCACATGGTGTAGTCCTTTTGAAGTCTGAGCAGCAGCACAGAGAAAAAGCCAAGGAATCAAAAAACCAGCCCTCAAAGAGAAGAAGAAGTTACTTTTTCTCAACAAGACACTACAGGACTGGCTTGTTTCTGACTGAAAACACAAGGACATCAAGACAAATGTGCACACACATACCCCAAAATCAGGGGTATAGAATAAAGAAGCATACTGTTAAATCTGCAGAAGTGCAAACCCACTATGCATGTCGCTTTCTATTCGACAGGTAAGTATTTTGCAGGTTTTTGCAGAAGAAAGTTAAAGTGCAACACCTTGTCAGCATCACTTTAAGACTTTAAGCCCGAATGCGCGCATCTCCGTTTGGAGATCAAACGCTAAAAGTGGACTGAAGGTGACACCGGTGTTCTCCTACGGGGTTAACAAGCACGCTTTGTGTCTGCATGTACTCACTTGGAGGAAGTGAAGCCCGGGTTGTCAGCGAAGTCCCGTTATTCCCGTGCGCAGAGGCGGCAGATCCACGGAGAAGAAAAGAGAAGCGAAACGCTGCGTGAAGGGTCCGATTTAAAGGGAGAAACAAGCTCCAAACTGGCAACCTCACATCGTTAGATTTAAAGAAAGAAAAACACCGGGGGGAGGTTGTTACTCCCCTCCTGGAACATGCACATCCAGCGCGTTTTCCTGCAGGAGGAGGAGGAGGGAGGAGGAGGAGGAGGAGGAGGAGGAGGAAGAGGAGGAGGGGAACACCGATGCTCGCTCCCATGCAATGAGAGGCATTTTAATTTCTGACTGCTGACCATGAGGGGCTCTACGCTGCTACGCCCCTCAGCATCCTCACACACACACACACACACACACACACACACACACACACACACACACACACACACACACACACACACACACACACACACACACACACACACACACACACACACACACACACACACACACACACACCACACACACACACACACACACACACACACACACACACACACACACACACACACACACACACACACACACACACACAGACACACACACACACACACACACACACACACACACACACACACACACACATACCATGTATCACTTCAGGGGATGTTACATTGACTTACATGCATTTCCTGGAGACTTATCCTAACCTTAACCATAACCAACACATGCCTAACCCTTACCCTTAACCTAAACCTTACCCTAACCCTAATCTTAAACCTTACCAAGTCGTCACCCTAAAATTAATTATTCCCCTCATGGGGACCTCCAATTTGTCCCCATAAGGGAGGTGAGTCCCCACACGTGACTATGTAAACATATTTAGGTCCCCACAAGTATAGTAATGCTAGGCCACACACACACACACACATACACACACACACACACACACACACACACACACTCACACACACACACACACACACACACACACACACACACACACACACACACACACACACACACACACACTCACACACACACACACACACACACACACACACACACACACCACACACACACACACACACACACACACACACACACACACACACACTTTTGTGTTGCCATGCATGAGCAGGTCCTGCTGTTATAGCTGCAGGAATAAACAATACGCTCCTATATGTCTCTATTTATGGGGCATCTCTTTCTATTTGACTGGATGTGCAATGGTCTTATGGAGAGCATGCAAACATTTTTAATACACTGGATAACTTTGTGAGTTTGGATTATACATTTCAGTGGAAAGAAAACTTAAACATGCCTCATTTGCATATTTAAATATGACATTTTGTAAGTGAGTAATCAGCTTGTGAAGGTTTGTGGTGACTTTTATTAGATTGTTATTGGATTCACCTGTAGTGTCTTTTAAATGGAAATGTCCTCATTAGTAGAAATTACACACACCGTATTTACAATGTTGGTTCCTATTTCTAAATTCTTAACAGAAGGGTTTGATGAGTGAACATTCATATCCTGCATTTATTAGCATTTATTTAAAAACAAGGTAAATATTGATCTCTTCTTGGCAGTTTCAGTGTTTTATATATATTTGTGGAGTGAAATAAATGTTAAATCTGCCAACATGTTGAACTCTAAACTCTTTCGACTAAAGAATATTTAAACTGACCATGCAAAAATGGCTCATTTGCAGATGCCAAACAAAAATGGTCGTAATAAAAGTAATCTGAAACCAGAGCCCGGTCTGCTCTGATTGGTCAACCGCTTAGAGATGTCCCGCCCCTTAGCCTATCACATGTTAATTGGTCTCTTGTGTAATTAGTCGGTCGCCTGTGTCTTTGTTCGTCATCGCAACCAGCGATCACTCTTTTCCCTCGAGGGTTTTCTTCGATTGTTTTGAGCTTCAGCTTTTGGATACTAGCTAGAATCAGAGACTGTGACAAAGATGGGGGGGGGGGGGGGGGGGGGGGGGGGGGGGGGGGGGGCGTGGTTAAAAGTAATGTGTACAGTGTTTTTGAGCACCTGCCAGTAGAGGAAAGTATTACATAGTGATGTCACGGAAGTAAAACGAAGGAGTCCAATGGAGGCGATTCAGGCGGAGGAGAGTCCAGAGAAACGCTCCAGAGAAACGCTCCAGAGAAACGCTGAATCAGCCACATGCTATCTTTGTATAGCATGTGGCTGATTTATTCAAAGTGCCCAAACGTACAATACATCCTCCTTTAAAGCGTCTGTAAAGTATCATTTGTGTCGGCCATTATTCGTCTAAAGAAAGCACTCTGTTTTGTGTTGGCCTGTGGATACTGAAGTGTGGAAACTGTGTTGTTGCCAGCGCATTGACTATAAATATATACATGTGTTATGTTTTCTTACAAAGCCTGAGTGTGTGATTGAAGTCCATTTGCCAATTTTGTAATTAAAGCACGAGATATGCCTACGGTTCATTCAAACAAACACATCAACAGGTAAAGATGTTTTCTATCTGCACACAGGAACAAAATAGATTGACCATAAGAAGCAAACAGACTACAAATACTTTAATGTGAGGTACACAATACACAAGAATTATGCAACAAATCCAGATGTGTGTGATTCGAGTTGATGTGAGGTGTGTTTTCCATCCAATGATCTGCTCAGAAGTCCATCCTGGCCGCACTGATCTCCAACAATAAACAAGTTTAATAATTAATATCTTGTTTTGAGCGTGGAACTCAGAGGACAGCAAAGGGCGATTTCCACCCACTATACGAACAAACATGATAAATGTATTATTTCCTGTTGTTATGTAGGGGGTCTCTCTTCTTCTTCATCTGATGAGGTGCGAAAGATCTTTCAGTGTGGATCCTTTATTTTAAGGGATGGTCAGAAACTGTCCCATGCATCAGGGTTACTTGACATTAGGCGCTTTCACACCGCAGTACTTTTCCCACAAAGGTTCAACTCTTTAGTTCTCATGAATTAAGTACAGATCGCGTTCACACCGGAATAAGTCCCTGGAAGGATTAGGAATGAAGCCGCTGACGTCACTTCTTCTTCTTCTGCTGCTGCTTTGGGTTTACTGGCAGGCGGCAAACCACTTCACGGCGTATACTGCCGCCCGGAGTCCCCGGCCGGAAGTCCCCGGAGTTGAGGACTGGCTTCAGTAGAAGCTGCTGGGACTCCCAGCTTCTGTTTTCTTTTGTGTTGCCACAAGTCTCTCTGTGTTTGTGCGATGGACTAATGCTAATGCTAATAATGCTAACGCGAGGATAATAAAATGGCGGCTTCACACATTTTAGTTTTAGTTTTACGGGGCGTGGTTTGCAATCCAGCCATCAGAAATAGGAACCTTTTTCTCTCATGAAAGCAGGGGGGGTAAAAAGGTTCTCATGGACTAATTTTAGTTCCGGAAAAGTGGGAAAAGTACTGACAAAGAGTGTAGCCTCATCCCAATACCCCTCCTCGACTCCTCCTTTCCCTCACTCGCGTCCCTTCCTTGCGTCTTAGCTCCGCCTCCGTAAGATGCGAGCGAAGAAAACTCCAGTTAATACTATACTCGGTCCGGATGGAATTTTGCATGTGTTTTCTTTAAGCCCGCGTCACACTGTCCCGAAATTGACACCAGATGGACACGATAAAGGAAATGTTCAAATTCGCCTCTGATCGTAACAACATCGGGCCATTCGTGAGGGCATCTTAAGCCATCGTATGACCGCCGGTGGAGTTTCTCAGGCTCCGGCAGCAACTTCGTGAGCGGTGGCAACATCTTTGGCATGGCAACAAATTGCGAAGGTTCATTTTCGTGTTGTATTGGTGTGTCCACTTTGCCCTTCGTAAGGCTATCGCGAGGGCATCTTGTCAAATCGTGTCATCTTCGTCTTCACTTCGTGTGATCATCGGTGCCATCGGGCATTTTTCGCCTCACGAAGACAATACGAAGGAAACAAGAAGCTGCCCGATTGTCTTAGGAAGGCAACACGACTACGTGAAGCCCTCGCAATGCCGTCGTGTAGCCATCGTATTATAGTACGATGACATCGAGATTGCATTTATTGCACAACAAAATCATGTAAACATATTATGTAAATAACCCAATTTGTGTTCTGTGAAACTGAAAAGGATATTACATTGTTTTAGTTGCAGTTGTATGTCTTAAATGTAATTTAGGTTAACTGTTTTATTTAGATGCTTTTATTTTGAAGGCGAGTTTACGCTGTTGACAGGAAGTTGTTGTTGCTATGGAAACAACATGACAGAGTGTGTGGTTCGGGTGCCATCGTGTAGGCATCGTACTTGCTTCGGCTGTTGCTTGGCTGTTGACCAAGTTCGGGACCATCTTCGTGAGAAATTCACCATTCCATATTCATGTGTCCATCTGGTGTCAATGTCGGGACAGTGTGACGAAACTACAACCATTTGGTGACCTGTATGACTGTGAGTGCTGCACAGTTTGGTAAAGGCTCCTTATATCAGCTGCTGTAACCTTGTTGGTTTTCTTATCATCGTTTGGCTTTAACAGTAATGTATCCATACATTGTGGATTCTCCTTATGAGCCAGGCGTTTCTTGTGAGTCTCGATCCTGTGTATCTCTGGTAAATGCTGATTGATTGACATCTGACACAGGCACTAGTGATAACCTTTCCTTTCCTTCTGAACAGCCATTGGATCATGTTTTTGAAGGGCGGCTGTCAATTACATACGGGTCGTTGCCTCAATTTGCAGGATGGGGGTAAGATTGATAGCTCCTGCAGTGCAGAACCTGTTGAGGAAACAAAATGACTTGTTTAGGAAAAGGTCGTAGTTTGGGTCAAAACACAAGGCAACACATGTCCTTACTGCACTTCAAGAGTTCATTTCAGACAAACAGCCCTTTGGTGGATCCCCTCTCTTAAAAGTATCTTATTTTTATTTGTCATGTACTGTACTAGTTTATGCAACAAAACCCCTTGCTTAATGTTAGAAAAATATCACTGGTCACCGGCTTGAGCTTCAGTCTCAGGATCCATGTATCTGTGATCCTCTCCAGAAGGGAAGGAGTCATCACATACAGAGCATCAACTAGTTCCTGAACAGTGTCCTTCACATGCTGATATCCAAGAGAGGGAGTTACACAGTCACAAGATGGAGGAATAGAAAGCAGTATTCAATGTTTACTTCAGATTAGCTCCACGTCAGAAATGAGCATGCTTGATGTCTCTCTCCATAGAGGCTGAATCATCATGTTAATCACATAGCTATCATATGCCTCAAACAGTCCTGATGCTCTTCTAGGTAATCACACATCCTGTCATGTGCACCTATCCTTGAAAGAGTATATTCAGTATTTTCCCAACACTTAAGTTTTAGAATAGATTTAGAAAAAATGTAATGTGTTGATCCCAATAGGAGAAATATAGTTTTGTCACAGTAGCATGGCATCGCAAGGTATTGCATGTGAAAGATACTGTAGACATCGATAGTTATTTATTTCTATCAAAAACATAATGGAAGTTAGTTTACACTATTACAGTCCAACTTACTACTTACAATATGTTATTGCAGTTATTAAATTAATATTAAATGCAATGAGGAGCAGTGTAAGAACGACATGAAGGAATTAATTAATACGTTTTATAGAAAGTGAAACAACTTAGTTGAGAAAATAGACACGGAAGAAAATATGAAGCTGGCAGTAAAGGAAAAGTTATGTTTAGCGATAATAGATTGCCTTAGTTAAAGGTGGGGTAGGTAATTTTGGAGAAACCAGCTCGAGTGCGCTAGAATTTGAAAATACACAACCGGAAAAAATCTGCCACTTCCTCACAGAGCCCCTCCTCCAACACACAGGAACGCGCACATGACCAATGAGGGCACGAGATAAGTTAGTGCCCAGATGGACAGGCTGACAGGCAGGTAGGCCATCCAGTTACTTTAGCCGGCTCAGATGATTGGTCGTGCTTTTTACAGCGCCACGGCTTCCACTGATGACATGTATTTATTGTCAAAGCATTTAATGTATTCATTGCTATCGAGATGTTAAGAGCATTCCATGGAATATAACAACAAGTGTTTCTGAAATAAATTACATACCACGGACACACCAGGCCGACGATGAGCGTCGACACGCCCTACTCAGATTGGTGTGTCCCGCACCGTCGGGTCTATTCAGCCGGGCCGACGCCTTTTCGGCCGAAAATCGTCGGCCAAAGGAATCACTCAGCTAGTGAATCAGTGCATGAGAAGCGAAACGGAAGTGAGGGACCCAAACAAACGATTAAGAAGGCAAATCTGAGGTTTCATTTAACTCCAGCTCTCGACACAGGTTCGGGAAAGCCCCGTGAGCTTCTCGCTGTAGAGTGAACATGAAACGCACACGCTATTTGTTGTTGGTTTCTATCACGCAGTCTGTTCTTCTTCTCTCGGTTATCACGCAGTCTGTCTTCCGGTTGTTGCCTCTTTTGAATGACGAATACACACTACCGCCGCCTGCTGGTAAGGAGAGTTATTGCCACTCACGCATGCGCAGTGCGTACGTGCTTCTTGGCCAAGATGCAGAGATGCGAGGCGACGCAACAGTCGGGGGTCCGTCTGTGTCAGTTCTTTGTTGTCAGATTGGCGTGTCCGGGCCTTTAAAGGCAGCTAATTATAACTAGGGTTACATACAAATTAAAGTGCATTACCTTCTGTAGGTATAAGTACTAACAATGGACGACAACAGCCCCTAAGAGCCAGTGTTTGCATGCAGATGAGTTCATGTTTTAATACAACAGCTCTCTGGTGGAGATTTTCATGCTATCTTAGGTTCAACAGATGGAAACCTGACGGACCAGCTGAACATACAGGAGTGATGGCTGCTGGCAGAGAGAGAGTGTGTGTGTGTGTGTGCGTGTGTGTGTGTGTGTGTGTGTGTGTGTGTGTGTGTGTGAGAAGGGGGATGGTGGGAATGGAGTGTGTGGGAAGGAACAGACAACATGGTGAAACTGGGAGTAAAGGCCATGGAAAGAGAGCTCGAGTTAAGTGATGCTTTTTGCTTTGTGGTGGTGATGGAGTTGGGGTTCGTTGCCATGGTGTTTTGCTTCTAGTGTATCCACTGGAATATGATATTGTAGGAAAATATGAATCCATTATGGATCTTGAAATGAAAAACAGGGTTTTGATGTAGAAACATGTATAGTGATGTGAGTTCATAGCAGCACTTACTTTACCATCAGCAGACAAACCCTTTTAAAGTGTGCCATTCAGCGTTACATTACATCACATATCATTTTTACCCTTTTTTTCCAAAGCCACTTGCGATAACTGCAAAAACCATAACCAATCAAACTCTGAAAAACAAGGAAAGTGCAGATATATTCACTTCAAGCAAGATCATGGTGAATTAGTTACAAGGCCTAATTACCCTATTAATACTAATACACCACTAGATATATTATGACCTACTTGTTATACTATAGTACATTGTGAATAACTTTGAATGTTTATTTACATTTTACTGGACATTTTTATATGAATATATATTTTATGTCTTCTTGCCTAGAGTTTTTTTTAATATTTTTTACTTTATTATTTGCCCTTTTGTTTGTTTGTTTGTTTGTTTGTTTGTTTGTTTGTTCACCATGTAAAGCGGCCTTGGGTCCCTTGAAAGGCGCTACACACATGTCATCTATTATTATTATTACAATCAGTGCCGATTCTAGAGTCTGTGGGGGGCCCTAGGCAAGCATTCACTGCGGGCCCCTCAAACCAGCTTTTCATCACCACACACAGCTGACAGCAACCCCCCCCCCCCCAGCGTTGCACGGCAACGACACTTAAGATAAGAATCAGCATTTTACGCCGCGCTATGCATGGTTTCCCGACATGTCGTTGCAGTAAATTAAAGGGTGTTTCATGTTGTCGTTGCTGTGGACCTTCTTAACCTTCTTTGGGGGCCCCCTTCTGGTCCGGGGCCCCAAGCAGTTGCCTGCCTTGCCTGTCCGCAAGCGGCAGCCCTGATTACAATTGCTAAGATTTGAGTGGACAATCGTTTTAATGATGTACCGTCAGTGAAAACTTTATGTACATTTAAAAGTTGCTTGGAGCGAACTTAATCAAAAGTTTTAAGAACATCGATTAACTGCTTATTTCTTATATTGACTTGGCTGATTTATTTTCCAGTGGCATGCCTTCGTCCCCAGGTCATGAAACTTTAATGTAGGGGATAATGTCAGCTCGTAATTACAAAAAAAGTGGCGAGATTGGATTTGTGCAGCGCGGCAAACGTAGCTCTGAAGGCCAGAATCACAGCGCCGATCAATACTCTGAACATTAACTATTCTCTCCAAATTCTAGCCTGGAGATTTTCAATCATCAATAAATGGAAGATAGATTTTTGTGGTGTCAGTATTTGGACCTCCAAAGGAGTTTTATCTTTTATTACGGCAATCAGTTGTAAATTATGTAGAGTGTTAGAGGAACAGCAGTTTACAGTCATGGTTTTATTTTGCCATGGATTAAAAGCCGAAGCAATATTTTTAGGGTTGTCTAAAGTCACTATAGTGCAGACCAAAGTGTCCCAAGGCTCAGGGAAACATCAAAGGTATTGAGACTTACATACTCAGTACTGTGGGCAATCCCCACAGGAGCAATTTGGGCACAATGACACAACGACATGCTGACTGCAGTGGGGTTTGAACCTGTGACCCCCTGATCCCTACACCAACGCACTAGACCACCACGCCACACACCACACGCCTCCCCCTATGTGCCGGTTCCTTAGTATATAGACTTTATAAAGAAGACTTGTAGAAAAGGCAGTCAAGATAAGATAAGACAGGACTTTATTTATCCGGAAGGAATGTGTTATAAAAATACAATAAACACAGCAGTATAATAATAATAAAACTGTACATTAACAGTATTTAGTAGGGCTCATAACGTAGTGGCAGATACGTAATTGCACGTTATTCATAGAACATTATTAATAATAATAATAATATTGCACAGGGTATATAGCAGCGAGTGCTTTGTAATGATGGTAACGGTATTTATATTGCATATAGTGGTGGTGTGGAAGTTCTCAGTTCCCTTTACTGAGGGGTAAAGAGTTTTAGAGTTTGATGGCCAATGGAGGAAAGTTCAAGCTTTCAGAAGAAACCTATAGGGTTTAGAGAGAAGAAGAAATGCCCTTCAAACCTCATTTACTCTATTAGGAATACTTGCAGATGTATTGTTGAAGGCAAACACAAAAGTTAGCATAGCATGAGGCGCTTTCACACCGGAGTACTTTTCCCGTTTAGTTCCGTTAGTGCCTGGAATTTTGCGTTCACACCAAAAAGAGAACTTAGGTCAGAGAACTTTTACCCCCATTTTTAGTGCCCGCTAGAGAGGTGCTACTATCCTGGGGAGAAAAAAGTACCAATTTCTGAGTTTTTTTAAGCCGCCATTGTATTTGCTGGCATTAGCATTATTAGCGTTAGCATTAGCCCCGCGCACCAACGGAGAGAGACTAACTTATGGCAACACAAAATAAAACATGGGAGCGGTGGAGATGAGGAGGTGTCGGTGTTCTGGCGTTTACTCGGAAGGCTTCAGTAGAAGCTTCCGGGGACTTCCGGCCGGGGACTTCGGGTGGCAGTATACGCCGTGAAGTGGTTTGCAACCTGCCAGCAAACCCAAAGCAGCAGAAGAAGAAGTGACGTCAGCGGCTTCATTTACGTAATCCTCCCTCAGGGACTTATTCCGGTGTGAACGCGATCGGCTCTTAGTTCCATGGGGGTGCTAAGTGCTGGGAACTAATTACGGCAAAGTGCTTGGTGTGAAAGCGGCTAAGGGCTCCCTTGATCAAAATCAATGGTAGTTTTCCATTGGATTTTGGAATAGGCTCTGCAGAAAATAATCTTTGTGTCAAACAAACATTTATGATACTTACACGTTTTGTTCAGCAGGATAATCTCCACATATTAGAATCACTTTCTGATTTCTTAAGTGAAAATGTGACATTCAGAAGTAAAAAGTTAACGTTAAGTCTATGAACAAACTACGTCAAGGTCACAAGCTAAAGGCAGTGAATGTTCGACATGAATACGTTTAGCAGTCTCATTCAGTCGTTGGTTAGCAACTGCTGTTTTTAAAGACACAAGCACGCTTCAGAAATTCACCACCTCAAACAAATTGTGAAAATGTCGTAGGCTTGTGTTAACCACAGATCTTATTTCAGGCTTCTAACCAAACACATGTTACAAAAGCAATTGAAGTGCTAAAACGCTAACTAATTTCTAATTTAGGCCTCATAGCTGCACCACTCTATTTCATTGAGTATCTGTGACGGGGTTCAATTGTCCGTATGAAAACACTGGCCTAGTCGGTTGGGTTAAGCTCCAACATTTTAATAACAGCAGCAAAAAATAAAATAACGAACCAGCTGAACTTAAACAAATCAAACCGTCCATCACTCATCAGAGTAAACATGCTCTGGTGTTGCCTTCTCTGCAGCCATCTCCCGAACACGTCCCAGCTGTTGCCTTCATTGCACCATTCTTCCGAGTCCTCCTCCAGGGCCAAAACCGTCCATTTTGACCCCATAGCCCCTCCCACAGGCTTACCGTCAACAAGTGACGCAATTACCTCAAACCACATTGTCAACATAAAAAAATCCGACCCAAACATAAACCGGTTAACCACCTCTTAACATAATCATTTAACAAATTCACAAACGCACAATAAATAATAAATTGCATGGTTCCTTTTTAGGAAGAGAGCAGGAAATGTTTGGTGTGTGTGTGTGTGTGTCGGCTGTCAGTGGCGGAGTCAGTCACTCATGAGATCCGCTCCGTCACAATATCAAACCAGCATTTTGTCTCGATTTGAATTCAGTACAGTGTTTGGCACGTTACGAAAAAGCCAGTTTAAATATCTCGGGTAGACCCTTTGGTTAATTTGAACATCCTCACAGTGGAGAAAGTCAGTTCGTACTATGATAACAGATGACTACTTCCAATGAAATACCATGTATTGTAAGACGTTGGAGCATCTGTATGAAAGACTCTCACTAGAGTGGGTTCTTTTTACACCAAAGACTGTGATGCATGCTGGGCTTCAGCCGCAGTATCTGTGCAGCAAATAGCAATATCTCCCAGCGTGAGGTGTGCAGCCCTCTGGCAATATCCTCCTCACACAGAGCCAAGGTCACTAACTACGGTATCTCATCTCACAAAGCAAAAGGATTACCAGTTTGTTTGGCTACTCTCCGATGGGAAAGCTTCCTGGAATTCGCCCGACCCTCCATCATGAAAGGCTGTCGGCTCCGAGGTTATTTTTCGTTATTGAATTTGTAAAGTGTTGCTCTCACTTCTACTGCCTTCCAGATGCACACCTGATTACACCTGTGGAGAAATGAGGCTTTATGGCTGTTCTCCAATGATGGGTCTTTCACCTTCTCCCACTCATGTGTTATATCCTACAACAGTGTTTATTCACCCGCAGTGCATTCATACTTCCTCTCTCTAACTTCTTCCAGGACGGTCAAATCAAATGAATATGCCTTTGAGCCAGGATGATAACAATTAGATTAGATTCCTTTTATTGTCACTACACAGAGTAGAGTGAAATTCCAAGTATAAAATGGACTTTAACGAGAAAAATCCACATTTTGAAATCATTGTCGAGGCAAAAAATACGTGTTGTCATGACAGTGCAGGATTACATCAGTGACGCGGGAAGAAAAAGCTGTCGAATAATCAAGCACAACCTTTTCAAATGAGCCTCGAACAACTCGAGGTTTGTGCACACTAACAAATAATGCCTTATCGGCATGTGGATGTTTTGTGGATCTGCAGCCAATCAGGATTAGGCCGTGTGAGATATGGAGTATTGCAGACCTGATTTCTGCCTCTACCGATTCAGCAGCAGCTCCACTTGAAAGACCCAGGAGTATTTTACAGAGCGGATTATCAATTCACGACTGCCAGGAGAACAATTATCTCTCCGTTGGGAAATGCCGTTATTTAAAATCTTTGTCCAATTATATCACGCTTGCAGGGGCAGCAGAGGCAAGACATGCAGGTTGATGAGGGCTCTGAGTACTGGGATTTATCAAAGTGTTGATGAACTATTTAGCTTCTGAGGAGAGAGGAGAAGCAGGGTCTCTGAAGTGGGTTTCTAAATGTGTTTTGTTGATCAAAAGCAATAAGAGCGCTGGGGTTGAACACAAATATGCAGCCTGTGGAGTCCTTTTAAAAGCTCTCTCTTTGTGTCAATCGTGCGAACATTGATTGGTAGGTGCCCTGGTTTTGACCCTCCGAGTATAGTTTTGTTGTTGCTTCTATCCACTGTTGAGGGTTTGTGAAAGTGCTGCAGCCTTGCATCGCAGCATGGCCGTCAGATGGGTTATTGACATGCTGGGACACTTGCCACGTCTTAGTCTGGGTTCAAATTGATCGAGCCGTACAGAGCAAAGTTCATGGGAACATTCAAGACCTGTTCGAAAGCAAGGTTGAAATGAAAAAAAGGATTTCAAGTCTGTATAAACCCTGAGAATAGTTTACAGAGGCCGCATTGTGTAAGTGTTGTGGAGCTAAAAGGATGTTTGTCCTTCACGATGGAGCTGAAGAAAAGACCATGGCCTCATTAAAATCCAACATGAATCCCCCTGGGAGCATGAATGTGCTCTTATGGTAATCTGAAGTTATCTTATGACACCGTTGCGTGAGAGGGGAACATTTCTGAATGATTGTGGTTCTAGAGGAAAGCTCATGTACTCTCCAATAATGGTAAGGGTCTATCCTCAGGGGAGCAAGTGATGTTAGAAGGATGGCAATACAGTGTGAGTGAGTACTAAGGCACAGTGGTGCTTTAGACTACATGCTAACTGCTTCATGGAAACATGCTAACAAGAAACATGTCAACATGTTAGCGTGCTCATATTTGATTATTTGTATGAAACACAACACAAATCTGAAACTGATGTCAATGTCATTAAATCTGCAGATATTTAGTGATAAGAAAAAGTCATTTCTTGACTCGATGATGATGTTAGACAAAAAGTCACCACAAGTCCCCAAAGTTATCGCAATTAATATATAATAATAATAATAATAAATGATATTTATATAGCGCCTTTCAAGGGACCCAAGGTCGCTGTACACGGTGGACAAACAAAACAAACAGACAATCAACGGGCAAACAAAAGAAAATAAATAAAGGAAGCCGGGGGCCCAGAAAAGGGCTCGGGCCCAAAGGCCAGGGCGAACAGGTGTGTTTTTAGTGATGATTTGAAGATGTCCAGGGAGGCAGCATTACGGATCTCGGCAGGAAGTGCATTCCAGAGGGTGGGGGCCGCAACACTGAATGCCCTGCCACCAACAGTTTGGAGGCGAGAGCGGGGGATGGAGAGCAGACCCGTGTCTGAGGACCGCAGACTCCGAGAGGAGGTGTAGGGATGGAGGAGGTCCGATAAGTACTGGGGGGCGAGGGCATGGAGGGACTTGTACGTGAGGAGGAGTGTTTTGTATTGAATCCGGGATTTGACCGGCAGCCAATGTAGGTGGATGAGGGTGGGGGTGATATGGTGCCATGGCTTGGTGTGGGTGAGAAGCCTGGCGGCAGAGTTCTGGATGTATTGGAGCCTATCCAGGGTTTTGCTGGGAACCCCGGACAGGACTCCATTGCAATAGTCCAGACGGGATGTTATGAAGGCGTGAACAAGGGTTTCTGCCACAGAGTCAGAGAGTGAAGGCCGGATTCTGGCAATGTTTTTCAGGTGGTAGAAGGCGGATTTGGTGACAGACTTGACGTGCGCCTGGAAAGAGAGGGTGGTGTCCAGGATGACTCCCAGGTTGCGGACTTCAGTGGACGGGGAGATGGTATAAAAGTTAGCGCTGAGCTTCAGTCTGCAATGTTCAAAACAACAGATAAAGCCAGAAATCTAGGTGTAGTCATGGACTCTGACCTGAGTTTCAACAGCCACATTAAAACAGTTACTAAATCAGCCTACTATCACCTAAAGAACATATCTAGGATTAAAAGACTAATGTCGCAGCAGGATTTGGAAAAACTTGTCCATGCTTTTATCTTCAGTAGACTCGACTACTGCAATGGTGTCTTCACAGGTCTCACTAAAACATCTATTCGGAAGCTGCAGCTGATTCAGAACGCCGCTGCTCGAGTCCTCACTAACACTAAGAAAGTGGATCACATCACTCCTGTTCTGAAGTCTTTACATTGGCTTCCTGTGTGTCAAATAATAGATTTCTAAATACTGCTGCTGGTTTATAAAGCTTTGAATGGTTTAGGCCCAAAATACATTTCTGACCTCCTGCTAAATTATGAACCATCCAGATCCCTCAGGTCTTCAGGGACTGGTCAGCTTTCTGTCCCCAGAGTCAGAACTAAACATGGAGAAGCAGCGTTCAGTTATTATGCTCTAAATATCTGGAACAAACTCCCAGAAACCTGCAGGTCCGCTGCAACTCTGACTACTTTCAAATCCAGCAAGAAGACTTTTCTTTTTGTCGCTGCTTTTAATTGAACTATTCATATCTTAGACTGCACTGTAACTTTTATCCATGTATTTCTTCTTTTAATGTTTATTTTATTATCTTTTCTTTTTAATGACTGATTTTAAATGCCATTTTCTTAATGTCTTTCATTTTTTGTAAAGCACTTTGAATTGCCTTGTGTTGAAAAGTGCTATATAAATAAACTTGCCTTGCCTAGAGGATTATTTGACGATTGTGGTGCTAGATCGACTGTTCTACTTTCCAAAAATGGAAAGGGTTTATCCTCAGGGGAGCAAGAAAAAAATGCAGTATGTAGTCGATTAATGCTGAGTTTTGTATGTAAGCATGCTAACGTACTAATTTGCAAGAAACCCAATTTAAAGTTGAAAATGATGTCAGTGTAAATAATTCTAATTCGTAAGTCAAAAAATTATTGATTTGCGATTAATTTAGCAATCTACTATCCAACTTTAATCAATTGACAGCTTGTAATAAAATCAATTCAAGGAGTAGGTTCGTAGAGAAAAGGCCTGAAGAGGTGTCGGAATATTCAAATGATATTTATTAAAGTTACATTTGGTAAATTAGCAGGTGTGTGTTTTGCACAATATTTAGACTTGATGTCGTATTGCTTTCCACTTCTGATTATAGACAAACACCTTTTTTGGAAATTAACACAGTTGTTTTGCCAGACTGTAGACTTTTCTTTCTTCAGCTGTGTTGCCAAGGTACTTACGGGCTCTTTTGCCGGATTGCTAAGATCTTCAAATAGTGTTTGACATGTACCATTGGGAGCGCGGGGACTGAGTTCCTCTCACGCTGAGACCTGAAGACGATCCTTTAAAGCACCGTGTGTACTTTCACTATTAACACTCAACGGAGCACACACTTTGCTCACTCTAACACGGCTCCTTTGAATTAAATATGTGTCATCGGTGTCACGCAGCTTCAATACTATAATGTGGCTTTTTAATGTCTGACTCACGAGGTCGCATGGCCTACATAACAATTAAGACATTTCATTTGACGTTTGACACACCTCGTCATGTTTAATTTCAACTGTCTTTTCTTGGAACAGCAAGTAAATGTTTAATAAGAGAGAAGTGTGTTTTCTTTTTGTGTTTAATTTAACACTTCTTCACCAGAACATGACATCCTGCATATACAAAGGAAGTTCAATCAATTCACTGAGAGCTTTCATTTCAGCATGATACGCTTTTCTGGCTTGTCTTTTTATATGAAACCCCTTTTACTGACAAGTCACAACACTCAATTTGGGACGGAGCTCAAGAGGGCTTTCAAATATGAAAAGTGCAGCGAGAAATGGATGAAAAAGCTTGAACGGGTAATGAATTCAGTCGATACGAAGATCGACTTAAGGATAAATAAATCAAGACACGCTACTTAAATCGAAATGGCAAACACAGGTGGGAAAAGCATTATTCTATGAGGATAAACACAGCAGGAAAAATGGTCACTAGATTATTTCAATTGATCCTCTTTTATCCCCCTAAACGGAAAACATAATACAAGGAGTGTTTGAGCAAAGCCTTCAGTACGGGACACATGCAGGTATCAGCAAAACATGTCTCGACGTTGTTTGACGATGAGAGGGAATGTCAAATATCATGAATAAATCCTTCAGTGTGAAAACTGCTGACATGCTGACGTTATGTATTTCATTCATATATTCTCTCTTAATGTTGAAGAATCCACTTTACCGTGTGATTGATGAAGTAAGGAAGGTCGTATGGTGACAGGGATCACTTGGCACGCTGCAAAAATAACAACAAAAAACCTTTAATTTCTCACCACAGCTGAGCAGCTACTTAAAGAGGACCTATCATGCAAAATGCACTTTGTGATGTCTTCTCTACATCAATGTGTCCCCGGTGCGTCGGGGAACTCACGCAGCGTCAGAAAATGAAACCCTCTCTCTTTTCCTCCGTACCCAAATCTTTTAAAAAACGAGCGGATACAGATTCCATCCGAGCTGCCAGCCCGGAATAATTGGTGGCGGACCCACAGAGAGTTGCTATCAGAAGCAATGCCTGACGTGTTTTGGACGTAATCTCGTCTTTGTTTACATTAGCATCGCTAACACGCAGAGCTAACCTGTACTGGAGAGCACATGTGTTTAAAAAGCAGGAAATCAAAAAAGGAACTCACCTTGTGATAAACCCGCAAGAGAAAAAACATTTGAGCTCCATACTGTTTCAGAATGAATCCTTGATGTGGTTTAGAACAGGATGGCGTTTTATCACAGCAGAATTTAACTTGAATTTTGATCAGGCATTAGCTCCGCCTCCTATTTTTTTTAGGACCTAAAATCCGCGTTTCTCTAACAGAGCTTCAAAAGAGGGGTTTGAGCAGTATTTTGAAAAACAAACTTCACAGACCTGTTTTGTAGGTATGGCCCTACAATATATGTGTCAAATATAGCATGATAGGTCCACTTTAAGATATTAGGTTCTGCTCCATCACACTTGTGCACGCTCTCTTTCTTAACCCACCTTGTAGGAGTCTTTATTGTAAACACCTCTACAGTAATTACAGCCAGCTTTGGGAGGACTCAAGGCACTTCCTCCTCAGATGCTCGCATCCTAAGCATGTCCATTAGAGGTCACTGGATTATTTCTACCCTGTTTATCTCTTGATTCCCCACATCTGTATTTTGGATGAAGGAGAAGCTCGGGATCTCACCAAGGGGGTTTATGGGAGTTTTCCCTCAGCGGGGTCTCATCCCATCGCTGTCAGTCTCCAGGGAAGATGTGAAATAAAAGACAAGGAGAGGTAAAGACTCGGCTTATGCAAAGCAGGGACATTTCCACGCCGTACTGAGACGATTCGACAGTCGTCATTACCCTGCAATCAAACAAGAAATATTTTCACACATGAGGCAGCAAATCAATGCGGTGAGAACACATTGATCCGTCAGCGCTAAAAATAGTTTTATCATAACATATCGGAGCAGACTATCGATTTATCTTAGTGCCTCTCTTGATGGGAATGTGTTTTTTGTGTACCTGCATATTTCAGCTCCCTGTCCACAAGTGTGTGAAGCAATCCCCTCCAAGCATGTTGTCACGCTGCTTGACTTCCCTCTTCACTGGAAGAAGACTACGAAGCAAGACCGAGCAAATACAATGTGGCTGTCCCTGAGAAATGCATTTCCACACTCTCTGCAGGCGTGAACTCCACCACTGTTTGATTTCAATGCTGAGTCTTTGTCTCTCATTAGTTGAACAGTTCCTCCAGTGCTTAGATGCTGCTGATTAATTATGCATTTAGACACAAGTGAAAAAGCAAGCCTCTACATCACAATAATGAATTCATGATCTGTATTTGCAGGATTGTCGTGCGCCCTACATTTATCTCGCGATTGTTTCGTTCTATTTGAAGCTTGTGAGGAATAATTATGCTCCCAAGGTGTGTTCTGACACTGAGCATCGATCCTCAGTGTGATGTGCTGAGAGGCTGCGGCAGGGAAGGGTTGTGCTTCAGGGCTTGTTGCAAAATCCCTCACCGAAAACAGTCCTTTTAACACAATCCGACAGCGGTCACTCTTCCTCCCACTCTGCCTCTCCCCATTTCATTACTTAGCTCCTTGTCATTGTCACTTCTAATAAGGATCCAGATCTGTGCACATCACACACTGCTCTGGTGACCTTTCCTCAAAGTGTGTGCACTGTGTGACAAATGCAATGCTGCGTGATTTCTGCCCCTTTTGTGATGCTGGAATTAAAAGGAGATTTGACGTATTGTCAGGAGGGACAAAGGAGATAAGATAAAGCTTTATTGTCTCCCTTAGGAGAAATGTGTCTTGGGCATCGAGATAATACACATAACACATTCAGGTCAGTCAGTCATAGATACAGAACAGAGATCACATGGCAAAGAAACAAGAAACATACAGGTACAGCACTTTCACTATTGCACATACAGTTGCAAGAAAAAGTGAAGCCTTTGGAACGACCTGGAGTTCTGCATAAGTTGGTCATAAAATGTGTTCTGATCTTCATCTAAGTCACAGCAATAGACAAACACAGTCTGCTTAAACTAATACCACACACACAATTATATGTTTGTATTGAACACACCATGTAAACATTCACAGAGCAGGGTGGAAAAACGTGAACCCCGAGGCTAAAGACTTCTTCAAGAGCTAATTGGAGTCAGGAGTCAGCCAACCTGGAGTCCAATCAATGAGACGAGATTGGAGGTGTTGGTTAAAGCTGCCCTGCCCTATAAAAAATACACACCAGTTTTGAGTTTGCTATTCTTAAGAAGCATGGCCAGATGTGAACCATGCCTCGCACAAAAGAGCTCTCAGAAGACCTACGATTAAGGATTGTTGACTTGCATAAAGCTGGAAAGGGTTACAGAAGTATCTCTGAAAGCCTTGATGTTCATCAGTCCACGGTAAGGCAAGTTGTCTATACATGGAGAAAGTTCAGCACTGTTGCTACTCTCCCTAGGCCGTCCTGTAAAGATGACTGCAAGAGCACAGCGCAGAATGCTCAATGAGGTGAAGAAGAATCCTAGAGAGTCAGCTAGAGACTTAAAGAAATCTCTGGCACATGCTAACATCTCTGTTGACGAATCTACGATACGTATAACACTGAACAAGAATGGAGTTCATGGAGGACACCACGGAGGAAGCCACTGCTGTCCAGAAAAAACATTGCTGCACGTTTGAAGTTTGCAAAAGAGCACCTGGATGTTCCACAGCACTACTGGCAGAATATTCTCTGGACAGATGAAACCAACGTCGAGTTGTTTGGAAGGAACACACAACGCTATGTGTGGAGAATCCAAAGGGTTCACATACTTTTTCTTGCAACTGTACCTCTGACATCTTAATGAATCCATTACACAAACTATAATGGCACTTGGAGAATGCCAATGGTTGTTCACGTGCGCAATGGATGGTCCCATACAGCACTACTGGCAACATATACGCTATGTGTGGAGAATCCAATGGGTTCACATACTGTACATAATCAAATTGCACGTTCCCTATTGCACCTATGCATAGTGTCCGTCAAATTTCACATATCCCTCTCGTATCCATACCTATTTACACATATTGCACTTTCCCTATTTAACCTTCTCGATTGCACTGTAAACATTGCACCTCCCTTTACATCGGCTACATCTCTCTCTTTCAACCTTCACAGACCTTGAAGTGCTATCCCTGCATGACTGGCAGCAAGAAAATAGTCTTTAGTTTAGGATGGCAGTCTGAAAGAGATGGGAGAGAGGGGGGTATCTCTTCTCTGAGGTTCTTCTTTGCATAGCGAAGTGCTGGTGAGTCACAATGAAAGCCCAGGACACAATGTTTATTCAAGGGTAAACAGAAATCAGCTTGTGTGGAGTTTGTTGTTCCCAAACATGTGAAATAAGTACTTTAATATACCTTTGCTGTCTTACTTTGACTGATAATGCCTGACAGTAATCGAAGGATTGACAATTGTAGGCTCATTATCATTGAAAGATATATCAAAATGGTTATGGTGCGATTTTTATGATTGATCTAAAGTGGATCTATTGTGATTTCGATAATATGTTTGATTAGTTGTGCAACCATAAGGCAAGGCAGGTTTCTTTATATATCACCTTTTAACACAAGGCAATTGAAAGTGCTTTAAAACAATGACATTAAGAGCATTAAGAAATCGTGCAGCGGGAACATATTATAATATAAGGGATGCATACTGTTTCTTATAGTGTCCTTGCTACTTTATTAACATTGTTAGACTACTAATCACCTTTTTATCTGCCCTCTTTCTTTGCAGTTACAATGTACGTTAAATAGTTATAATTCTAAAAAAAGAAAGCAATTTTAAGACAATATGACGGCATGAACTCAGAGCAAGCACGGCTAACAGAGAGAACTCAATCCAACTTGCTCTCACTCATTATAAATAGCATCTTCATCGGTTCAGCGGTCAACTGATTGTATGAATTACATTCCCCGGAGTAATACAGCCATTTGCATCGCCCTGGTTTACACAGCGTTGAAGAGAGACGTCCATTTCTTTCTTTCTGCTGCAGTGCACAGCCTCAATTCTTCAGTTCATCCTCAGGCACACAGCTGTCCTCCTGCCCACCGACACTTTGTCAAAGAGCTGATTCTACAGCCAGGCTGGGTCTCAAATTGTGACTGTTGTCGTACATTTATCATTAAAGGTCCCCTATTGTACTGTTTGTCATCAATATATCACAGG
Organism: Harpagifer antarcticus; assembly: GCA_902827135.1. NCBI lineage: Eukaryota > Metazoa > Chordata > Actinopteri > Perciformes > Harpagiferidae > Harpagifer > Harpagifer antarcticus. The sequence continues at coordinate 450,779 of CADEHL010001088.1, read as the reverse complement.
TCTCAGATATACACAGAGCCTGTCTCTGATTGGCTGAAACACCAAGCAGATCATTGCAGCATTACCCACCTCTGTTTCAGCCCTGTTTCCAAAGTGCTGATTCTCTGTCTGTTACTTTAGATGAAAATAAGGAGCCCCTCCCCACGCCCCTCTGAGAGAGATTTGGTTACAAAGAACTCAATGGTGCTCTAGGAGCCATTGTACGGGTGTTGTTGGTGTCTCAGTTTACTTCATTTATATGTGTAGTGCAGGGGTCGGCAACAGTGGCGTCGCCTGGCCTGGGCATCCCTCAATAATATAATACATGAACCGTGCTTTACGTGAACCTCATCATGACACAAGAGAGGACGGCAGGACTGTAATTTCCCGTGTTCAGTGAATGCAACAGAGGCAAGACACCAGACCAATCAGAGAGTTGCATGGAAATAAACGTGTGCTTGTGTCATTCAAGCTCGGCTAAATGTGTGTGTGGCGATAGCGCATTTAGTGTGATAGAGAGAGAGGGAGAGAGAGGGAGAGAGAGAGACGGAGAGGGAGAGAGGGACCGGTGCTAGCAGGGACCGTGTTGTTAGCATCTGGTTAGCTAGCTGCACTAACGGACATAAGGAGCTGTTGGTTCCACAACAAGCTGGAGGAGAGTCCTCTCCTCTCAGACTGAGAGGCTCAGGTGAGCTAAAGGACTCTCTGAGTGTTTAGATAGTTAACTTTAGTCTAAGTTATCTCAGTGGGTCTCAAACGGTTTGGTCACAAATTATTCAAAAGATTATTTCCGCAGCACACCTTCATATGATCATTATAGTTATAAAACAAGAATAAAGGAAAAACAGGTATGAAATACTATATGGCAGTAAAACAAGAATACAGTTTAAAAGGGGAGTGATTTGTGAAATATGGGGGGGGGGGGGGGGTTACCTGGTTGCTGATTGGCTAATGGTTACACAAGCCAGACAAATCGTTATGACATCATAAAGTGGCCAAAATCTGATCAGCTCATTTTCAGACAGGTTTTTATAGAAATGGATCAAAAAGAGAGAAAATCTTTGTTCCTGAAACTTTCAGAGTCTCTTTCCACAGAGGGGGACACATGTTGATGTAGAAGAGACAGAAGAAGAGGGGACACATGTTGATGAAGAAGAGACATGAAGAAGAGAGGGGACACATGTTGATGTAGAAGAGACATGAGGAAGAGGGACACATGTTGATGTAGAAGAGACATGGAGAAGAGGGGACAACATGTTAGTGTAGAGGAGACATGAGAAGAGGGGACACATGTTGATGTAGAAGAGACATGAGAAGAGGGGACACATGTTGATGTAGAAGAGACATGAGAGAAGAGGGGACACATGTTGATGTAGAAGAGACATGAAGAAGAGGGGACACATGTTTGATGTAGAAGAGACATGAAGAAGAGGGACACATGTTGATGTAGAAGAGACATGAAGAAGAGGGGACACATGTTGATGTAGAAGAGAACATGGAAGAAGAGGGACACATGTGATGTAGAAGAGACATGAAGAAGAGGGGACACATGTTGATGTAGAAGGAGACATGAGGAAGAGGGGACACATGTTGATGTAGAAGGAGACATGAAGAAGAGGGGACACATGTTGATGTAGAGAGACATGAAGAAGAGGGGACACATGTTGATGTAGAAGAGACATGAGGAAGAGGGGACACATGTTGATGTAGAAGAGACATGGAGAAGAGGGGACACATGTTGATGTAGAAGAGACATGAAGGAAGAGGGGACACATGTTGATGTAGAAGAGACATGAAGAAGAGGGGACACATGTTGATGTAGAAGAGACATGAAGAAGAGGGGACACATGTTGATGTAGAAGAGACATGAGAAGAGGGGACACATGTTGATGTAGAAGAGACATGAAGAAGAGGGGACACATGTTGATGTAGAAGAGACATGAAATAGGGGACACATGTTGATGTAGAAGAGACATGAAGAAGAGGGGACACATGTTGATGTAGAGACATGAAGAAGAGGGGACACATGTTGATGTAGAAGAGACATGGAAGAGGGGACACATGTTGATGTAGAAGAGACATGGAAGAGGGGACACATGTTGATGTAGAAGAGACATGAAGAAGAGGGGACACATGTTGATGTAGAAGAGACATGAAGAAGAGGGGACACATGTTGATGTAGAAGAGACATGAGACATGAAGAAGAGGGGACACATGTTGATGTAGAAGAGACATGAAGAAGAGGGGACACATGTTGATGTAGAAGAGACATGAAGAAGAGGGGACACATGTTGATGTAGAAGAGACATGAAGAAGAGGGGACACATGTTGATGTAGAGAGACATGAAGAAGAGGGGACACATGTTGATGTAGAAGAGACATGAGGAAGAGGGGACACATGTTGATGTAGAAGAGACATGAAGAAGAGGGGACACATGTTGATGTAGAGGAGACATGAAGAAGAGGGGACACATGTTGATGTAGAAGAGACATGAAGAAGAGGGGACACATGTTGATATAGAAGAGACATGAAGAAGAGGGGACACATGTTGATGTAGAAGAGACATGAAGAAGAGGGGACACATGTTGATAAAGAGGGGACACATCCTGTACCTGATGTAATCTCAAACCGCTGGACAAACGCCGTGAAACTTAATCCGATGTGAAACCCTGGCTGTGTGTTTCTATTTGCTCCTGAGATGGGTTTTCACAGATGGAGAGTCCAAGGTGTTTCACCGAGTGTCTCTGCACTTTAACAGGATTCAGTGACAGCTCCGGGATGAATGTACGACTGGAGGCCCACAACGAGAACTGCCAACACATCCAATTTGATGTATAGTGTTTGTGGGAGTGAATAAAATATATAATTCACAGGGCATATTAAGATGGGCAGTTCGCCTGCATGGATATTGGTTTTCTCGGTCTGATATAAATGAAACATTTCTCTCTTTCTCTCCGTGAGTCAATCAAAAGGTGATCAGTGGACTTTCTTTTAAAGGTCCCATGACATGCTTTTCTGGTTCTGACCCGTCCCCTTGTGTTATGAAGGTTGTTCTGCATGTAAACGGTCTGCAGAGTAACAACCCCTCAAAGTGCACCCTGTAGTGAGTAAAACTCTAACACAGAGAAGACCTGTCTGTGCTGCCCCAGAACGCCTCGTTGGACATTTCTCTTTCTTTTCTTCCGGGAACCAAGTGACGTAACGACGACCCCATGGACCAATCCGCGGAGCCATTACGTTAAGGCTGCGGGTGTGTGTGTGTTCGGGCTGGTTTCAGGCTGGGTTTCGCTGTCTCGCAGACGGCCACTGGGCTCATAGGGAGGCGGGGGGCAGGAGCTCCAACAAGCCGTTTAGGACAGAGAGTGAATACACATACTACACGGAGAAACCAATGTGAGTCGACCTCAACAATGGAATTATGATCAGTAGAAATGGCCATGACATGGGACCTTTAAATTGCTGGATGGCCTTGAATAGTATCCCTTAGCAATGTACTACTCTAATGTATGTATTATTTGATTTGATTTATTTCTAATGTGTAAAACAATAATACAAAAAAAAGATAATAATAATGAAATGAAACATGAGAATTATTGGTACCACTTTACATAAGACTACCCTTATAAAGGATCCATAAATAGTTTATAATTAGGTTGTGAATTAGGTTGTAAACACTTTATTAATCATTAAAAACCATTTATAAACCAGTTCTAACATAGTTTTCATACATCAACACAGGCTCACTTTTTGGCAAGCTGACTAAGCCTTATATTGGCTACTTAGGGAGAATCAACTCAGTGAGCAACAGATACCAAGGATGCTGGCTGAGGAAGAAGACAAAGTAAGCTAGGTAGCCAATATGAGGCTTAGCAGTACAGATACATGTGGGCTCACTATTTGGCAAGCAACCGGTCACAGTCGCCCTGTTTATCTCATGTCTTATAAAAGCTTAGTAATGATTTATAAAGTGTTCACAACCTAATTAATAAATGAATTACAAACTATTCGTAAACCCTAGTCTTATTGTAAAGTGCTGCCGAATTATGATACTATACAAACTTAAGCAGTGTCAAATTGATAAACAAATGATCTACTTAATTACACATCCGAAAAGGGGTGGGAAGAAGTTTACACTTATTTAATAAAACATTCTACTGAAGCTTCTTGTGATGGAGTCTTATCTCACTCCGGCATTACGTAATCAGGAGGGAAAAAAAAGTTGTAGTAACATTAAAAACAATGTAATCAGATTACTGTTATATTTCTAAATATTGGGGTTGACTAGCGAGGTTAAAATGTTACTTAAAAGACCATATCACATCACATGTTACTTGTTAGACGCTTTTATCCAAAGCGATTTACATACTCAATACTGTGGGCAATCCCCACAGGAGCACTTTGGGGTGAAGTGTCTCAGGGACACAACGACATGCTGACTGCAGTGGGGTTTGAACCTGTGCCCTCCTGATCCCTGTTCTATTAAACATCCTGTACCAGAGGTCGCGTTAAACAAATATTTAACAATGACGTAAAAATCTGAAAGCAGTCCTTCATTTTGACACCGGAGCCTCGCTGCGGGGAAACTTTGGCGCTGTTCTGAGTTTGTTCTAATCCGTCAAAATGACGGACTGCTTTCAGATCAATCAATGTTTATTTATATAGCCCAATATCACAAATGTTACATTTGTCTCAGTGGTCTTCACAGTTTGTACAGAATATCAGTATGACAATACGACATCCTCTGTCCTTAGACCCTCTGTCCTTAGACACCCTGTCCTTAGACCCTCTGTCCTTAGACCCTCTATCCTTAGACCCTCACATCGTACAAGGAAAAACTTCCAGAGAAAACCCACAGTTTAAAGGAACATGGGAGAAACCTCAGGGAGAGCAACAGAGGAGGGATCCCTCTCCCAGGACGGACAGACGTGCAATAGATGCCGTGTGTACATTGAAAAGATAATACATTTGCAACATAGGTAGTCCAAATGTTTGGAAATGCATGTGTGTATAATAGGAAGATTAATCCACGAGGATATCCATCCAGGACCTTTGATCCAGGACCACAGCCACGACTCAAGATCCAGGGCTCGTGATGCAGGACTCAGGACCACAGGATCATCCATGACTCCGGATCGCGGCATATATAGACACCAGAAAGAAAAACATTTGGGGAAGTTGGGTTAATCGGAACATGAGAGTACACAGGTATAGACAGAGAGAAGGAAGAAGTAAGATGTCCCCCGACAAACTAAGCCTATATCAGCAAAACTAGGGGCTGAATCTAATCAGGCCTAACTATAAGCTTTATCAAAAAGGAAGGTCTTAAGCGCACTCTTAGAAACGGATAGGGTGTCTGCCGCCCGAACACAAACTGGAAGCTGATTCCACAAATGTGGAGCTTGATAAGAAAAGGCTCTGGCTCCCATTGTACTTTTAGAGACTCTAGGAACAACCAACAACCCTGCATTCTTGGAACGCAATGCCCTAGTAGGACAGTAGGGTATAGATGTAAATATTCGGTTAACGCGACCTCTGCTCGGAACAGCGTCAAACTGTCCCCGCAACGAGGCTCCGGTGTTATGCCGTGTTATGCAGGCCCGCCAAAAAGGAATTGATACCGTTTCCAAACCTAACTTCGCCGTACAAATCATTTAAATGTCGGTACGTTTTGGCTTTACGCTGCGCGGGTAATACTGGATTTTGATGGAAATGTTACTTTTAAACTGTAAGTATCTCATTTATACATTCAATTTTTTCCCATATTTATTTATTTATGCATTCATTTATTCATGTATTTATTTTCACATTTATTTATTTTTACATTGATTTATTCCTGAATTTATTCATTTATGTATTCATGTTTTATTCATACATTTAATTATGCATGTATTTATTCATATGTATGTCATGTTCCTTACTCCATATGAGTGAGGGTCTGAAATCTCTTAATTGTCATCGATGACGTCACTGGCCTAAAACAAAACAAGCCTCGATAAACGCTTCCCCAAAAACTTCCTGGATTACTGGAAGCACGCTCCGAAGCCTCGTAACATCAATACTTATTTGCCAGTTACCTGTTCCGCCTGGTTTTTGACCTCGAGTTTCCTGTCTACCCCTGATTGGATTTATTTGCCTGGATGCTGACTTGAATAAACTGAACCTTTTGAACATTGGTTGTATCTGGGTCGTGGTCTTGGGATCAAATCCGTACCGGTGAACGCGACACACGTAGATGGACTCAGGGCCGTTTCTTCCTATAGGCAGACTATGCAGATGCATTGGGCCCCCGCGGCCACTAGGGGGCCCCAAACTGAAAGTTCAAGTTCAGCCTCAATATATTTGGGGAGAATTCAAATTAGCCGCCTTTATTTGTAGACAGCCAAGCCCCCTGCTGTGTTCGGTGAAGCATTATATGCTTAAAAATCAAATGTAGGATATAAACACAACTAAACTGCAATGATAGCAAAGCTGTGGCTTATGTTTTAGGGATAATAAAGTCCAAATCATCGTTGGGCTGTCAGCCAATGAGTGACGTCTGAGGAAGAGGACAAATGTAAATGATACATTGTTGGAAAAATGCTGCATTTATTGACGTAGAGGAGCCTTATTGTTTACCTTTTTAATATCATTTTTTGTAAGTTTCAATTACTTGGTTTTCGTGAAATTAGCCTGTTTTCCTCTTAAAGTGAAACAGATTGATGCGTCTCCACAGATCATCTTAAAGGCTTGGGAATCCCCCATTGTAGTTACAAAATTGTAAAAACTTGGCCCCCCAAACAGAATCATAGGGCCCCCAAACAGCATCTTGCATAGGGCCCCCAAAAAGCTAGAAACGGCCCTGGGTGGACTGCTTTGGAATCAAAATATCACATTTCGCCAAAAGGTGGCTTTTTGCATGCCTGATTAATTCATATGCTTATATTCAAATACCCGTTTTAGCGCATATACCTACAATTAGTAATAATATCCCTTTTTTAAATGTCTCCAGATGAAATCACTCTGCTCCATGTTTATTAATGATCAGAATCATATCCTCGAGCTGTGAGTGTCGGGGAGAAAAAAGAAAGATAATTTGCCGCACCACAGGACAGGAAATTCCTCCTTGGGAGCTGTGGGTTTTTAGTCTTGTTTGTGGATTCATGGTGTGTCTTTCAGGGGGAGAAAACCGAGAGGGAGGAAAGATCTGAGATTCAATTTACGGACAAGATGGAGAAGTCAACACAGATGTCAGGAGTGAGAAATAGTTAGGAATGACAAATGAAAGAAGTTTGTGCTGCGATGCTTCTGAGGGTGTCTGTCCTCGACACTTCGTTACGGATGACATGCTGAAACACTGCCTCTCAAGATGGTGAGATTTTACTCGCTTGAGGATCCTTCAGTACAACAGGTTGGAGGGACAGGAGGAATAATTGATGTGTGGCATGTACATAATTTATCAGTCATCCTGATCAAAGCAGTCGCTGCCATGCTGGGTTTTTTTTAACCTGTAGCTGCAGACTAACACCGAAGCTGTGTTTTTGTTACTGCCAAATTGTATTCCATATTTTATGTAAATACTGTTATATTTCACTATATTTTTTAATGTTATTATAGTTTTCTTAAAATAGTTCTCTATCTTGTTTGACTTTTATGTATGCACCATGAAATCAAGTCAAATTCCTCGTACGTGTCTACCTGGTGATAAACCTGCTTCTGATTCTGAAATCTGACGTCTGGACTGATATTCAAGACAATTGCATAATAAGTGTTTGTTCAGCAGGAAATTGAAAAGAGACGCTATTTATTCATTTCACCAAATAGTCCTCGAACGATTCTCATAAATGAAACGAACCTTCGAAGACCCTCCACTTCTCGATTTTTATATTCTTCCCTGTCAAGGTTTGTTTATTTTTAATCTCTTTTGTGCAGCCATTTTAACTCCTTCCTCTTCCCTTATCTTAGGTGGAGGTGAGACAGATTTAGTAACTCACTCACTCACCTGAGAATAGACAGGAAGCATCAGCTGCCCGTAATACATAAAGATGAAGAAGGAGAGTGCCTTTTCAAGACAAAACCAATTACTCGTGCAATTTCAGAGTCAGACAATGGACACAGGCCATTTCATACAATTTCACGCCAATTCTCTGGGAAATATAACTTATAATAAAGCCCGTGCAGCCACCGAAGGCACTAGAAAACAGACAGCCTAACGTGAGGCTGTGTTTGAATGGATTCCCTCGCATCAATGAATGCAGAACATTACACACACACTCATGTTTCCGTGTCTTTGGAGGCTGAAAATGACAGCAGTGTTGTTGTTTAGGGTTATGATGTATTTCTGTTTGATCTCTCGGAGCGTTTTACACGTCTTCGCTGCAGAAAGACGGATGAATAACAACCCAGAGTCTGTACAATGTCCCAATTCTTTACCATTTCAGAGGGAAAACAGAAGAAACATTTCCTACAAAGAAAAATATATTGTTTGCATCACCTTCAATCCCCTGGGAGTGCTCAACAACATCTCTATTCTTGTAAGGTTGACAGTAGTATTTTACGTTTCCTCTTCCACATTTCCTTTATAACTGTAGGGCTTTTTTAATGCTGTAATTTAAAATGTCCTGATATATGTGTATTTAGATTATTCTTAGAGCTCTTAGAGGTCGTATTCGCTTAGCTTTTCCATCGATTTTTGGGGGCAGATATATTCCTTTAATGAAGAGTTATGTTATGTTGACCCATAGCTAGGAAAATAACAACGTTACAGTAAAAACTACTCGAGTAGAAGAGTAACGTAGCTTAGATAAAATGTAAACCAAATAACTATTATAAAACATTGAAGTAATAAGATAGCAGCAAGTGACTTTCACCATCTTAATTTTTTTGTTTATAGTTTCCTGATGTATTTTGACATGTATTTTCTCCTTGTGTCGTACTTCCTTCCTTCAAATAAGATAGTGGTTAGGAAAAGACGATAGGAGCTGATTTTTGGATAATTCGACTGCAACCTTAGGCGCTTTCACACCAAGTACTTTTCCCAGGAATAGTTCTCGCACCTTTATTTCCTGGAACTATCTATTAAATCGCGTTCACACCGGAATAAGTCCCTGAGGGAGGATTACTCAAATGAAGCCGCTGACGTCACTTCTTCTTCTTCTGCTTTGGGTTTACTGGCAGGCCACAAACCACTTCACGGCATAAACTGCCACCCGGGGGGCTCACCTCCGGCTCCTGACAACATTTAACAATTGCGAGGTAATAACGATTTTTGGTTAATGGACCTGGGTCAGGGTTAATGGACATTTAAATATACTCAACACTATTCAAACAGAAGCCCACTGATACTATTGACAGCAATTCAGTGTCTGAGAATGCCATGCAAATCCCCACAGACTCTCATCCCATTGATACCACTCCTGTGTTATTGGGCTGTGCCCTTCACTGTCTTAAGTGATACCGTCACATTGTAGATGGCCCAATTCTGGCAAGGCAAGTCAAGGGATCATTAATCATCCATCAGAGGGGACTTGGCTGCTGGGTGAAGGTTATAAAAGCCCAGTCATATAGCCAATGTGTGAAAGAAACCATCCCATTTCATCAGAGCAAACAATATTATAATAAGATACTCCACGGACTGAGGGGATTGTTTCAGTTTCATGTGATGAGTATCCTGCAGCGGTGTGATGGTCTTACGCTATGCATGGAAGCAACAATTGATTTATTTTTAGGGTAATTTGGTACTTACCTCTGGAGGAGCACATGTTCAATTAAACACTTCACAGTCTGGAGGATTTCACAGTTTATTGTTTTAAGAGTTTGTCATGGGGGCTACATTTTGGCTGGTTGTTTACTACGGCTGTTATTGAGCGTTATTAAAAACAAAACGCAAGTTGCACTAGATAACTCTGAGAATATTCCATATACATATATTACTGATTCAGGGTTAGCTACCGGTTATGAGGCTTGCATGATTTTCATTTGTCATGCTGTAGAATCAGAAAGAAATCCAGCCCGTAAAGGTGACCCAAATAAAGTATTCGATTGGCAAGCCGACCTCAAATCACTATCTGATATATAATGTGGATGTTAAAGAGGCCCAAGTATGCTTTCCTGTAGTGTGTTATATATTTGTTTTTGTATGTTAATGGTCTACAAAGACTATAATTAAAGTAGAGACAATACATACTGATATACACCTGAACATCAGCAGGAGAGGACTCTTTAAAGTAGAGACACTACATACTGATATACACCTGAACATCAGCAGGAGAGGACTCTTTAAAGTAGAGACACTACATACTGATATACACCTGAACATCAGCAGGAGAGGACTCTTTAAAGTAGAGACACTACATACTGATATACACCTGAACATCAGCAGGGGAGGACTCTTTAAAGTAGAGACACTACATACTGATATACACCTGAACATCAGCAGGAGAGGACTCTTTAAAGTAGAGACACTACATACTGATATACACCTGAACATCAGCAGGAGAGGACTCTTTAAAGTAGAGACACTACATACTGATATACACCTGAACATCAGCAGGAGAGGACTCTTTAAAGTAAAGACACTACATACTGATATACACCTGAACATCAGCAGGAGAGGACTCTTTAAAGTAGAGACACTACATACTGATATACACCTGAACATCAGCAGGAGAGGACTCTTTAAAGTAGAGACACTACATACTGATACACACCTGAACATCAGCAGTAGAGGACTCTTTAAAGTAGAGACACTACATACTGATATACACCTGAACATCAGCAGGAGAGGACTCTTTAAAGTAGAGACACTACATACTGATATACACCTGAACATCAGCAGGAGAGGACTCTTTAAAGTAGAGACACTACATACTGATATACACCTGAACATCAGCAGGAGAGGACTCTTTAAAGTAGAGACACTACATACTGATATACACCTGAACATCAGCAGGAGAGGACTCTTTAAAGTAGAGACACTACATACTGATATACACCTGAACATCAGCAGGAGAGGACTCTTTAAAGTAGAGACACTACATACTGATATACACCTGAACATCAGCAGGAGAGCACTCTTTAAAGTAGAGACACTACATACTGATATACATCAGCAGGAGAGGACTCTTTTAAACGTCCCTTGAGCCTGGAATTAAAGTTGCTCTCTTAATAACCTGATGAGTAACACGTTCATCAGGCATGACCGTGAACCCTGCAGCTACATGGCATATTCATAAAGATTTATGACTCGTGCCAGCCTCATCTCACATTAAAGGATAGTTTGTGACGGACCATGGAACAATGTGTCAGAACTGTTTGGCTAAATGAAAGAGTAAAGGTCTTCCTGTCACTTAGCATAGATCTCCCGCTGAAAATACACAGCTTCAAATTAAGAGTGAGTTATTCTCCCTTCCTGTATCAACGGATCTTCTCCTCCTCCTCCCATAACGTCAGAGCTATAAAAACAGTCTGTGACTCAAACTGCTCAAAGAGTGGCTCCATTTGTGAAAACAAGGATGTGGACACAAGCCAGAGAGTGGAGAGAAAACACCCTTAAATCTCCCTTAATATTTTCTGAAAGTGAATTAACACTTTGGAATGGTTCTCAAATTGTATGTAAAATGTTGTTGATTTAAAAAAATGATCGTACTTCTTAACGCTAAAAAATAAATATAGGAAAATAATATTCAAAAAGTATTCCCTGGTGTTTAATGATAGAGAAAAACTAATTGTTGTTGTCCAAAGCTGTCGTTAAATCACCCAGACTTCTTTCCGCGGATTGATATGACCCTTGATCTTCCTTAGCGACGGTCTGTTCTCCTTAGCAACGGTCTGTTAGTGACAACCTGTAGAATGTCCAAATTGACCAATCAGAATCGAGTATTCAACTATGCCGTGCGATAACTGCAATTCAATGTCAGTTGATAATTCAAAGAAACTGCTTTTTTATATAACTGAATTCATATTGCAGGTGAAAGTGAAATAAAATCTTAAAGAATTGGACATTTTATTTCTATTCGAGGACACTTGGCCCTATAGAAAATGTCACATAGTGGGTTTGTGACCTCGGTGTGAATCCTAAGGCCTACACTTCTCAACAGAAGCAGCATGAAGGAGCCCTTGACATATTGACATCGTGAAATTCTGAATTGCTTCAGTTTCTGAGTCCTGTTTCTGACCTTGCATCAAGTGGCTCTCAGCGCAGAGGAGCCACCGTTGCTGCACACTTATTACAATATTGGCTCCATTTTGCCTTTTCCGCCTCGATAACCTTCATACAGAGCACAACGCCAATGCACACATGACACAGTATCCTCTGGCATTAGTCAAAGCTCATGTTCATTCCCTTAAGAGCTCTATACATCTCTCAACACCCAGATGAAACAGAACTGTAAGCAGATGTTCTTTTTCTTTATGGATATTTTACAAATCACTCCCCTTTCAAACTGTATTCTTGTTTATTAATAACAACTTTTTTGTACTGTCAAATAGTATTTCAAACCTGTTTTTCATCTATAATGATCATATAAAGGTGTGCCTTTACCTCACTGAGCTGAGGTTATCAGAGCCTCTCAGTCTTTCAGGAGAGAGCTCTCTAAAGCCCACCCCCCACGGCCGCTTACAATGTACATTCCAATGTTAATAAAAGCACACAGAAGCTGTATGCATGTTTTGGGAGTTTGATTTATTTTAAATTAACACAAATACAAAATTAAAACCTATAATTGCACACTAAAACGATTATTTCAAAAAAAGAACAATTTCACATAAACCTCTGGTTTTTACTGGGGCTGGGGCGGTTCAACTTGATTTTGGGGGGGGGGGGGTGCGCCATAGTTTAGGGGCGCTGTACGCAATATAGGCGTAGTTCTGTTAGTATAAGATAATAAGATGTATTGTTGATCCAAAATCGGGAAATTGTGTTTTTCAATTTTCGCCGCCCCCGATTGGTTGATGCGCCCTTAGCATTCGCCTATACTGCCTATGCCGAGGGCCGGCCCTGCGCACACCTGCACACTTGCTCGCCAGTTCCATTCATTTTTTGTATCTTGTATTTTAAACGTATTTATATTATGTTGTGTGAGCTTATCTCAAGGTTTTAAAGTGCTATATAAATAAAGTTGGATTGGATTCTTCATTTTCCGAATGCCAGGAAGAATTCTTTTCTCGCTTCTGAAGCAAGATGCTCGGAAGACATGTGCTACCAAGCAAGCGTACTCGAGATTGAGTACGTTTTAAAATATTAAAGGCTTGATAACTTTCCGGTACTTTTGGATAACCTCAATATCAATTGCATTGCCATTTAAAACAAGACAAGATGAATATCAATAAGATTTTTTAAGAATATTTATTATGTGGGACAACAGATACATGTGACCTTAGAAAAACCAATTCAGGAACAAAAATGATTTTATTTATAGGAAAACCTGCCTTTATACACCAAGACTGAAACACATGAGCACATAGTTAAAACGTTTTGAAAAAAAAGAAGAAAATATGTAAAGGGGACTTGAAAAAAGTGAAATTTAGATTTTTGCTTAAAACGGTAGAATTAGAAAAAAAAAAGTCAGGAATTAGAAATCAACAAAAAACATTTTGACATTGTTACGTTCCCTATTGGGCTAGGGGAACCAAAGGGAAGCGACACGACTAGCGTGGAATTGGTAATAATTATAGGTGGTTTTATTACAATATGGAGATAACAAAAGGCAGGCAAGCAGCCTGAAACGAACACAAAGTGAAAAACGGATGGTCTCACCATCAACGAAAAGAGAACTCCAACAGAGAGTTCTAGAGATTATCCAGAGTCATATTTAAAGGGGAAAACTAAACCTCACGTTAACCGTGGTACAACTGAAATGAGGAAGGCTGCGCACACCCAGCTGTAGCTGATCAACAGGTGCTAATTACCTGGGTCTAAGCTGTTTCACAATATCACTAATCCTAAATGCTGTTCAACCGGAGCTAAGCAACCTGGGTCTAAGCTTACACAATATCACACACAACACACTACTTAGCACTCTGCTAAGCAGTCTAACTACAGAATTACAGGGTTTACGAACACAACACATAATGCAGTAGGAGGCTAGAGGCGTCTGTCTATCCACACAGAGCCTCCAGAATGATCCTCGCCCCCGTCCTTTGTACTCCTCCCCCGGATGACGTTCCGGAAGCGGGCGGGGATTGGATGACGTCACTCCAATCACCGTTTCGGACGTTGCGAGGGCGGGACGGCTAATTGTATCAGGAGAACTGCGCAGCTCACACACACACACACACACACACACACACACACACACACACACACACACACACACACACACACACACACACACACACACACACACACACACACACACACACACACACACACACACACACACAACACACACACACACACACACACACACACACCACACACAGAGTTAATAGTCCCAGGAAGGCAGTGGCTGTAACAGACATTCTGAAAGAAATCGTAATTTTGGAAACATTTGTCAATATTTTTATGAAAAAGGTGAGAATTTTGAAAACATTATAAACAAAAAGAAGACAATTCAGGATTCTGATATTTTTTTAAAGAAGATGATTCGGGGCCAATTGTAAAAACAAAATAATAATAAAGGTCCCATAAAGCAGATTGAGGCGTATAGATTCACTCTTAATGTATTAGCCTACAGAACAGAACAGCTCACATATACCTCATTCACACCAACGCTCCGTGCTAGAGCTTTTCAGGTTCAGAACCGGTTCTTCGGTTTAGCTCCGGCTCTTTTCACACCGCCCAGAGTCCGACTGGTGCTGCGTCATTGCGTCATCGTTTGCGTCATGACGTGACTGTTTACGTGCCTGCTTCATGAAGCCAAACCGCGCGGAAACCCCTCACAGCTCACACCGACAACAACAACAATGGCCGATTGTGCTCCAGCTTCCTCTGTACCTCTTCAGAAGACCAGGTTCCCAGCAGGCAGCTGGTCTCTTCAGTGGACCACTGCTGCTTGTTAAGTTTCTCCATCGTTGTGTACAAACTGGATAAAACGCAGGCTTCTTGTTGTTGTTCAGGAGTTGATCCCTGCCCCCGCCTCGACGTAAGCGTGACGTATGCGGTGCTTTTGCTCTAGCCGGACAATTTTTTGGTGCTTGAAACGAACCGGATTCCGGAGCTAAGAGGCTGCTCCGCTGCGGTGTGAACAGGAAAACCCGGTGCTTTTCAAGCTCCAGCTCCGAACCGGCCCTGAAACACCATTGGTGTGAATGAGGTAAGAGAAGAGAGAACAGCTGATCCACTCAGAATTATTATAAAAAGTGAGAGTTTTGAAAAAAAAGTGAGATTTTTGAGAAAAATTTAGATTTTTGAGAAAAATTAAATATTATTTTGAAAATAAGTTAGAAATAGGCCAAAAGTGAGAATTTGAGAAAAAAGTAGGAATCATGCAAAGAGTCAGGAATTGGAATAAAGCGACATTCTTGGGAAAACATTTAGATTTTTTGGAAAAAAGTTACATTTTAGAGAAATTTGTTTCAACAAATTGAGATTTTGTTAAAAAGAAATAGAAATTAGAAAATAAGTTAAAAGTCCGGAATTTGACAAAAGTTAGATTTTTGTAAAAAAAAGGAGAATTATGAAAAAAGTCAGGAATTAGAAAAGATTACAACGTTTTGAAAAAAATCTGCATTTTGAAAAATAAGTCGATATCTTCCATAAAAAGGTGAGAATTCTGAAAACACAATCAAAAGAAAGAAAAAAATCAGGATTATAATTTTAAAAGAAGAAAATTAGGGCCATGTGTAAAAAAAAAATAGTAGGAGTCTAGATTTTCACTTACAGTATTATCCTACAGAACAGTACAGCTTTCAGAGATAACATCTGATCCTTTCACAACAGCATTGTAATTGTGCTAGTTTCCCAAATATCATTTTTTAAACAGTAATCCATTACTCTCCCAGCCTGCTGACAGCTTATTCTCTCCCAGTTTAACCAGATTTATAATATCATACTGCGCCCTGCGATCGTTCCCACCCCCTCTGCACATCATTTTAAAATACATTATGGGTAAACACAATCAAAAGGTTGGCATTTTCCCTTTTTTCCCACATTTATTTCTCACATCTTCTTAATGTGTGGCATTTCACGAGAAGCTTGATTTATGACATTTTAAAAGTATTTACATCACAAATGTCAACCACTGATGCAGTTTAGCCCCCGAGTCGATGCATGCACTCGAGCATCGTCTCCCACACAAGAGACAACATGGTATATTAGGAATATTTGAATGTGTTTAAAATAACTCAAAGTATACACACCATAGAGTCCCTTCAAATGAACAAATAAGGGGGAAAATACTTTCACATTAATTTATTCCAATTGTTTCCACTTTCATTGCCTTATTTTTTCATCCTTTGCATCCAGGCCGACAAGTGCAAGGCCCAAAACATTGTCATTAGGAAAAATGGTCCACAGTTTTCAAAAACAATGCAAATATAAAACACAAATGTGCCAAAAACTTGACCAAACATGCATGTCACACCAAGTATAGTGCAGATGTTTATATTTAATTGAACATGCACACCTGATGTAAATAATATCCTGCCTATATTGAGCATATTGTGTGAACAGAAAATTGGCCCTTCAATAGTTTATAGATTTTGTATCTTTCCGGTCATCTGTATATTTTTCTTACTCTCTAATGCTGGTTTACTTTCTGTTTTGAGATGTTTATATTTTAGAATTGATTAGTTCTACTCTTTTGATTTGTTATAATGTGCAATGCCTTGTTTTGTTTTATGCTGCTGCAACAAAAAGAAATTCCAAAATTAGGATTAATAAAGTATGTCTTATCTTATCTTGTGTTTCTCCATTTGCATGTGCCGTTTTTTTGCACCTGTCAACCACCGTAAGTATCATGATTGTGGAGGAAACTTCTGTGTAGCAATGCAGTGGGAGTCACCGACTCATGAAGGAGACACGGGACGAGCAGGAGTTCTGATGTCAAACACTGAGATTTAATACAAGCATTGGCCGGAGAAATTCACATCACAAGTCACACAGTCAATAGGCGCATTCACACCGCAGTACTTTTCCCACAAAGGTTCATCAGAACTTAGTTCATGAGAACTCTTTAGTTCTCATGAACTAAGTACAGATCACGTTCACACCGGAATAAGTCCCTTGGGGAGGATTAGGCAAATTAAGCCGCTGACGTCACTTCTTCTTCTTCTACTTTGGGTTTACTGGCAGGCCCGCAAACCACTTCACGGCGTATACTGCCGCCCGGAGTCCCCGGCCGGAAGTCCCGGAGTTGGGGGTTGAAGCTGCTTGGACTCCCAGCAGCTTCTACTGAAGCCTTCCGAGTAAATCGCCAGAACGCCGACACCTCCTCATCTCCACCGCTCCCATGTTTTATTTTGTGTTGCCATAAGTTAGTCTCTCTGCGTTTCTGCGCTGGGCTAATGCTAATGCTAATAATGCTAATGCGAGGATAATAAAATGGCGGCTTCACAAAACCTTTTGGGAGTTTTACGGGGCGTGGTTTGCAATCCGCCCAGCCAATCAGAAATATAGCTCTTTTCTCACAGGAGAGCCGCTCGAAAGTCCCTGCTCTCTAGCAAGGACTTTCGAGGGGGTAAAAAGGTTCTCATGAACTAATTTTAGTACCGGCTCTTTTTGGTGTGGATGCGACAAAAGAGTTCTCATGAACTAAGTTCTCATGAACCTTTGTGGGAAAAGTACTGCGGTGTGAATGCGCCTAAAGGTTCTGACTGCACGGGTGGTTTGCCATGTCAAATCTGATCAGCCACGCATCTTGGTAGACCTTTTAGTTTCCAGAGAGTGAAATCCACATATTGGGGATGGGCGTAAACATCTACAGACACAGGAGATGTCTCTCACATCTCTGGAGCTTAGAAAGTCAGCGTTCTCACACTCTCAAACCCTCCCTGTGCCCTGCAGGTCAAGCTGTAAAACCTAGTATCAACATACGACTGCATCAACACATTCCTTACGGGAGATTAGAAGCAGGGATGGTCGTAAATGTCAACACACAAAATAAGGTTAAATGTCTGAGTAAAGACTACATTAATCCCTAACAATGATTGCTACACTTAAAAAATAAATTGTCTATATACATGACAACCTTCCCTAAGAAAGCAAAGACAAACAGACTCAAAGACACTTTCTTCCCATCATGGCTGCTACCGCTTGGTATGGTATCGAATTGTCTTCTTCCCTGTGTAATAACCCATAAATGTGCAATATTATACACATACTAATGTAACTATTTCCTACACTTTATTGTGTTATTGTTTTATGTATTCGTGTCTTTGATGTATGTTGTCTTTTCTGAATGTTTTGATGGCATCTTAAAAGGAGTATTTTTCCTCGTCTCGTTGAACTTCTATAATGACAATAAATGCTTCTAATCTATTCTAATACAAGTGATAATTGAGTCTTCTGCTGCTTTATAATAATCTATTCTAAGCATATTCATATCGACATTGGTTGTCTCTTTAAAACAGGTGGCCTATCTGTGGCATGCAACAAGTTAAATATCTAATTACTTTATATATTGCAATTTAGAGTTCAAGTCTTCGGTCAAATCTGGGATGCGTTGGAATTAAATAGTAGTCTGGAATTCATCAGTCTTTTTTAACCGTTTCTTCTTGTGTTCAAAGTGATGGCAAGCGGAGATGAAGTAAAGACAATAAAATGATCAGACACGCCTTCCTTCTTTGTGATTTATTAAGAAACAATGAACGGAGCGATCAGGGGAACTTGTCTGTTTAATTCAGGCATCACAGCAGGCTGATGGCACGCTTCTGAATGAACACTTGATACATGTAATCTCCTTTAACTGAGAGTTGATTGTAAGGCTAATCATATTCATTAAAAAGTTAGACGTTTATATCTGAGCATGACACATTGTGAAGTATATATACACATTATTTCACATTAGCAACCTTCCTGTGGTTTTTTCCCTTACTGAACATCATTGTTTTTATGTTCAGGTGTATATCAGTATGTAGTGTCTCTACTTTAAAGAGTCCTCTCCTGCTGATGTTCAGATGTATATCAGTATGTAGTGTCTCTACTTTAAAAAGTCCTCTCCTGCTGATGTTACTAGCTAATAGAAGCGCATATATAATATAGTCATTATTTCTATATTTCAACGTCAACAAACTTCTTTTTGGTTCATGTTCCTTTTTCTGACGACTTTTTACTTTGACTTCTCACATGTTGAACACAAATACCTGTACTTTCTACTTCTTACATGTTGAACCCAAATACCTGTACTTTCTACTTCTCACATTTTCCAAACAGGCTGGTTCCTTTTGAATGTGTGTTTGGTGTAGGGCTGCAACAAACGACTAATTTGATAATCGATTAATCTATCGATTAATGAAACGACCAATCGACTATTCAGACTATTACTGTACGCCTTGCACAATTTCTCAAACGCTCTTATTTAGCCATCAACTTTTAGATTTAAGAGGTTGTTTTAGGCATGTGGAAACTAACAATGAAGACAATAAAGATGAATACTTGATTCAAAAATACATATATTATTAAATTAACTAAACAAATTGTGAACAAAATTAACATAGCTTTTTATTTAAATTAAATAAATAATATTTAAAATAAATAAATAATATTTCAAAAGAAAACAAATGAAACAACAATGTTTTAACAAATCGTATTAAATAATGTGATGACAGAACTGTAAACAGAATAGCTGAAACTTTAACAAACTAAATAACTCAGTTTCCTCTAATCATTAACCCATGTTTGTATCATTGAGTTAGCTCTGTGTGTTGCTGCTAGCATACATAACACCTGACGTGGAAACGTTACTCGTGGATGGGGCTACAGAGCTGCTGGAAAGACAGTGGAACCCGGTGCATTCCTCCGTCTGGATGTAGTGCTAAATGTTTAGACACATTGCTCGTGTTACCGCCCTGACATGCTAAACTCTTATTGTACTCTTGGCAACGAGCATTGTCCACCTAGAGACGGGTAACATTTAACCACACCTTGGAGCGCTTCTCTCCGCCATCCCCGCTGTGTGTTGCTGCATGTAGCAGCCGCGTGTGTGTAAACTGCCCCCTCGCACACAGACGGGGGAGAGATCTCTCTTCTCGATTGGAAAGATCGAAAATACACCATAGACACATTTTTTTGTCTTTTTGCATTTTAGAAACGAGTTGGCGACACTAAGACTGCGAGATAATGTTTTTGTAGCAATAATACATGACATATATTTTTTAAATGTCTCCAGTACCGATAAAAAGACTGATAACGTTGGAGCTTAACGGCGCGTAAAACACACGTGATGACGTCACCAACGAATCGACGACTTAATTAGTTGGCAACTAATTTGGTCATCGATTTTAATCGATTAAGTCGATTAGTTGTTGCACCCCTAGTTTGGTGGCGTGATCATTATTCTTTAGAGTCATTGCGTGCCTATTGATTTGAACACGATCCGTGTATCCATCACTTCCTGGTCTTCTCTAAAGAAGAGGGACCAATGGAAACGTTGTCATGTTGCCGTTGTTCAGCATGGAAACATTCATTAGCTGACAATGACATTATTGTTCTATTAATATAAAGGGAGGTCAGGTACTCTTTAAAACAGCTGCTAGCTATGGGTACTTTTTACTGAAGTACACTTCAAAGCCTCTTTACTTTTACTTGAGTAAAGAAGTTTAGTCAGTACTTCTACTTTTCCCAGAGTATGTTTAAACACGAGTATCTGTACTTCTACTTGAGTAAAGCATGTGTGTACTTTTGTCCTCTGGTTTGTTTCCAGCACAGCGAGCAGAGCAGGTTTCTGCACATATGGAAGAGAACAATAGCAGCTCAGCATGGTCGTGGTCGTGCATATTTAATGTTGCTCTCAAAGTGCACCAGATTGATGCTTTTAACTTGAATATTGGATAGGATACTAAATACAGTTGCACACATCTTGTGTCCATATCTTTCTGTTTTGGTGTTCATGCCACAACTGTGCATGCACGAGTCATAGTGAGTGTCTGCATTTGGGGGGGGGGGGGCGCCAGCAAAAATCTTGCCTAGGGCAGCAAATTGGGTGTGCGTCATATGAAAGGCCCCGCCTTACATTTTCCGCCACAGATTTGGGGAAATTGGTCCGTCCGCAAAGCATTGTGGGGATTTTATGACCGCGGAGTCTACACATGTGCAGCCTCGAAATTTCTCCAAACGAAGTACGCTGGGCTCGGTAGAATTCCAAGTATGCTGGACATTGGAACAGTACTTCGGCGGGACTCAGTGACGTAGTATGCTTGAAATAGTGGCTCTGGAGCAGCTTTACTCGACATTGAGAAACACCCTGTGTATCCTCGATTATAGCTCCTCCAGAGAGCCTCCTTGACGCTCGAAGTGCATTTAGAGAAATTAGATGTCCTTCAACATGGCGCGCTGAAATCCATTTCCGGGTCACTACCGGAGGACCGAGGATTCGAGGAGTCGAGGAGGGGAAATTAGAGAAATGAGAAAGGCCCTATGTCTCCAGCAGCTGAAGTTACAGGTTGATGTTGCTTATTTACTATTCTATGTGTAAAATAAAGATTATTGGGTAAAAAAATCTAAGATGGCGACAAATCTAACTGAATGAAAGGCCAATGGGCTTAAAAAAAAATACATTATTCATTTGTTTTACTAGCTTTGTCACAGCAGCATTAACAGCCATTGCACATGGATTCTAAATATGTTTTTAAGTAGCATAAAATACAACAGAATAACAAAAAACATGCAGTAAGACTTATATCAAGAGAGTATCAAAATAATTCACAATATAAAATAGACAGAATACTTTTGAATATTCTCAGAAATACAGGATACATATAAACATAGGATAATATATATATATTAAAACATTGTGCACAGTAGCTTTTTTATTTATTTAACAAGTACAAATGACAATAAAAACAAGTGACGTGTACATTTAAACTAGATCAGGTGAGGTATATCAGCAAGAAAGACTCAAAACTCTAGAGCAACTAATGGCGCATTTCCACTGCAGCGGGTAGCCCCGTTTAAGCCTCCTTGATCGTCCTCAAGCGGCCAGGCCAGTTTTTGGTGGCCTTTCCATATAGCGTAGCACCGGCTAGCGGGTACATTTTTTTTTTCCCCGGCCGGAAGTCCCCGGAGTTGGGGAAGGCTTCAGTAGAAGCTGCTGGGACTCCCAGCAGCTTCTACTGAAGCCTTCCGAGTAAATCGCCAGAACGCCGACACCTCCTCATCTCCACCGCTCCCATGTTTTATTTTGTGTTGCCATAAGTTAGTCTCTCTGCGTTTCTGCGCTGGGCTAATGCTAATGCTAATAATGCTAATGCGAGGATAATAAAATGGCGGCTTCACAAAACCTTTTGGGAGTTTGACGGGGCCTGGTTTGCAATCCGTCCAGCCAATCAGAAATATAGCTCTTTTCTCACAAGAGAGCCGCTCGAAAGTCCCTGCTCTCTAGCAGGGACTTTCGAGCGGGTAAAAAGGTTCTCATGAACTCATTTTAGTACCGGCTCTTTTTGGTGTGAACGCGACAAAAGAGTTCTCATGAACTAAGTTCTCATGAACCTTTGTGGGAAAAGTACTGCGGTGTGAATGCGCCTAAAGTCAATACACACTATAGACAGCAGTTCAGTAAAGTCATCAAAAAAGCTTGCACAGTATTTGGGTGGTCTATAGATATTTAGGAACAGAGCTCGAGAGGAGCATTTCAGCTGAAGGGCCACATATTCAAAAGAAGCAAAGTTCCCATAAGACGTCTTCCTGCATTGAATGGAATCATAACTAGTGATTGTATAACGTGATATAATGTGTTACAATGATCACTTCCTGTTGGCATTTGAGAAGGAAGTAAACCTGATATCTCCAGTGATGTATATCTCCAGTATTGTATATCTCCAGTATTGGATATCTCCAGTATTGTATTTCTCCAGTATTGTATATCTTCAGTATTGGATATCTCTAGTATTGTATTTCTCCAGTATTGTATATCTCCAGTAGTGTATATCTCCAGTATTGTATATCTCCAGTAGTGTATATCTCCAGTATTGTATATCTCCAGTATTGGATATCTCCAGTATTGTATATCTCCAGTAGTGTATATCTCCAGTATTGTATATCTTCAGTATTGGATATCTCCAGTATTGTATTTCTCCAGTATTGTATATCTCCAGTAGTGTATATCTCCAGTATTGGATATCTCCAGTATTGTATATCTCCAGTAGTGTATATCTCCAGTATTGGATATCTCCAGTATTGTATTTCTCCAGTAGTGTATATCTCCAGTATTGTATATCTTCAGTATTGGATATCTCCAGTATTGTATTTCTCCAGTATTGTATATCTCCAGTAGTGTATATCTACAGTATTGGATATCTCCAGTATTGTATATCTCCAGCAGTGTATATCTCCAGTATTGGATATCTCCAGTATTGTATTTCTCCAGTATTGTATTTCTCCAGTATTGTATTTCTCCAGTATTGTATATCTCCAGTATTGTATTTCTCCAGTATTGTATATCTCCAGTATTGTATTTCTCCAGTATTGTATATCTCCAGTATTGTATATCTCCAGTATTGTATTTCTCCAGTATTGTATTTCTCCAGTATTGTATATCTCCAGTATTGTATTTCTCCAGTATTGTATATCTCCAGTATTGTATTTCTCCAGTATTGTATATCTCCAGTATTGTATTTCTCCAGTATTGTATTTCTCCAGTACAGTTTGTATATCTCCAGTACAGTTTGTATATCTCCAGTATAGCTTGTATATCTCCAGTATAGCTTGTATATCTCCAGTACAGTTTGTATATGTCCAGTACAGTATGTCCAGTACAGTTTGTATATGTCCAGTACAGTTTGTATATGTCCAGAACAGTTTGTATATCTCCAGTACAGTTTGTATATCTCCAGTATAGCTTGTATATCTCCAGTATAGCTTGTATATCTCCAGTATAGCTTGTATATCTCCAGAACAGTTTGTATATCTCCAGTACAGTTTGTATATCTCCAGTATAGCTTGTATATCTCCAGTATAGCTTGTATATCTCCAGTATAGCTTGTATATCTCCAGTATAGCTTGTATATCTCCAGTATAGCTTGTACCCACTGTCATCATGTAATCAGTCCATTACTTTTAGCCTCAATAGAAACCACTTCTGTTAGAAACTGTGAGCAGCTTTGGGTTCAAAGCAATCAAAGGGCAATAATTGTCACAAATGAACTTGGTTAGGATTTGAGAGTAATTACCCAAGACTTCCCTTCACTAGAGTCTGACTCCTTCATCCACAGAGAGAGAACTGGTAGTGCGGCCTTAATGTAAAAAACAATCTCCCACTGCCATCATAAGCCTGGGATTCCCATTAGCATCTTGTTACTGCTCAACAGAACCGCAATTAGATCTTAATTGGAGCTCTTATTTATGGAATAATTATCAAGACTGCATGCAAATGAATCATGTGCAACCGGGTTCGTATTTAAATGCCTTTACAAGAGAGCAACCCATCCATCATGGCCACCGCTTTTTGGGTGAAAACACTGGGTGATATTTGAATGGTGGTGGATATACAATCAAGAATACCTTACGTTATTATATCTAAAAGGAGCCCAATTACAACAGACAGACAGGTAACAATCACACCCTGTAACGAGGGATCGATGATTTGCGTTAATATATAGTTAAATTAAAAACAATAAGGGATCGATGTCCTGCGAACTGAGATTTCCTTGGCTATCTGTTTTATATTTTAATGAAACATCTACAGTCACTACTTTGACTTATACCTATACTGACGACTATGATGATTGACGTTAGCTTCATTAGCTGAAGCCACAGATCTTATCTTATACCATCCTTTCTCCTAAGGCTGGCGTCACACTGTCCCAAAATGGACACCAGATCGACACACGAATATGGAATTGTGAATTTCGCACGAAGGTGGCTCTGAACTTGGTCAACAGCCAAGCAACAGCCGAAGCAAGTACGATGCCTACACCTCAGATCCAGGGGGGGTTGATAAGGAGAAGGTTTGTGAGATAAGTGTAGAAATGGTAATGAAATTCTTCTGATCTGAGCTCCTCCAACAATGCAACATAATAAAATACAAAATTACTAATAATAAAACAGTGCAAGAAGTGTATAATTAGAATATGATATTTACATGACTTATGTGACCGCCTGTAGTTATTGAATTGCTCTTCTTACTGCGCTGTTAGTGTACAGTTTTATTATTATTGTGCTGCTGTGTTTATTGCATTTTTGTAACTCTGGCTCAACACTTTCCTTCGGGATGAATAAAGTCTTATCTTATCTTATCTTATACAAGAACAGAATGTGAAATTAAATATTGTACATTAAGACAATATTAAATATGGTTTATTGCGGTGATAACTATTTATATAAATAAGTAAATAAGCTGTCCATGTTAGATTTATATAACTAATTATGTGTTGCTTTCATTGCATATTGGTTTCTTCTTGCACTATTTGTTATAGTTTGATGTCTTCTTGTTGTAGGAGGAGCCTGGGACTTCAGATTATATTAAAAGCTACACTGTATTATAACTATGACATAAAACAATGATCCTTTTAAATTTGAAATGGTTCTGCAACGGCTTGATTCCTATATGCCCTCAGAGTATCTCTCCCATTAAACAATAAAGCAAGGAGACAGTAGAACCACAACATACATCAATCAATCAATCAATCATTGTTTCTGCTAACAACACTACGAGAGGAAGGGGGATGACATATGTACCTATGGGGCAAAAACCTGTAAATTGAGATTCTACGTTTGGGGACAAAAACCTCTATTTTGGGTAACACAAAAAGCACCACTAAGCCCATGGTAATGCACCCACACCACACCCTTAAGTCCATGTGCTTTGTCATGGCTGTGTTTGCCTGTCTGATGGAAAACTGACTTTCAACCATTCACAATGCCATTTGTTTTGTAACCCCAGCACCGTTACAATAGGACATAAAACCAATGTGTCTGTTTGGGCAAAGATACACATCTCCAAACTGCTCCAGATGGTACGGTGTGTAAATATCTCCTTTAGCAGGTGGCACAATGTGTGCAAGCCATGTTTGCATGGGGACATCCTGACTAGTACAGAGGTGGGAAGTAGTGGAGTACAAATACTTTGTTACATTTTTCTGGTATCACTACTTTACTCCACTACTTTTTACTTCGACTTCTTACATGTTGAACTCAAATACCTGTACTTTCTACTTCTTACATGTTGAACTCAAATACCTGTACTTTCTACTTCTCTCATTTCCCAAACAGCTGGTTCCTTTAGTCTGAATGTGTGTTTGGTGGCGTGATCATTATTCTTTAGAGTCATTGCGTGCCTATTGATTTGAACACGATCCGTGTATCCATCATTTCCTGGTCTTCTCTAAAGAAGAGGGACCAATGGAAACGTTGTCATGTTGCCGTTGTTCAGCATGGAAACATTCATTAGCTAACAATGACATTATTGTTCTATTAATATAAAGGGAGGTCAGGTACTCTTTAAAACAGCTGCTAGTTATGGGTACTTTTACTGAAGTACATTTCAAAGCCTCTTTACTTTGACTTGAGTAAAGAAGTTTAGTATTTCTACTTGTACCAGAGTATTTGTAAACATGAGTGTCTGTACTTCTACTTGAGTAAATAATGTGTTTGCCATCTCAGCTATAAAAGTGCGTTAAGTGGTCGAAAATGTTTTGAAACAGAATCCATTTATCATTTAACATAACCATTTTTTAATCATATAAATGAAATGTTGTGCATTAATAATAGTAATAATTATGATCATGATGCAGAAATGTCTATCACAGCTGATAAAGGTGGAGCTTATTTCATTTAATTAAAATATTGCTGCTGGATTTCTTTACCAATTATATGTCAAAGTATTTTGAAACTCTTTTCTGAATCTGTTCAAGTTGTCAGATGATTGTGGCGAAGTAAAAAGTACAGTATTGGCTTCCAGTAGATATATAAAGGAGAATACAATGAAAATACTTAGTTAAAGTAGCTAGAAAATTGCACTTAAGTAAATGATACTTGTGTACATTAAATGTACTTCACTACATTACAATCCATGGTACACAGATGTCATTTTGTAGTAAAATAGCGCACGTCCATTTCTACTTTTACAGACTTATTTGTCCCTGATGGCTGTAACTGTATATATCTTTAAAAATACTTCCTCGTGCATTGAAACTGATCTAACCATTAAGTTTGGGAGCCTCCTCTCTGTGGGAAACTTCTGCCAACACATTGTGGAAATCCTCTCTATCACCTAAAGTTGTCACCTTTGAAGATGAAGAATAGCCGCAGCTGACAGACGACTATTTTCACTATCAGTCGCCATCAGTCGCTGCCAATGCATCGCCCTCCATCAGAGGTGAACAATTACATTGTCATTCATCTCACCAAGAGAATTACCTAAAAACTAATCCAGGGAGAAGCTTCGTTTATCATCTGACCTGAGATCAGTACTTATAGCAGTGCCATGACAGCACATGTCACACTGTTGTGTTCACTCACGTGTACACAACCTTTGGTCATTACCTTTATCCCATATTCACTCTCTCCCAGTCTACAGAGTGGTGCAGAGGTGGGAGAAGTACTCAGATTGTGTACTTGAGTAAAAGTAGAAGTACTCAGATTGTGTACTTGAGTAAAAGTAGAAGTACTCAGATTGTGTACTTGAGTAAAAGTAGAAGTACTCAGATATTGTACTTGAGTAAAAGTAGAAGTACTCAGATTGTGTACTTGAGTAAAAGTAGAAGTACTCAGATTGTGTACTTGAGTAAAAGTAGAAGTACTCAGATATTGTACTTGAGTAAAAGTAGAAGTACTCAGATATTGTACTTGAGTAAAAGTAGAAGTACTCAGATATTGTACTAGAGTAAAAGTAGAAGTACTCAGATCTTGTGCTTGAGTAAAAGTAGAAGTACCAGAGTGTAGGAATACTCAAAATGTTCCTCAAGTGAAAGTAGGAAAGTATTCTCATCAAAATATAGTGAAAGACAGTAAAAGTAGTCGTTGTGCAGATCGGTCCATCTCAGAATAATATATATGATATGTTTTATAATGATTGATCATGAAAGTGTTCTCAAAGCTCTCCCAGTCTATAGAGTGGTGTAGGAATGAGTCTTAAAACCTGGAAATGGGTCTGCATTTTACCACTTCCAACTTGAGGGGTTTACTGCTTTTTATTTTGCTTTCAGTCAAGCAAGAGTAGGAAAAGCTGGACCTACCGGGGATATCCGAATTTGTGGCAATAAATGTCGTATTATGACCATATTACCATATTGACCATTTTCACTCTGATTATTGTCATAAAAACGTCATCTAACGTCATATAATATCCATATTTCACCTGTTTATATTATCTACTTTTCTTTTTGTGTAATTGCATATAATTCACGTCCAACTTAAGGGGGGCTTTGACGGGTATCCCGGGTAGAAAACACATTGTTCACATTGGGAATGCAACACAATGCTAACAACTCATGATAAAACCGTCCATGTTATTTCATTCAAATCAGGCCAGTTCGTCTGTTTGTCTGTTTATTTGTTTGTTGGTCTGAGTTGCAAACATTATGTCTTTGGCAATTTAACAATAGAGTGGTGCTGGAATGAGTCCTCAATGGGTTGACATTAGGCAAGGCAAGGCAAGGCAATAATAACTGTGTGTTATTAGTGTAGGACTCTTATGTATGAACAACATCTGAAGATGTGTAGTTTTATTCATGCTTTCACATCATGTTACAGCATATTGCTATACTATTTCAGACTCAGTATTTACATTCTTATATTCAAAGAAAATCAGTAATATCTATAAAAACTACAAGTCCTTTTATATCAGCTGTGCACCGTTATGGTGTAAATGTAACTTATCTATGAATTAGATCAAATGTGAAAGTCAGCCGAATTAGTGTTGATACTGCAAGGAGACGTATTGTGTGAAGAGAAATTGAAGATGTTGTTTAATTGTTGATATATTTATGATCCACGTCACGTATTCAGTTTCGGCGGCATTTCTTCAGTTTGTCCAAAGGTCTTCTCATCAGGGCTCTGTAAATAAAGAACTACGGCAGATATGTAATATGTAATGCAGGCGAACCGTGTATTACAATGCCGTTATGTGATGACTTTCAAAGAGAAAAGCAAGAGCACTCGGAATTAAGTATTATTTTATTATTTTAAAATGTTTTCCGGATTTCATATCATATAAACACCAAATCCCAGCATGCATTGCGGCTAAAACATCCAATCAGCGAGTTAAACCATAGCTGAGGATCTTGGGTAATCGCTCGAAATGCCTACGTCTGTTTCCGGTTATTTTCATTTTGAAATTCAGTTCTTGACGGACGCCAACAAAGCCCAAGATTATGGAATTAAACCAATAAATAAAAGCAAGGATAATTGTGTGTTATTGGTGAGTAAATAACAGTGTGCTATTTTGAAAAGAATAACAAATTAGAAGGAAACAAATATTTAAAAATACAGATTTCAGTATCCTGAGGCTCTGAGCCATTTCTTTTCCTCACAGACGGAAACAAAAGTCAGAAATTATACGATTTAAAATAAAAGCAATAACTGTGGCTTGATATTGAGTAAGAACATGTTTTTATGAACCACACAGCTTCCGGTCTTCCACGACCCGACCGGAGAAAAAGACGTGCTGCACGAAACACACTACCAGTAGAAATACATTGCTTTTGAAATCGTCTTGGTGAACACTAAATGCCATGAGACTGGGTTGCCCTGAGACACTTCACCCCAAATTGCTCCTGTGGGGATGGTCCACAGTATTGAGTATGTAAGTCACTTTGGATAAAAGCGTCTAACAAGTGACATGTGATGTAATAATTATGCTGCTGAAAAAACCATAGTATAAGTATAATAAGTGTGTGTTTGTCACAGAGCTAGTTTTTTGCAATATACTGAAATCCATTGCGATGCTAACTTCCAGAATGTTTGATTTCATGTTGCTAGCTTGCATTTTAAACTTATAAAGTAAAGAAATACAACATTTAGCATTTTCTAATTGGGCAATATCCAGGTCTGAAAAGTGGAAATACCTTTAACCTGCATTATTTATATTGTCCTCAGTTGTTGTCATCATTTAAATCTGATTCCTCTTTATGCTCACACAACAAACCAAGTCTATAAGAGATCAGTAAGTAATACACGTTAGTCTAATGAGGCTAAAGAATTTAAGACATTCTTCCCAAAGATAAAGCACAAAGATTGTCAATACTTATGCACACCAACTTTTTCACTGCAGAGAAAGCTGTTCTGTTGATATGCAGATGTCTGAAACCCCAATTTTGCATATTGGCCATGACAAATCAAACTTTGCTCTATTTGCATGTGGTCTTTATTATGGCTCTTTCAACCGCTGCTTTGCCTCAGAAGGTGGCATCAAGATCTCGTCTTTGCAAGCGATGTTCTGGTCCAATCCATCGTCTGTTGATAGAGACCTTTACACCGTTGCAGGGCCTAAAAGTGTCTCTAAATAGCAGCCTATCAATCTGGTGAAATTCGGTCAGCTTTTAAATCTTCTTCACAGCGAGATCTTTAGTCGTCCATTGACGTGAAGGAATGCCTTTCAGGAGTAAGATAAGTCGACATTCCCATTCAGTCTCTGCCACAAGTACATCTCAATGTCCTCAACCATCTGATAAAGGAGGGTTTGAGGTTCAGAGTAATGCCACCGATGCCTTTTCAGGACTAGAAATCCAACTTTATTACTATTACTATATATATTACTATCGCGGAGAAGACAACAGGCAATAATGCATGTGATATAGTGAAGGACTCAAAAAGACAGGTTATGCTCGTTGGTGAAGATATTCCTGAAGACCTGGAGGAGTGTGTGGCAGCTGCTATCTCCAGTGTGTACAAAGTCAGATAGAGATGTGTTTGGCTGATCGTAACACATTATTCAGTTTGATGATTTCCCAGAAGTTCCTCAGTAATCTCTGAGAGAAACGATTTGTTTTGCTGCTCAGACTTCTGTGTTTTCTGGTTCAAGTGATGATGGATACCGAGGACAATAGAGAGAAAGACCTGGATATTGCCACCTTAGAAAAGGCTTAATCTTTTCTGATGTCTTTATTGTATTTGTTTACAATGCAGGACAGACAGAAGAAGGATATTAACCGTGGTGTGTTTACTTCAGATTTCTTTAATCTTTTACCTCTTACTTTTCTTCGTTGTGCAACTGGATTGAAAACAGGACCAAATTCCAAATGATCTTCTCTAATGTAACTTTGAAAAACAGAAAATATACATAAAAAAAAAAGAATTATATTAATATTAATAAATGAATACATATAATAATACAAAAAGCTTAAGTACAATTTAATTTAATTTAATTGATTTATTTAAAACAAGGGACAGTGTACAT
The DNA here is from genome assembly GCA_902827135.1 of Harpagifer antarcticus. Lineage (NCBI taxonomy): Eukaryota > Metazoa > Chordata > Actinopteri > Perciformes > Harpagiferidae > Harpagifer > Harpagifer antarcticus. The sequence goes on along the minus strand of CADEHL010001088.1, from coordinate 419,393 downwards.
TAATCAACATATTAAACATATGTAAATGTACTCGAATTAGCCAACAGGCTAGTTTTCACCGATAGTCACAGATGGTGATAGGCAAGGCAAGGCAAGGCAAGGCAAGTTTATTTATATAGCACTTAAGGCAATTCAAAGTGCTTTACAAAAAATGAAAGACATTAAGAAAATGGCATTTAAAATCAGTCATTAAAAAGAAAAGCAGTAAAATAAACATTAAAAGAAAAAATACATGGATAAAAGTTACAGTGCAGTCTAAGATGTGAATAGTTCAATTAAAAGCAGCGACAAAAAGAAAAGTCTTCAGTCTGGATTTAAAAGTAGTCAGAGTTGCAGCGGACCTGCAGGTTTCTGTTTGGAGCATAATAATTGAACGCTGGATAGGCATCCTAAAAGCAAGAATACAAATACCACTACATTGTTATACCAATAGACGACATCACTGAATACAGGCAAGGTAATGTATGTAATGTAATACATGCATCACTAAAACAATGTATTTATTCTATTTCTTTATTTTCAATGTATTGTTCATTCTCCTGGGGCTGCATGATGGAACAACCACAAGCTCAACTGGATGTGTAGTTGGTTGCTAATATTGTTTTACTTTTTGAGAAAATACATGAATGTTGTTCAAATAAATGTGTTTGTCTTTTGTGACGAAGAAGGCTTCGTCACTGTGGACTGACGGCTTCGGGCTTTGTATATTGCACGTGTGTTTTATTTTGAGAAGTGTTCCCTTTCCCCATGTCTCTTGCTGTTGATTATGTTCACCTGGTGCCCTGTGATGTCTCCTCCCCCCCCTCCCTCACCTGTGTCTAATTGCTGATTAGTGGGTGTGTATTTAGGCTCTGTGGTTCCTGTTTGGTGAAGGCTGGTAGTGTGTGTGAGATCCCTGGTGGCTGTGCTCACGTGAACAGCAGATTGAGGCTGTGTGTCATGTGTTCATGACTTAATAAATGCCCACACCGGGTTGTATTCTGGACGTTCTGCCTCTGCCTCCTTGCTTCGTCGGGCCGCTCAACGGTCAGCTTCACATCTTTATTGACTATTTGTTTTAAAATGTTCTTGCAAATCCATTATTTAAATAGTAATCTGCTAATACAAGAAAGCAATGACATTAAAGTATAATAATGGCTTGGTTTCTCACGCAGTAAAGAAAGTAGTTCAAATAAAAACATTCTAATGTGGGAGAATAACTGACATTTTGAAGGAGCACAATTAGATAAAGACAATTCTGCAAATCCCACTTTAATGCAAGTGGTACATTCTGAAAGCATGTGAAAATCATGTGAATCCAACAGCCTTTTCTTGCAGTATGGACGTCATGTGAACGCTGAGAATCCACAGATTCCAATGGTATAGGTATGATCACTGTGCGACCAAGACTCGACCACCCTTTCAGATGGTGTTGTAGTGAGCCTATGGAGCAGAAAGAAAGCGTTGGTAGATGTTGGGCTTAGGTGGGAGCAGACTTCCTGTATTTCTACTCACATTGTCTGAATAAATATATTGAACAACTAAGGGTTGATTTGCAGGATTGATTGCTTACTTAGCCTTATATCAGTATGGCATGAATAATAATCACTCAGTCATATTTTTTATGAATAGTCATTTATTAAATATGAATGCAATGGTAATCCCAAAAACTGTTCCTATCGTCAGAAAAGCAGAAACGGACGTCGCACTTGGTGCATTGTGTGTTTGTGTACCCTTTACTGCAGTGTCAGCAGCGTCCTCTCTTCACTGGACAATGTGCCACTAAGTCCTTGCGTACATTCAGTGGAGGCTGTGATCTCTTGGATGGGGCCCCACTTGGTGGACTCCCATCACCTGAGGAGGGTCTCTTCTGAGCAATCAACGGGTTCCTTGAAGTCACCGTCGGTGCTGGGCTCCCGCTGCCTGAAGATGGTCGTCCTCTCTCAGTTGTGTTCACCTGATTAGAACAGAATCAATTTAGATACAAGTCAAAAATATTACAGACGGCAAATAGCAGAAATGCATTCTTACCAGGATGAGAGAGGATGCTAGATCTGCCTGAAACTGTCTCCTGGTCAGGATCTCCTGCTTTGGCATCTTTAGAGCTCTGCACTCCCGCTCGTAGAGGAGCCAGGCGTTGATCACAGGATGATGGTGTGCCAGAAGATGTACACGTACCAGCGTCCGGACTTCATGGGTCTGGTCCAGCAAAGGATGACACAAGTGTGACCGCTCTGCTGTCATACCATTTGACAGCACAGAAGGTTGGCCTCCACTCGGATGTCAAAGCTTCCTCTCCCTTGTTTCTTCAAGCTCTTCTCCTCTTCAAGGTTGCAGTTGGGTAAGCGCACCTGCCTGGCTGTTCCCACATCATGAATCCCACGATCAAGGAGCGTCACTACCAATGGGACACAGGTGAAGTAGTTGTCTGCGTAGATCTTGTAATTGTTTTTTATTTAATCCATTTTGAAATAAGGCTGTAAAATAACAAAATGTCAAAAAACGTTAAGGGGTATGAATACTTTCCGGATACACTGTATTTGTTCTGGGCATGTCATTTTCGAGCCCGAGACCTGAAAAACAGGCTTGGTGGTTAACAGGTTAAGAAAGCCTATAAATTAGTATTATTAGTATAATGCTTTACTGTATCCAGAGAATTACTAATGGAAATGTCTGTTCTCCATTCCAAGGCAAGGCAAGGCAATTTATTTGTATAGCACAATTCATACAGTGATCCAACCTGGGGGGTGCCAAAGATTGCAGGGGGGGCGCCAGGCCTCAGATGATTTGAGGCCAAATATCATATTTAGACTTTTTTTTTTGACATATAATTGTAAAGCCATACCTGATTGTCACTAAAAGCTTTGTCTCTACATTACAATACAACATACAAAATATTATTTGGGTCAATCTGTGTCACATGCCTCTGGGCCAATGGTTACAATGGTGGCGCCAGTGCAACTGAAAGTCAGCTGGCTCAGGCTTTACCCTTACCCTGCACTAGTTTGTGGAAATAGGATCCCAGTTTACATAATCTTTTTCAAATGCAAGTCTGTATAAAAACCTGAATCAATCACACTTTGATTTGATAATGTGAAGTAGCTTGGACTACCACAGATGTTTAAGTTATTTTGTACATTTGATATTATGTTTTCTTGATATACTCTATTGTTATATCTGTTCTACTGTTGATATGTACGTATTTACAGTGGTTTGTTTATTTGGTTTATTTTCGGTAGTTTTTCAATATAATACATTTTTAATTAGTTACATGCTGCTGTGACACACATAAAGCCTTATTTAGATGACTAAAATGTATGTTATCTGTGATGCCCCTGTGGGTTCATCTGGAGAGGGTGCGGCTGTGCTGTGTGCAGCCTTGATTGCAGTAACTCAGGGCACCTGGGTCTGGTGCCCTGCAGCTAGCCTCTCTGCCCCTCTCTGCTTTCTCCTACAGCCACCTGGTTCTGTTGAGTATGCTATTGGTTACTCCAGATGCTTTACGTTGTGCACCTCAACACCCTCACATGTCCATGCAACCCTCACCCTGCATTTACACTATGATACCACTGACGTCCACACCTCATGCACTTAAATTAATTTGGATGACTTGCTTAAATACACTTATTTTGTTAACCTTTGATATGGTGTGTCTCCTCTTTGTTGTGGCCTTTTGAGCCAGGTCATAACAAATCTAATTGAACCCTTATGATCATGCTTTCAAGGATTTTGATCTCCTCTCTTCACAGGTTCACACCTTCTACACGCAGGTGCTGAACGAAGAGGAGCGGCAGAGACTTGCATGGCAGGGGCCCTGAAGGGAGCACAGCGCCAGGTGAGTGCTCACCATCTTTACCGCACATAATGTTTCACTCGGTTATGATTTACACATTTAAACTAAAAAGGTGGATTTTTTTATTGAATGTGAAGATTTGTTTTTAAAGTATCCAGTAGTGAAATCAGTTAACTTTACCTTTTTAATCGATATCAAAAAGAAAAGAGAAATTATGACGAAACCACAAGATTTCTTTCAATCGTTTATTTGAACCGGGACATTGATGAACATTTTAAACAAAATAATGCTTTCAAATGTAAATTAGCCGGATTTGAGCTTTGAGCTAATTTCCATCTGTAGTCCCGTCACATACAACATTTATGAACATGACATTTATATACATGGCAGTACAATGTAGCAGCTACGACACCAAATGTTCTCTGTGTCTGAACCGTGTGGCTTTGTGGGTAGGCAGGCACATTTATGTTGCACGATTCCTTACACAAAGCACTTTCAATGTGTCTAACACACACACACATACATCAAAGCAAGTCTGTAGATATGCTCCTTTTATTAAATCCTATAGAGATCGTTCTGAAATAAATACATTAGAAGGCAGCAAAAAAGGACAGGTGTTAAAGAGTAACGGCCCGTCCACACTACAGCTTCAAAAAAAGCTTGGAGCTGGGCGCGTCTGAAGCTCGACCAACAACCAATCACATGAATCTCCCGCCCCTGACACACAAGCAGCGGTTTGATTGGCTAGAGCTTGTACTGGCATATGATTTGATTGGCTGACGCTTCCACCGAAAGCTTCAGAAGCTTCAAGTTGAACATTGCTCAACTTTTGCCTGAAACGCCAGGAAAGCTCCGCTCTGCTTCCCACAATGCAGTTCGGCGAAAAGTTGGAAACCGTTTTTGAAGCTGTCGAAGCTGTAGTGTGGACGGGCCGTTAGGTGGTGCAGAGTTACTGAACAAATCTTTGGAACAATGACCTACTTTATGCTGAGAACCTAAAGAGTCTGGCTGTTAAGAAAAAGCAGGTTTATATGATGAGTGATTTTCACACTGACTTCAGTTTCCCAATGGGTCTTTAATCCGGTCAATCCACTGAATAGGGTTGGTGAGGGACACACCATTCACTTGATAAGGCTTTTGGATCATGTAAATACATTTAATATTGTTTCTTTTGGTTGATTTTACTCAATTATATGATTCAATAATAATTCCTTAATTTCCTTTCATTCACAAGTTAGTTCTGATCGATGCAATTCGAGGTGTGGAAACTGCCGCTGGTCTCCTCTACTGTTACTTCTTGCAAAAGTCAAAACGACAGTTATAGTTTGTGTTTCTCGAGAAACGCTACGGTCTTCGCTCTGCCTGTCTGACCGTCTCAGGGTAGCAAAGCAGCGTGCCGCAGTGAGAGGTACACATTACATTACATTACATTTCATTTAGCTGACGCTTTTATCCAAAGCGACTTACAATTACCAATTACAGGGACATTCTCCCTGGAGTAACTAAGGACTAAGTGCCTTACTCAAGGGCACACTAGTGGCGGTGTTCCTGGCGGGGTTTGAACTCACAACCTTCCGATCTTCAGCCCACCTCACTATCCATTAGACCACCACTATCCCTACACAGCAGGCTTGTTTACTTCAATTATGAAATGGAAGTCAATATGAGTTTAAACAAAAAATAAAATAAGTCCAATTACGGTGTGCTGCTGTGTGAAGCACAGAGAGGAGGCCTGCGGACTCTGGAGCACGGCCCATTTGTTAAGGAACCAGAAGTCTAAATAAAATTGTCGAGCGATCTTTTGAATCAAACTAGGAACTGCGTCTGTCCAACCCTAGCACTGAATCAGTATTTCATCTGCATAATTTAAAATAAATACAAATATGACAACAGAAGCGAAGCAACCAGATGTTTTGGTTCACCATAGCAGCATGCAGAGAACTACCAAACCCATATCAACTAATACATTAGAGTTCATTATTTGCTGTTCAGACATTAAGCTTGACTTTCTTTCCAGCTGTCAGCTCACCACAGTGACTGCAACAATGTGGCTAGTGTGGAAGTGGGTTATGCCCCATGTGGCCACGGCTCTGTGTTCATGCTTCCTCCTTTGCAAAAACGACCACATTTTCCAATTGATTGCCTGATGACCTGGAGGAGTGTGTGGCAGCTGCGATCTCCAGTGTGTACAAAGTCAGATAGAGATGTGTTTGGCTGATCGTAACACATTATTCAGTTTGATGATTTCCCAGAAGTTCCTCAGTAATCTCTGAGAGGAACGATTTGTTTCGCTGCTCAGACTTCTGTGTTTTCTGGTTCAAGTGATGATGGATACTGAGGAGACTAGAAAGAAAGACCTGGATATTGCCACCTTAGAAAAGGCTTAATCTTTTCTGATGTCTTTATTGTATTTGTTTACAATGCAGGACAGGCTGATATGTTTCTCTGTTGTCCACGTTCATAAAGCACAAAGCATCAGAGCACGGTGCAGAGTCTCTAGATGAGTTTACAGTAGTCCCTCCATCGGACTACAACATCCATGTTGTAGTCCGCTGTATAGAAAACTGTAGTTTCCATAGTTTCCCCACAGCAGCAGACGCACACAATGACGTCCGCTGGCGCATCATAAACACGTCGGATAGTGAAAGTGGAGTTGGAGGCCGTGGCCGTTTCTCAGGGCCCGTCTCACTTCTCTTATTTTTCATTTCCTCGCTCCTCGGTCTCGGTCTCACCGGAAGTTGGTTTGTCTGCTCCATCTTGAGTAGCGTCCCAATGGCCTTATTTCTGCCAGAGGACCGTGGAGCGATAACGGAGGAGCTATAATCGAGGAACCACCAGACCATCCTCCGATGAAATCCCCAGACACTCGCCCCGCCCCCTTACTATGTATCGCTCACTGATTGGACGAGGCAGTGCATGCACTGATCTGATGCTTCTTGACATGAGAGCAGCAGAGTGAAGAAAACACATGAACCTCACGAGAGTCACTCTTCAGTCTATACCGTGTTTTGTTTCAATGAATGTATAATTTAGTTACAAATATGTGATATATCTGAACAACAGATCGCTTTTTTCGTTTATACATTTTTATCTTTTTTGAGAATGAGTTCTTATTTTATTTTATTTATTTCGGTCTACAACAGATGATACAAATGTTTGTCAGTAAATGTGTACTAACAGAGGTGGGGGGGTGTGTGCAAACAACAGGGGGCCCTTCTCACTTCTCTTATTTTTCATTGCCTCTGTTTGGGTCTCACTGGAAGTTGATGCGTCTGCGCCATCTTGGCTGTAAGACTCGACCCCCGTTGAGCTGGAGCATCATGGCTGCAGGTGTGACGTGTGTTACTCTCCTGCTCCAGTCACATGACTCCCAGTGGGTCCCCAGTACTCAGCTGTACAGAGCAGCAGTGGTACAAACCAAGAAATATGACAAGTCTGAGAATAATGTCATTGTAATTCAAATACTAAAACTACACACACATCATCTCATCATTTCTATATCTTGCTTAAACCCACAGTGTGAAACCAGGGCCGGCAGGGAACATGGCTGGGATGTCCGCAATCCAAAGCAGAGAACAATGTCAGAGAAAGTGAAGTGAGAGATTAGTAGTTATGTGAAAGTAAGCTTTGCACACAGTTGATGTGTTGATGTCTCTGAGAGCTGAGAGCTGCTGGATCTGTCTGCCCTCAAAGTGCCAGGGATCTACAAGGACTTCACCGCTGCTTCTGCACCATAGGTATCCCTGTGAGGTGCCACTAGTGGACTCTGCTCTCGGTAACGTTCAAGCAGGCAGTCCCTTGTCATATGAACATGACAGCTAGAAGTCACACTGCGGCCCACCACCATGCTCCACCACGGCCCGATCTACCACTGTCTGGCTACAGACTACAACCATCTGCATGCGTTTGTTGTTGTGAACACCAACAGCTGCCCTTAAGGGGACAGTTCTGGTGTTTTGAAGTGGGGTGTGGTGTATATCCATAATCAGTGTACTACCTACAGTAGTCGTGTGGATAAACATACAGGAGCCCCGGCACAGCAGAGCCATGTGCTGCTGAGGACGTGGGCAAAAGCAACATTTATTTATATCAGTTTAAGTGTACATTATTTAATGCTAAAAATAGCGATTTTTTTCAGGTGGGCTTTCATTTTTGGGTGGATCAAATGTGATTATTTGTGGCCTATTACAGCTTTGTGCAGTTACCAAGACACACACTGGTACTTTTGGCACAATTATTAAACTCAAGTTGCCTTTCATCTATTGAACAGATATGGGTTATCCCTACTAACCCTACACATTACATGTATCCAAAGCGACTTACAATAAGTACAATCGACCAGGAAGACACAACCTTGAAGAAAACAGAATCATAGAATCATCTCACCTCTTCAATCTGGCTTTTAATGTGTGATTGTTTACTATATATGTATTTGTTGTTCCTTCCTTTTCCCTTCACTATATCTGTAAAGCGTCTTTGAGCACCTGTAAAAGCGCTAACAAATTAAATCTATTATTATTATTATTATTATAAGTACATCAGGTTTCATAGAGCGAAACATGCACATGCACATGCACATGTGCATCCCAGAATGCACGTATGTTAAAATGACATCACTTAGAAACCTGAGCTTGAACACTTTGTTGTGCTCAACAATGGAGGCCACTTATGGAGAGAGAGTTAGAGGAAGAGGTAAATGCAATATACTGTATGTTGTCTTCAGCACCATACAGTAACTATGTTCAAGTCATCTTCACTCTCAGTGAAGTCATTGTGTCTGATACTGTTATGAGTATTGAGAATAAACCTATGTGTGTGTTTCCACATTGCATGTGTTCATTCATAGTCCATATTTACAGCGTGCTACAAATTAAAATGCCTAAAACTTTGACTGGAATGTCTTGTTTATTAATCAACTAATGGACAGTGTTTCAATTCAGTTCATGTCAGCCTTACTCACACATTCCTCTTTTGAGCGTCTGGTGATTATGGCCTGCATGTCTTTCTGGTCTAACTCAGCTGTCGGCTTCTTAGCAGTTTAGACAAACATCACATTCATAATGCAGAGACTAGTTGGACAAAATAATGCTTAACAACTGTTCAATTACTGTGTGAACTGTTTTAGGGGTCGACTGTATGAGATATCGTTCTCCCGCTTGCTGCTGGGTGCAGGTGAAAGTAGGGCGACAGTTCTGTTCACATCGCTGACATTTGTCACAGTTACATCTTGCAGGTATGCAACACACATGACGTTGTTGGTTGTCACACGGCGACAAGCTGGACACTGGATTTGCCGACTGCGGTCAAGCCAGCCGTCTTTCACATTTGCGTGGTCAAACCAGCCGCCACTGTATTTCGAGTGCGCGATTAGTTACAGGTTTACGGTAATGCAATAAAACAACCCTGGGAAGCTGGACGTTTCGTATTATATACTTTAAAGCTACAGAGAATCCCACCGAGGAACACTTCCGGTGAGGATTTCAAAGTAAAGGATGACATGTGGTACATTTCTATTATTTGCGATTGAGGAACAGGGTAATTTATGAGAATAATGTTAGGACTTATTGCTTCATAAACTTGTTGCACAAATACTATGAACTACTTTTACTGTGTACTTTTTGAGAATGACAAAAGTCCCTCCAGAGAACAAGAAGGAGCATTTTCTTCAACTTTAATGTGGTCTAAAAAACATTTCTTACATAAGTAGTTTATGAAACTGCCAGGTTTGTACTTAGTACTTCTAGGAGTACTTGCACAAATAATATGAACTACTTTACTGTGTACTTTTTCAGTAATTGAGTTTCCAAGTACTCTCCAGAGAACAACAATGAGCATTTTTGTCAACTTTGATGTGGGATAAAAATCATTTCTTCCATAAGTAGTTTATGAAACTGCCAGGTTTCTAATTAGTACTTCTAGGACTACTTGCACACATAATATGACCTACTTTTACTGTGTACTTTTTCAGTAATTGAGTTTCAAAGTACTCTCCAGAGAACAAGAATGAGCATTTTTGTCAACTTTGATGTGGGATAAAAAACATTTCTTCCATAAGTAGTTTATGAAACTGCCAGGTTTCTACTTAGTACTTCTAGGAATACTTGCACAAATAATATGAACTACTTTTACTGTGTACTTTTTCAGTAATTGAGTTTCCAAGTACTCTCCAGAGAACAACAATGAGCATTTTTGTCAACTTTGATGTGGGATAAAAATCATTTCTTCCATAAGTAGTTTATGAAACTGCCAGGTTTCTACTTAGTACTTCTAGGACTACTTGCACACATAATATGACCTACTTTTACTGTGTACTTTTTCAGTAATTGAGTTTCAAAGTACTCTCCAGAGAACAACAATGAGCATTTTTGTCAACTTTGATGTGGGATAAAAATCATTTCTTCCATAAGTAGTTTATGAAACTGCCAGGTTTCTACTTACTACTTCTAGGACTACTTGCACAAATAATATGAACTACTTTTACTGTGTACTTTTTCAGTAATTGAGTTTCAAAGTACTCTCCAGAGAACAACAATGAGCATTTTTGTCAACTTTGATGTGGGATAAAAATCATTTCTTCCATAAGTAGTTTATGAAACTGCCAGGTTTCTACTTAGTACTTCTAGGACTACTTGCACACATAATATGAACTACTTTTACTGTGTACTTTTTCAGTAATTGAGTTTCAAAGTACTCTCCAGAGAACAACAATGAGCATTTTTGTCAACTTTGATGTGGGATAAAAATCATTTCTTCCATAAGTAGTTTATGAAACTGCCAGGTTTCTACTTAGTACTTCTAGGACTACTTGCACAAATAATATGAACTACTTTTACTGTGTACTTTTTCAGTAATTGAGTTTCAAAGTACTCTCCAGAGAAGAAGAATGAGCATTTTTGTCAACTTTGATGTGGGATAAAAATCATTTCTTCCATAAGTAGTTTATGAAACTGCCAGGTTTCTACTTAGTACTTCTAGGACTACTTGCACACATAATATGACCTACTTTTACTGTGTACTTTTTCAGTAATTGAGTTTCAAAGTACTCTCCAGAGAACAACAATGAGCATTTTTGTCAACTTTGATGTGGGATAAAAATCATTTCTTCCATAAGTAGTTTATGAAACTGCCAGGTTTCTACTTAGTACTTCTAGGACTACTTGCACAAATAATATGAACTACTTTTACTGTGTACTTTTTCAGTAATTGAGTTTAAAAGTACTCTCCAGAGAACAACAATGAGCATTTTTGTCAACTTTGATGTGGGATAAAAATCATTTCTTCCATAAGTAGTTTATGAAACTGCCAGGTTTCTACTTAGTACTTCTAGGACTACTTGCACACATAATATGACCTACTTTTACTGTGTACTTTTTCAGTAATTGAGTTTCAAAGTACTCTCCAGAGAAGAAGAATGAGCATTTTTGTCAACTTTGATGTGGGATAAAAAACATTTCTTCCATAAGTAGTTTATGAAACTGCCAGGTTTGTACTTAGTACTTCTAGGACTACTTGCACAAATAATATGACCTACCTTTACTGTGTACTTTTTTAGTAATTGAGTTTCAAAGTACTCTCCAGAGAAAAAAGATTGAGCATTTTTGTCAACTTTGATGTGGGATAAAAATTCTGTTAGTACATTCAAGCGCACAGCACGACATTTTAATTGTCTGGTATTTGTTACAATATTCCCTAAAAGGCACAATCACCACGAACACGGCTAAAGCTAAAGGGTCAAGTACAGTACTATGACTAACTAACGTTGTATGCGCACCTCCGTCAAAAAAGAGCACCGGGTCATTTGAAAAAAGGCGCATTTGCGTACCAACATTGAGAGAGAGAGGGAGAGAGAGAAAAGAAAAGAGAGGAGAGAGAGACCAGAGAGGAGAGAGAGAAGAGAGGAGAGAGAGAGAAAGATATTTGCGAGTTGCATCTGAACTCAGGGCCGGCCCGTAGCACTGGCGTTATAGATGTTCGCCTAGGGCGTCAGATCTGGGGAGGCGCTGCGCTGGCATCTCTGGGAGGGAAAAAAACATTGTCACCTCTGCATGTGTGTTCTGTGGTCACCTCTGCATTTGTGTTCAGCGCGTGTGTCTGGCAAATAAAGTCAAGACCCCCCTCAAAAGTTACGGTTTATTTCATTTTAAGGATGAGCACCAAGCAACACAACAGGCCTCATCTCCAATACTTTATATCTGAGCTCTTTGGACCAGTGAGTGTGAACTGACCGTGCAGTGGGAGTTCTGGCCGGCCTGCCTCTGCCTCTCGGTCACATTGTGGATTTGGCCCTGGTACCAGTCTCGGGCTCCTTTGAGAACCAGGGCAAAAAACTTATGTGCACCCCTGATTATAAACATCTAACATGTAATGAAATAACCATAAATAAAACATAAGTAATGATTGCATAACATGGTATATTTATAAAGATGCATATGTTAATTGTAATGTATTCATAAGTGTATTTAAAACATGTAAAATGGGTATAACATGGGATCACACAGCCATAACGCTCTTGCTCTTGATGGCCGGTCCCATCTTCAAACACAAACTTCATTTTGAACTCAACCAGTAAAAGTTAAGCATTCAAAAACCTTCCTTAACCTGTTAAACCCCGAGCCTGTTTTTCAGGTTTCAGGCTCGAAAATGACATTCCCAGAATAAATGACTATAACTTCACTTCTAAAAGGTTTATATGAATAATATTTGATATCAAAGCAAGGTTACATCTGTGAGTTGGATATAGAAGTGTCAGAATCAATATAGATTTTTCTGTGTCAGAGTAAATTCAGATGGAACATAGCAAAAAAATGTAAATTCCTGTCTCCGCCTAAAGAAAACCCATTACATATAGTGAAGACCACCCTTGAATGATGGGTTAGTAGCCTAAAAGCTTTAGGAATCCAAAGTATAACATATAATAAGTACCCTGTATCAAGATTGAGGCAAAACAAGTGACATTTGACCTTTTTAGAGAGGTTATGAAAATAAAGTCCAGGCGGAATAAGCTTTGGGCACATTTGGGCACATTTGGTTCCATCAGTGCCATTTGACCTTTTTCAGGTACCAGACTATAAAAATCATTGTATTACATTCAATCATCACTATAGGTATTCATTCCACCCAAAACAAAACAAAAAATATTTAAAAAATAAATACATATTTTTTTAAATATATATATTTTTTTAAATATTTGTTTGTGTGGGAGTGTGTGTAGATGTGTGTGTAAGTGTAGGTGTGTGTGTGGGTATGTATGTGTAAGTGTAGGTGTGTGGGTGTGTGTAGGTGTGCAAGTGTAGCTGTGTGGGTATGTGTAGCTGTGTGTGTGTGTATGTAACTGTACCAACACACTATACAATAAAACTACACTGTAGGTCAGTGTGTGTAGGTGTACTTGCACAATAAAAAAAAACGGAAACATAGGTAACATTTGACTCCAACTGGGGCAGATTTATTTCAAACATTTACCAACACTATAGGCATGTAAAAACAAACATTTTACCAACGTACTATACAATAAAATCACACTAGGTATATAACATTTTTTAAATAAACACTCGCAAACGTTATACCTACCTGAACTTTATACCTACCTGAATGTTCCAGTATTTAGGTCGTGCCACTCCCTGAAACAGTTCTTTTTGGTAGTGAAGCACAGAGGGACCTGGCACTTCCTGCAGTACACGGGTGTCTTCACCCTTTTGAGTCCAGCATCTAGGCACCTCCTGCAGTTCTTCCTGACCTTGGTGGCATCTTCCCCATAATACTCGGGCATGCATGTGAGTGGTGGTGGAGGAGGGGGTGGTGGTGCAGGCCCTTCAGCAAACTCCAACAATTCTGCAGCAAGCTGCTCCCTGAAAGTCTTCTGGGTGTGTGTCTTTGTCCTGCTGGGGTCACTCCTCATCTAACACATGTGGAAAAACAAAGAGATTAGATTAATTCACTGGCTTAAACTTATAGGATAATATTGGACTATAAATGAATAATATTACACCAAATAAATAAGTAAACACATGTATATTCATTCACTGGCCATTCATTTAGAAAATGTAACTCCAAAAAGACAAGTAACACTATTTAGCATTTTGCCTAATCATTTTTTGTAGCTTCTTGGCTAAGCTAACACTGTGATGCAGTTTTACCAAACACAAAAGTAATATATAAAAAGGATAATATTGGACTATAAATGAATAATATTACACCAAATAAATAAGTAAACCCATGTATATTCATTCACTGGCCATTCATTTAGAAAATGTAACTCCAAAAAGACAAGTAACACTATTTAGCATTTAGCATCATTTAGCATTTAGCATCATTCCTGTAGCTTCTTGGCTAAGCTAGCACTGTGACGCAGTTCCACCAAACACATAAGTAATATATAAAAACGGAGAGATTACATACCTTTCCCGTGGTGGAAGTTCAACATCCGAGTCACTACTGTCTGGATCCAGGTCTGGCTGGAGGAGATCTTCATCATCCGAAGAAGAGTCATCTGGTATGATCATAGCTCCACTATCGTCAGCTAGCATCTCTAGCACCAGCTCGGTGGTGAAGCTCTCCCTTCTGGCTGCCATTATTTGCTAAAATGGAAAGAGGATACACAAGAAAAATATCTAAAAGCAAAGAAATCAACGTCCTTGAAATGTGCTCTGTTACCTGTTACCTGCTATCGTCGCTGCGTGCTGTGGTGCTGTGGTGCTGTCCTGCTGCGTGTGCTCTGTTGTGGCTCCTGCTGCGGTGCAGTGCTCTGTGGAGCCTGCTGCGTAATGCGTAATGGAGGCGGAGCAGGCGTAGTTTATACTACGCAGGATCATATCTTTGGAACCCATTGGTCGATTTGGGTGATTGACACCTTTTCTGAACCGTTAGAGCCAATAGAATCGAGTGACAGTTAGTAAGTCCCGCTAAACGCTTACGTCAAGTAGAGAGAGGTTTGCGTAAACAGCATGTGAGACAGCATTAGCTTGGGACTGCGAAACTTTATACCTACTCTGCTGCCATGAATGTAATGATAGATTATCAGGAACAATTCTAAAGTGACTAAGAGACATTGGATTAACCTTGAGGAGCGTTTTTATTCCCTTGAACACGAGCTTTGATCACAAAACAGCAACGGTAAGACATAATTATTGTTATGTTTTTAAAAATTGTTGTTTTTTTTCTTCTCTGTTCTGGCTGCTAGCTCAGTGAGTTTGTGTCCTACAGGGATGATACTTATAACAAAATAATCTGTGGAGTATCAGCTTTCCAGATGATATGTAGTTTGTGCAGAAAATATTAAGTTTTAAAGATCGTTTTTGCTAGTTAGCACTGGAAGTAGCATCTGCCCGTTTTAGCTAAGGGCTAATGCTAACGCTTCTTGTGAGACTTGTGTTTTGTTTCAGTAAAAATGGTTCGTATCGTCAGTTAGCTGAGATTCTTCTCGTTAATCTGGTATAACACATTAATAGGATTTTAAATATTAAAATGCCCTGAGACACAGTGTCGTGAAAAAAAAAACGGGGTCCCCGCCGGCGGGGACCTTGGGGCTTAACAGGTTAAATAAAAGTACAAGACTTGGCATCAAAATATACTTAGACAAACAGTAGTGCATAATGCCCCATTTAAGAACAATATATATTACTGGATTATAATTATTGATGCCTTAATGTGTTCATCTTTAATGTTGCAGCGCCAGGGGCGGATCTAGAAAAATATTCATGGGGTGGCAAGAGGGTGGCAGGAGAATTTCAGGGGTGGCATCCCCTGGCAGAAGTATATGCTGATTTAATCGCAGTCATATCAATCAATGTTAACTTGGAAAGACACAATATTACATTACATTACATTACATTGCATTTAGCTGACACTTTTGTCCAGAGCGACTTACAATAAGTACATACGACCAGGAAGACACAGCCCAGAAGAAAAACAGAATCATATAAGTACATCAGGTATCATAGAGCCAAACATTTCAAGTGCTACTCAGCTGGCTTTAGAGAAGCCAGTCCTATGTTAGTATATAAGTGCTTTGTTAGTAATTCTATCGCTCGAAGTGGAGTCGAAAGAGATGAGTTTTCAGTCTGCGGCGGAAGATGTGCAGGCTTTCTGCCGTCCTGATGTCAATGGGGAGCTCATTCCACCATCTTGGAGCCAGGATAGCAAACCCACGTGTTTTTGCTGATGGGAACTTGGGTCCACCTCGCAGCGAGGGTGCAGCGAGTCGTTTGGCTGATGCAGAGCGGAGTGCACGCGCTGGGGTGTACAGTTTAACCATGTCCTGGATGTAGGAAGGGCCAGATCCATTCGCAGCATGGTATGCAAGTACTAGTGTCTTGAAGTGGATTCTAGCAGTTACCGGGAGCCAGTGAAGGGAGCGGAGGAGCGGAGTGGTGTGGGAACATTTTGGAAGGTTGAAGACCAGACGAGCCGCTGCATTCTGGATGAGCTGCAGAGGTCGGATGGCACATGCAGGTAGACCAGCCAGGAGGGAGTTGCAATAGTCTAGGCGTGAGGTGACGAGAGCCTGGACCAGAACCTGGGTGGCTTTCTGTGTCAGCTGGGGACCAATCTTCCTGATGTTGTACAGCGTGTATCTGCAGCAACGGGTTGTAGCAGCGATGTTTGCAGTGAAGGACTGGTTGTTATCTAGGGTCACACCCAGATTCCTTGCAGTCTGAGTCGGGGAAACAACAGAGGTGCCGATGTTGATTGTCAGGTCAAGAGTGGGACAATCTTTTCCCGGAAGGAAAAGCAGTTCAGTCTTGTCAAGGTTGAGCTTGAGGTGATGAGCAGACATCCACTGAGAGATGTCAGCTAGACAAGCAGAGATGCGTGCGACGACCTGAGTTTCTGAGCGGGGAAAGGACAGAATTAATTGGGTGTCGTCAGCATAGCAGTGGTATGAAAAACCATGCGGGCTAATGACCGATCCGAGCGAGTTTGTGTACAGGGACAAAAGGAGGGGACCAAGAACAGAGCCCTGAGGGAACCCTGTAGTTAATTGACAAGGGTCGGACTCAGACCCTCTCCAAGTTACCCTGTAGGTACGGTCTTTGAGGTATGAGGCGAGGAGGGAGAGTGCAGAGCCTGAAACTCCAAGTTCTTGGAGAGTGCGAAGGAGGATCAGATGGTTCACCGTGTCGAATGCAGCTGACAGGTCCAACATGATGACAGAGGAGAGGGATGCAGCTTTAGCAGTGTGCAGTTCCTCAGTGACAGCAAGGAGGGCCGTTTCTGTGGAGTGACCTGCCTTGAAACCAGACTGGTGCGGATCCAGAAGGTTGTTCTGATGGAGATAACAGGAGAGTTGTTTAAAGACAGCGCGTTCAAGTGTTTTAGACAGGAACGGGAGGAGAGACACAAGCCTGTAGTTTATAACATCAGACGGGTTGAGAGTGGGTTTTTTAAGGAGAGGGTTTACTCTTGCCTCCTTGAGACTGTTTGGAAAGAGACCAGAAGTTAGAGAAGTGTTGATGAAATGGGTGAGAAACGGTAGAATATCAGGAGCGATAGTCTGAAGGAGGTTTGAAGGGATAGGATCCAGAGGACAGGTGGTAGGGCGGGCAGAGGTAATGAGGGTAAGAACCTCACTTGGAGAGAGAGGGGAAAAGGAGGTTAGTGTGTGGGTGAAAAGAGGGTCTGGTGACCCAGCGGTGAGTAAAGGTGAGTCAGAAAAAGAAGAGCGAATATCATCAACCTTTTTTTCGAAGTGGTTAACAAAGTCGCTTGACAGAAGTGAGGAGGGCTTTGGGAGGGTCCAAGAGGGTGGAGAAGATGGAAAATAGTTTTTTGGGATTGGAATAGGAAGATTGGATCTTATCTTGAAAGAAAGTGCTCTTTGCCTGAGAGATCTCGGCAGAGAAAAGAGGAGAGGAGAGCCCTGGTAGGTTAGGAGGTCGTCACGGTGTTGGATTTCCACCATTTCCGCTCTGCTGCCCGAAGGACGGTTCTATTAGCACGCAGTGCGTCATTTAGCCAGGGAGCAGGGGGGGACTGACGAGCCTGCCGAGATGTGAGAGGACAGAGAGAGTCCAGAGAAGATGAGAGAGTAGAGAGGAGAGTTTCTGCAGCAGAGTTTGGAGGCAGGAGTTGAAACGAGTCAGAGGAAGGGAGGGCTGAGAGCACCGATGAGGCAAAGGTAGAGGGGGAGAGGGAACGAAGGTTACGGCGGACAGGTGCAGGCTGAGAAGAGATTAGTTTGTTATGTTTGGAAAGGGGTAGAGAGAATGAAAGGAAGAAGTGATCGGATGTGTGGAGCGGGTTAACAGAGAGGTTAGAAGTAGTGCAGTTCCTTGAGAATATGAGATCAAGGACATTGCCAGCTTTATGAGTTGGTGGGGATGGAGACAATGAGAAAGCGAAGGCGGTTAACAGAGATGTTAGTTTGTCTATCTTCCCCGTCTGGAGGTTGAAATCTCCGAGAAGTACAGCCGGAGGGCCAGTTTCAGGGATATGTGAGAGGAGATGATCTAATTCCTCCAAGAAGTCCCCCAAGGCACCTGGTGGACGGTAGAGAACAACAATGGTTAATTGTATAGGATGGGTTACTGTGACGGCATGGAATTCAAAGGTGGAAGGAGTGAAGTTAGGTAGCTTGAAGAGGGAAAAGCTCCATTTGGGAGAGAGCAGGAGACCAGTGCCACCTCCTCTGCCTGTGGGTCTGGGTGTATGGGAGAAGGAATATGCTGTGGAGAGAGCTGCTGGGGTGGATGTGTTGGATGGAGTAATCCAGGTCTCCGTGAGAGCAAGGAAATCCAGAGACTGCAGGGAAGCGTAGCCAGAGATGAAGTCAGCTTTGGGGACAGCTGACTGGCATATTGATATTTTAACTCAATAACATTAGGTGACATTATTGTGGCACATCAGTAAAGCCATAAATATAAATATATAAGGTGGCAGACATAATTGAATGAATTTTAACTGAACAATAATTGCATGAGTTTGTCTCACTCTTAGACCAGCAGGGGTACCAAATCTATGCAGACAGCTGCAATAAGTACATTAATTAACTGTGTCATCGATGTGTGTCTGAATGAATATGATACTATTAACAATCATATTATTCCTATCAGCTGTCAATCACTGTTATGATTCACATTCAGTGTTATTATTAAATAAACTATATTTTTTGGAGGAGATAATTTAGTTCCTCAAGATGCTGCTCACCCTCCTTCAAATTTGAAAGACAAGTAATTACTATCATAAATCAAAAGAATCAAAGGAACAGTTCAGCGCCCCACAACTTCATTGCAAACAGTTACAACCTTGACTTTACATCAGAAAGAACAAACATTAAAGAAGTGACTAACTGCATCAGTTAGGGTTAAAAAAAACATGGCAGTTTCATAAACTACTTATAGAAGAAATGTTTTTTATCCCACATCAAAGTTGACAAAAATGCTCAATCTTTTTTCTCTGGAGAGTACTTTGAAACTCAATTACTGAAAAAGTACACAGTAAAAGTAGATCATATTATTAGGGGACTAGAGAGGAAACTGGAGAGGGAACTAGAGAGGAAACTGGAGAGGGAACTAGAGAAGGGACTAGAGAATGGACTAGGGAAGGGACTAGAGGAGGAACTAGAGAAGGGACTAGGGAAGGGACTAGAGAGGGGACTCGAGAGGGGACTTGAGAAAGGAATAGAGTGGGGACAAAAAGTTGTAGCCACTCAGGCAACAAACTCCTGAGCCAGGGCTTGCGAGCAACCTCCTGGCGTGCCTCCTTCAAAGCAGCCACTCTACCCCGTATAGATGAGGCGTCATCCCACGTATACAAAATGTACTCCAGAGAGCACCCAAGACGGTCCGCCTGTAGCATCAAAAAAGCTGAATGCGCTGGGTCCATCCGGGTTGGTTCGTTCTGTTACGGTGAGTAAAGCAGGCAGGACCCAAATGCAGAAAACAAAGACAAATGATGAACCAACACTGAACACAGGAATAGACAAGACTAAATACAGGGAGGGGTAATCACAAGACGAGAAACAGCCGGGCAGGGGAGGAGAAACACAAGGGCCACAGGTGAACACAATCAGACAACTAGACACACCAGGGAAACTAACGACAGGAGGAAAAACACAGGGAAAAGGACCAGACAATATACCAAGAGGAAAACATGACAGGGAGAACAGCAAAACACCCAAAACAAGACATACAAAACGTGACATAACACAATAATCGTAACAACAGTAGATTTGGTTTACAGCAAGTCGCAGTTTTCACCTCATATCTTTCTTTCTTTCTCTCTCTCTCTTTCTCTCACTCCCTCATTCCCAAACTCATACACACTCTTACATATTAAACCTCCTTATACCTTGTATGTGTGTGAGTGATTGTGTGTGAGAATGAGACAGGAGTAAGTGTGCTCTCATGGCGTTTTGTTTTTCATTTGTGCTGTTTCATGTGTCTTTGAGGTAAACAGATGTATGATCTTGACCCAGCTTGACCTCGATGTTTTGAATTGTTTGGAACTTCAAAGTCCTTTGATAATGTCTCTTTAGCAAACAGACATACACAGCCATACATATACTTCTTGAAGTAAATAAAAACACCTGGCTGCAAAGCCAAAGCTTCAAATATGTGTCGTTTGGCTGGATGGTCATTTAATTCCTGTGATACGCAACAAGCAGTAAGATGAAGAGGAGCTTCTCTGTGGGACAAGAAGTCTCATGCAGCCCGTAACTTCAGCTGCAGGACTCATCCTCTGAAACAGAAACACCCTGAGAAGGAGAATCTGGTGTGGATCTGAACTGTGCTTGAAAGGAGTCAGCACAAGGATAAAACACTTTTTTGCCAAATAGTTTGCCAAACAGTTCATTTATCAGATGGGGGCAGAGAAGAAGGAACAATTCTGCCCTGAATCCCACGTTGATACAGAGGAATCAATGAGGTCCTTTGCTGAGGAGGTTGAGGAGCTGCTGAGGAACTGCTGAGGAACAACAAGATGGTGATGAGGTTGAGATGTATGAAGGACTACAAAACCTTTTGGATGAAAAAAGCCTGATGTTCACTAAAGTGCTTAGTGATCCCCTCCTCAATCACACCACAAAGGGGATGATAGCACCAGAGATTTCCACAGGAGTAACAAGAATATTCGTTGCGCCGCCACGTGAAGCCATGCTTAGAGAAATGATCAGATGCTTGTGGTGGAGTCTGATCGTTCTTCGTCTGACTCTTCCCCTGAAAGTGGAGAGGACACAGAGGATCCCATCCCGTAGCTGCGCTACATTCCTCTGCACTATCCTATCCAATGTTTGCTCAAACATCTGTGGCATCAACATCCCTCCAGTTTGCCACCGAACGTCCCCCATGCAGGTGTGTCATGTCGACAATACTGCTGATGATCTCAGGGGTAAAGAATAAATCAAAGAAGGATTCCACGTCATGAATTCTTATTTATGCCACTCGTAATGGCATAACGCGTGGGCCCTGAAACCAAACCTCTGGCAGCAGGAATGTAGCGTGGCGTTTCCTCGTGAGAGGGAAACCAGATTTGAAAATGTTTTGATGTCCACCCACTGCCATGACGTACACGATCTTATCCAATGTTTGCTCAAACATCTGTGGCATCAACATACCTCCACTTTGCCACCGAACGTCCCCCATGCAGGTGTGTCATGTCGACAATACTGATGATGATCTCAGGGGTAAAGATCATCATCAGTATTGTCATCATCAGCGTGGGCCCTGAAACCAAACCTCTGGCAGCAGGAATGTAGCGTGGCGTTTCCTCGTGAGAGGGAAACCAGATTTGAAAATGTTTTGATGTCCACCCACTGCCATGACGTACACGATCTTATCCAATGTTTGCTCAAACATCCGTGGCATCAACATCCCTCCACTTTGCCACCGAACGTCCCCCATGCAGGTGTGTCATGTCGACAATACTGATGATGATCTCAGGGGTAAAGATCATCATCAGTATTGTCATCATCAGCGTGGGCCCTGAAACCAAACCTCTGGCAGCAGGAATGTAGCGCGACGTTTCCTCGTGAGAGGGAAACCAGATTTGAAAATGTTTTGATGTCCACCCACTGCCATGACGTACACGATCTTATCCAATGTTTGCTCAAACATCCGTGGCATCAACATCCCTCCACTTTGCCACCGAACGTCCCCCATGCAGGTGTGTCATGTCGACAATACTGATGATGATCTCAGGGGTAAAGATCATCATCAGTATTGTCATCATCAGCGTGGGCCCTGAAACCAAACCTCTGGCAGCAGGAATGTAGCGCGACGTTTCCTCGTGAGAGGGAAACCAGATTTGAAAATGTTTTGATGTCCACCCACTGCAATGACGGACACGATCCTCCGGATAGGATAGTGCAGAGGAATGTAGCTGCGCCACATTCCTCTGCACTATCCTATCCAATGTTTGCTCGACCCCCCCAACAATTATCATATGGAAAATAACTGCCTTTTTGTGCATGTTTTTCATAGAAAACGCAAATTCATGTTTTCAAACTGGCAGTTCAAGGGTTAAAATCCTGAACATAATTTAACATTTGGTATTTTTGATCAGGACTGAAGTTGATTGAAAGATTTAACTCCAAAAAGTTTTAAAAAATATTAATCTGTTGTCATTTTAGAGCAGTTTTTGGAAGTGGACATTTTTGTCCCGAATGACTAATTTGTAACTTTTTGATATTTTCTATTAGGGTGGAAGTTGCTTTAAAGATTGAACCCAAAAAGTATGTAAGTTATATTCTTGTTTAATTAGACTTCTCTGTTTCATTTATTCTACTCTGTATAATTGTTCTGCAGTTATTGTAGCTAAAACGGCGCTTTTGAGAGATTTTAAATCTCACATCTGCTCAAGGGAACCTGTAGCACAGGTGTCAGTCGGGCACACAAGCCTGCATTACAATATAGGCAGGGCCACTCTAATGATTGCGTGAAGTACAACAGCGTGACTTAGTCATCTTCCTGTTCATGTGTCCTCTCGCAATTATCACTGGCCCCGTGTATCTCGTAATCGATATAACCGGCCTGCTCTCGTCTATCCCACATGCTCCATTGACATCCAACATCTAGTTTCAGGTGGCCTGTGGAACTGCCAGTCAGCTGTTCCTAAGGCTGACTTCATCTCTGGCTACGCTTCCCTGCAGTCTCTGGATTTCCTTGCTCTCACTGAGACGTGGATTACTCCATCCAACACATCCACCCCAGCAGCTCTCTCCACAGCATATTCCTTCTCCCATACACCCAGACCCACTGGCAGAGGAGGTGGCACTGGTCTCCTGCTCTCTCCCAAATGGAGCTGGTCCCTCTTCAAGCTACCTAACTTCACTCCTTCCACCTTTGAATTCCATGCCGTCACAGTAACCCATCCTATACAATTAACCATTGTTGTTCTCTACCGTCCACCAGGCGCCTTGGGGGACTTCTTGGAGGAATTAGATCATCTCCTCTCACACATCCCTGAAACTGGCCCTCCCGCTGTACTTCTCGGAGACTTCAATCTCCAGACAGGGAAGATAGACGAACTAACATCTCTGTTAACCGCCTTTGCTTTCTCATTGTCTCCATCCCCACCAACTCATAAAGCTGGCAATGTCCTTGATCTCATATTCTCAAGGAACTGCACTACTTCTAACCTCTCTGTAAACCCGCTCCACACATCCGATCACTTCTTCATTTCATTCTCTCTACCCCTTTTCAAACATAACAAACTAATCTCTTCTCATCCTGCACCTGTCCGCCGTAACCTTCGTTCCCTCTCCCCCTCTACCTTTGCCTCATCGGTGCTCTCAGCCCTCCCTTCCTCTGACTCGTTCCAACTCCTACCTCCAAACTCTGCTGCAGAAACTCTCCTCTCTGGACTCTCTCTATCCTCTCACATCTCGGCAGGCTTGTCAGTCCCCTCCTGCTCCCTGGCTAAATGACGCACTGCGTGCTAATAGAACCGTCCTTCGGGCAGCAGGGCGGAAACGGTGGAAATCCAAACACCGTGACGACCTCCTAACCTATCAGGCTCTCCTCTCCTCTTTCTCTGCTTCGATCTCTCAGGCAAAAAAGCACTTTCTTTCAAGATAAGATCCAATCTTCCTATTCCAATCCCAAAAAACTATTTTCCATCTTCTCCACCCTCTTGGACCCTCCCCCCTCCTCACTTCTGTCAAGCGACTTTGTTAACCATTTTGAAAAAAAGGTTGATGATATTCGCTCTTCTTTTTCTGACTCACCTTTACTCACCGCTGGGTCACCAGACCCTCCTTTCACCCACACACTAACCTCCTTTTCCCCTCTCTCTCCAAGTGAGGTTCTTACCCTCATTACCTCTGCCCGCCCTACCACCTGTCCTCTGGACCCTATCCCTTCAAACCTCCTTCAGACTATCGCTCCTGATATTCTACCGTTTCTCACCCATTTCATCAACACTTCTCTAACTTCTGGTCACTTTCCAAATAGTCTTAAGGAGGCAAGAGTAAACCCTCTCCTAAAGAAACCCACTCTTAACCCGTCTGATGTTATAAACTACAGGCCTGTCTCTCTCCTCCCGTTCCTGTCTAAAACACTTGAACGCGCTGTCTTTAAACAACTCTCCTGTTATCTCCATCAGAACAACCTTCTGGATCCGCACCAGTCTGATTTCAAGGCAGGTCACTCCACAGAAACTACTCTCATTGCTGTCACTGAGGAACTGCACACTGCCAAAGCAGCATCCCTCTCCTCTGTCATCATCCTGTTGGACCTGTCAGCTGCATTCGACACGGTGAACCATCAGATCCTCCTTCGCACTCTCCAAGAACTTGGAGTTTCAGGCTCTGCACTTTCCCTCCTCCCCTCATACCTCAAAGACCGTACCTACAGGGTAACTTGGAGAGGGTCAGAGTCCGACCCTTGTCAATTAACTACAGGGGTCCCTCAGGGCTCTGTTCTTGGTCCCCTCCTCTTCTCCCTGTACACAAACTCGCTCAGATCAGTCATTAGCCCGCATGGTTTTTCATACCACTGCTACGCTGACGACACCCAATTAATTCTGTCCTTTCCCCGCTCAGAGACCCAGGTCGTCGCACGCATCTCTGCTTGTCTAGCTGACATCTCTCAGTGGATGTCTGCTCATCACCTCAACCTCAACCTTGACAAGACTGAACTGCTTTTCCTTCCAGGAAAAGATTGTCCCACTCTTGACCTGACGATCAACATCGGCACCTCTGTTGTTTCCCCGACTCAGACTGCAAGGAATCTGGGTGTGATCCTAGATAACAACCTGTCCTTCACTGCAAACATCGCTGCTACAACCCGTTGTTGCAGATATACACTTTACAACATCAGGTAGATTTGTCCCCAGCTGACCCAGAAAGCCACGCAGGTTCTGGTCCAGGCTCTCGTCACCTCACGCCTAGACTACTGCAACTCCCTTCTGGCTGGTCTACCTGCATGTGCCATCCGGCCTCTGCAGCTCATCCAGAATGCAGCGGCTCGTCTGGTCTTCAACCTTCCAAAATGTTCCCACACCACTCCGCTCCCTTCACTGGCTCCCGGTAACTGCTAGAATCCACTTCAAGACACTGGTACTTGCATACCATGCTGCGAATGGATCTGGCCCTTCCTACATCCAGGACATGGTTAAACTGTACACCCCAGCGCGTGCACTCCGCTCTGCATCAGCCAAACGACTCGCTGCACCCTCGCTGCGAGGTGGACCCAAGTTCCCATCAGCAAAAACACGTGGGTTTGCTATCCTGGCTCCAAGATGGTGGAATGAGCTCCCCATTGACATCAGGACGGCAGAAAGCCTGCACATCTTCCGCCGCAGACTGAAAACTCATCTCTTTCGACTCCACTTCGAGCGATAGAATTACTAACAAAGCACTTATATACTAACATAGGACTGGCTTCTCTAAAGCCAGCTGAGTAGCACTTGAAATGTTTGGCTCTATGATACCTGATGTACTTATATGATTCTGTTTTTCTTCTGGGCTGTGTCTTCCTGGTCGTATGTACTTATTGTAAGTCGCTCTGGACAAAAGTGTCAGCTAAATGCAATGTAATGTAATGTAATGTAATATTGTGTCTTTCCAAGTTAACATTGATTGATATGACTGCGATTAAATCAGCATATACTTCTGCCAGGGGATGCCACCCCTGAAATTCTCCTGCCACCCTCTTGCCACCCCATGAATATTTTTCTAGATCCGCCCCTGGCGCTGCAACATTAAAGATGAACACATTAAGGCATCAATAATTATAATCCAGTAATATATATTGTTCTTAAATGGGGCATTATGCACTACTGTTTGTCTAAGTATATTTTGATGCCAAGTCTTGTACTTTTATTTAAGGAAGGTTTTTGAATGCTTAACTTTTACTGGTTGAGTTCAAAATGAAGTTTGTGTTTGAAGATGGGACCGGCCATCAAGAGCAAGAGCGTTATGGCTGTGTGATCCCATGTTATACCCATTTTACATGTTTTAAATACACTTATGAATACATTTACAATTAACATATGCATCTTTATAAATATACCATGTTATGCAATCATTACTTATGTTTTATTTATGGTTATTTCATTACATGTTAGATGTTTATAATCAGGGGTGCACATAAGTTTTTTGCCCTGGTTCTCAAAGGAGCCCGAGACTGGTACCAGGGCCAAATCCACAATGTGACCGAGAGGCAGAGGCAGGCCGGCCAGAACTCCCACTGCACGGTCAGTTCACACTCACTGGTCCAAAGAGCTCAGATATAAAGTATTGGAGATGAGGCCTGTTGTGTTGCTTGGTGCTCATCCTTAAAATGAAATAAACCGTAACTTTTGAGGGGGTCTTGACTTTATTTGCCAGACACACGCGCTGAACACAAATGCAGAGGTGACCACAGAACACACATGCAGAGGTGACAATGTTTTTTTCCCTCCCAGAGATGCCAGCGCAGCGCCTCCCCAGATCTGACGCCCTAGGCGAACATCTATAACGCCAGTGCTACGGGCCGGCCCTGAGTTCAGATGCAACTCGCAAATATCTTTCTCTCTCTCTCCTCTCTTCTCTCTCCTCTCTTCTCTCTCCTCTCTTTTCTTTTCTCTCTCTCCCTCTCTCTCTCAATGTTGGTACGCAAATGCGCCTTTTTTCAAATGACCCGGTGCTCTTTTTTTGACGGAGGTGCGCATACAACGTTAGTTAGTCATAGTACTGTACTTGACCCTTTAGCTTTAGCCGTGTTCGTGGTGATTGTGCCTTTTAGGGAATATTGTAACAAATACCAGACAATTAAAATGTCGTGCTGTGCGCTTGAATGTACTAACAGAATTTTTATCCCACATCAAAGTTGACAAAAATGCTCAATCTTTTTTCTCTGGAGAGTACTTTGAAACTCAATTACTGAAAAAGTACACAGTAAAGGTAGGTCATATTATTTGTGCAAGTAGTCCTAGAAGTACTAAGTACAAACCTGGCAGTTTCATAAACTACTTATGGAAGAAATGTTTTTTATCCCACATCAAAGTTGACAAAAATGCTCATTCTTCTTCTCTGGAGAGTACTTTGAAACTCAATTACTGAAAAAGTACACAGTAAAAGTAGGTCATATTATTTGTGCAAGTAGTCCTAGAAGTAGTAAGTAGAAACCTGGCAGTTTCATAAACTACTTATGGAAGAAATGATTTTTAGACCACATCAAAGTTGACAAAAATGCTCATTCTTCTTCTCTGGAGAGTACTTTGAAACTCAATTACTGAAAAAGTACACAGTAAAAGTAGTTTATATTATTTGTGCAAGTAGTCCTAGAAGTACTAAGTAGAAACCTGGCAGTTTCATAAACTACTTATGGAAGAAATGATTTTTATCCCACATCAAAGTTGACAAAAATGCTCATTCTTCTTCTCTGGAGAGTACTTTGAAACTCAATTACTGAAAAAGTACACAGTAAAAGTAGGTCATATTATTTGTGCAAGTAGTCCTAGAAGTACTAAGTAGAAACCTGGCAGTTTCATAAACTACTTATGGAAGAAATGATTTTTATCCCACATCAAAGTTGACAAAAATGCTCATTGTTGTTCTCTGGAGAGTACTTTGAAACTCAATTACTGAAAAAGTACACAGTAAAAGTAGTTCATATTATTTGTGCAAGTAGTCCTAGAAGTACTAAGTAGAAACCTGGCAGTTTCATAAACTACTTATGGAAGAAATGATTTTTATCCCACATCAAAGTTGACAAAAATGCTCATTGTTGTTCTCTGGAGAGTACTTTGAAACTCAATTACTGAAAAAGTACACAGTAAAAGTAGGTCATATTATGTGTGCAAGTAGTCCTAGAAGTACTAAGTAGAAACCTGGCAGTTTCATAAACTACTTATGGAAGAAATGATTTTTATCCCACATCAAAGTTGACAAAAATGCTCATTGTTGTTCTCTGGAGAGTACTTTGAAACTCAATTACTGAAAAAGTACACAGTAAAAGTAGTTCATATTATTTGTGCAAGTACTCCTAGAAGTACTAAGTAGAAACCTGGCAGTTTCATAAACTACTTATGGAAGAAATGATTTTTATCCCACATCAAAGTTGACAAAAATGCTCATTGTTGTTCTCTGGAGAGTACTTTGAAACTCAATTACTGAAAAAGTACACAGTAAAAGTAGGTCATATTATGTGTGCAAGTAGTCCTAGAAGTACTAAGTAGAAACCTGGCAGTTTCATAAACTACTTATGGAAGAAATGATTTTTATCCCACATCAAAGTTGACAAAAATGCTCATTCTTCTTCTCTAGAGAGTACTTTGAAACTCAATTACTGAAAAAGTACACAGTAAAAGTAGGTCATATTATTTGTGCAAGTAGTCCTAGAAGTACTAAGTACAAACCTGGCAGTTTCATAAACTACTTATGGAAGAAATGATTTTTATCCCACATCAAAGTTGACAAAAATGCTCATTGTTGTTCTCTGGAGAGTACTTTGAAACTCAATTACTGAAAAAGTACACAGTAAAAGTAGTTCATATTATTTGTGCAAGTAGTCCTAGAAGTACTAAGTAGAAACATGGCAGTTTCATAAACTACTTATGGAAGAAATGATTTTTATCCCACATCAAAGTTGACAAAAATGCTCATTGTTGTTCTCTGGAGAGTACTTTGAAACTCAATTACTGAAAAAGTACACAGTAAAAGTAGGTCATATTATTTGTGCAAGTAGTCCTAGAAGTACTAAGTACAAACCTGGCAGTTTCATAAACTACTTATGGAAGAAATGATTTTTATCCCACATCAAAGTTGACAAAAATGCTCATTGTTGTTCTCTGGAGAGTACTTTGAAACTCAATTACTGAAAAAGTACACAGTAAAAGTAGGTCATATTATTTGTGCAAGTAGTCCTAGAAGTACTAAGTACAAACCTGGCAGTTTCATAAACTACTTATGGAAGAAATGTTTTTTATCCCACATCAAAGTTGACAAAAATGCTCATTCTTGTTCTCTGGAGAGTACTTTGAAACTCAATTACTGAAAAAGTACACAGTAAAAGTAGTTCATATTATTTGTGCAAGTAGTCCTAGAAGTACTAAGTAGAAACCTGGCAGTTTCATAAACTACTTATGGAAGAAATGTTTTTTATCCCACATCAAAGTTGACAAAAATGCTCATTGTTGTTCTCTGGAGAGTACTTTGAAACTCAATTACTGAAAAAGTACACAGTAAAAGTAGGTCATATTATGTGTGCAAGTAGTCCTAGAAGTACTAAGTAGAAACCTGGCAGTTTCATAAACTACTTATGGAAGAAATGATTTTTATCCCACATCAAAGTTGACAAAAATGCTCATTGTTGTTCTCTGGAGAGTACTTGGAAACTCAATTACTGAAAAAGTACACAGTAAAAGTAGTTCATATTATTTGTGCAAGTACTCCTAGAAGTACTAAGTACAAACCTGGCAGTTTCATAAACTACTTATGTAAGAAATGTTTTTTAGACCACATTAAAGTTGAAGAAAATGCTCCTTCTTGTTTTCTGGAGGGACTTTTGTCATTCTCAAAAAGTACACAGTAAAAGTAGTTCATAGTATTTGTGCAACAAGTTTATGAAGCAATAAGTCCTAACATTATTCTCATAAATTACCCTGTTCCTCAATCGCAAATAATAGAAATGTACCACATGTCATCCTTTACTTTGAAATCCTCACCGGAAGTGTTCCTCGGTGGGATTCTCTGTAGCTTTAAAGTGGTCGAATATATAATACGAAAGGGTTGTTTTATTGCATTACCGTAAACCTGTAACTAATCGCGCACTCGAAATACAGGGGCGGCTGGTTTGACCTCGCAAAACTGAAAGACGGCTGGCTTGACCGCAGTCGATTTCTGAGGTCTCAAGGTTGGCAAGTATGCCTAGAGGGCCCTGACGGCTCGCCACTGAATGCTACTGTAGGTCAGACTGTGTGTTGTGCATCTGGGGACAGATAAGTACACCTCCTTTACTCAAGTAGAAGTACAGATACTCGTGTTTAAAAATACTCTGATAAAAGTAGAAGGAACTTATTTTAAGTCTTAGAAGTCTTTAATTCCATACACGTACAAGTTATTTCCAACACATGAAGTTTAGCTAAAACAGAGACACATTTATGGAAGAAAAACCTACTTTTTTCCCCTTTACAGATGTAGCGCTTCATTTCAGACAGTTTGAAACGCGAGGGCCGTGATTGGCACGTGATCTGCCCTCGCTCAAGGGAAAACCTCCAGCTTGACTTGAGACCTCCCCCGTGATAAATACATGTAATTATAATGAAGCCAGCTGCAATGGATCATTGATCCACCAGGGGGCGCAGTGGGGTTCCACACTGGAGCTCATGTGAAATAAAGTCCGATACAGTACGCTGGATGTACAGCGGAACTTTGAGACATGTAATCATTTACAAAACATCACCATGTTGTTATTTAACAAAATAATGTTGTTTAGTCGAAAAAAACGAACGGGAGGAAATGCAACCCGGCTCTCGATTTTTAATCCTAATTTAATCATCATCTTCACCACGATCATTTATGTTTATGTTCGCCGAATTGACATGAAATCACTGACACATATGAATATGCTGTATTCAACTTCATTAAAACGTTATTAACGTGCCTAAACTCAGTAATTCACTAAAAATATTTATAATTGAATGGAGCCTCGTCGGCAGATCAGGATCCCGATGCATAGCGGAGGGATCTGGAGCTGCATGAAGGGTGTTATTTTCCCCATAAGGAACAAGTCGCTGCAAATTATCTCGCTTATTACACGGCCACATTCTCAACAAAGTAACGACATGACTCCCAATATGAATTGAAATGCTTTTATGGATTTAGAAAATGTTTTTATTGATTTAAAAAATAGTTGTATGTTGTAGTGATCACTTATTAATACACTGGGTTACATAATTCACACACGGAACTTTGGGGTAGGGGTGTGGTTTCCACACGGACATTTATGTGTTGTTAACTGTATATACTGTGTCCTCCTCCTTTTCTCTCTCTCTTGTTGTCCCGGGCTGCGACCCGACAACACCTCCTTTAATAAAGTACCCTTCTGCACCTTCGATGCACCGCCTCCGACTCCCATATCTCCTGGCACTATATTGGTGACTCTGACACGTCTGGGGAAGTTTCCGGGACGGAGCCGAACACGGCAAAAGGAACTCCGGTTCCTTTCTCGAAATGCCGGGGATTTTTTGGAGACGTCCGTGGCTGCCACCGGCACGCGGACTGAGGCTCGGTGCGTGCTCCGCAGAAGGCTGGAGACGTTGCTCGCCGTTCCCGCATCGGGGGGACGATGCACGACCTGCTGGGTCGACCAGCAACCCCATGGCTACCTCATGGAGCTGTTTCTCCGGGGCGTGCGGCTGCACGTCCCAGCGGCGCTAGCTAACCACGACTAGCAGCTATCCACGTGGGGCTAACGACGGCTAGCAGCTACCTATCCACGTGGGGCTAACGACGGCTAGCA
Organism: Harpagifer antarcticus; assembly: GCA_902827135.1. Taxonomy (NCBI): domain Eukaryota; kingdom Metazoa; phylum Chordata; class Actinopteri; order Perciformes; family Harpagiferidae; genus Harpagifer; species Harpagifer antarcticus. Next base: position 387,740 of record CADEHL010001088.1, on the reverse strand, counting down.
GCTACCTATCCACGTGGGGCTAATAACGGCTAGCAGCTAACGGCCTCAGCTAACGGCTATCGACCTTTTCGAGCTTTTTCCTGGTGCCTGAGAGGAGGTTTGACCATGTCTGGTTGGCCTCGTGTGAATCCTCTCGCTATTTCGCCCACCTGTTTTTGACCGTGGACAGTACGGCCCTTTTTGAGCATTTTCTGGTGCCTGAGAGGAGGTTCGACCATGTCTGGTCGACCTCGTGTGAACACTCTCACCTGTTTCACCACCTCGACGGCGGCTTCAGACGCCACTCACGCTCATCGACGCCTGGGTGGTGCACTCCTGGACCCCGTCTCGCCTCGGCGGTTTCGGACGTCCCCATGCCTTCACCGGCCCGTGGGTGGCGCGCTCCGGGACCCTGCCTGGCCTCTTCCCTCGCCTCGACGGTTTCGGACGTCCCCATGCCTTCACCGGCCCGTGGGTGGCGCGCTCCGGGACCTGTCTGGCCTCTTCCTTCGCCTCGGCGGTTTCGGACGTCCCCATGTCTTCATCGACCCGTGGGTGGCGCGCTTCGGGACCCTGCCTGGCCTCTCCTCTTACCCGCGGCTCACGGTTCATTTCGACGGCGGCTCCGGACGGCGCCCCGTCTGGCCTCTCCCCTGTCCACGGCTCCTTCCTCCCGGGGATGCCTCAGCGCCTGCTGAGGACTTCATGCCCGCCGCCGCGGCACGTCTGCCTGCGGCCGGGTGGCTCTCCTGCTTCCCTGGGATACCTCAGCGCCTGCTGAGGACTTCATGCCCGCCGCCGCGGCACGTCTGCCTGCGGCCGGGTGGCTTTCCTGCTTCCCTGGGATACCTCGACGCCTACTGCGGCCCCGTTCCGGCCCGTCTTCCAACCCCGGTGAGGATACCTCTCACCTGCAACCCCACCCTCCCTCCTGCGGCCCCCTTCCGACGGCCCGTTCCATGGCCCGGCCCTCACCTGCAACCCCACCCTCCTCGGCCCCTGTGGTGCTTCCTCCCGGACGCGGGGATTGTGCCATGTTTGAATTCTGGGGGGGCTTGTGTAGTGATCACTTATTAATACACTGGGTTACATAATTCACACACGGAACTTTGGGGTAGGGGTGTGGTTTCCACACGGACATTTATGTGTTGTTAACTGTATATACTGTGTCCTCCTCCTTTTCTCTCTCTCTTGTTGTCCCGGGCTGCGACCCGACAACACCTCCTTTAATAAAGTACCCTTCTGCACCTTCGATGCACCGCCTCCGACTCCCATATCTCCTGGCACTATAATGTATTGATTTAAATTGACATGCATCCGCTAAGAAAAATAGTCCGTTGTTACCGTTTTTTAAACAGTCTGAATGAAAGCTCTCAGCTGTGCATTCACACAACTAATGGCCCATCAACCACAGCTCTCTCCCCCCCCCTGATCTTTCTTCTCCAGCAGCTAAATTAACTGTCGGTTACTCTGAGGGACAAGCTTACAGTTAGACACAACACTGTCATTGCAAGTGACCCTCAGTTAGATGACTTTTATGTTCAACTGCTAAATTCGTTACTGATAAAAAAGGGCTTCTCCTGTACCTAATTACCTTAACACTAGAACCGCCAGAGGTTTTGCAACACCGTCAAATCCCGCTATTAGAATGCAATTTTTAACAACATAGGGTGCTACATAACACAATTTGAGGAAAAGTCACGGACTGGGACACTTTAATATTTTTTTGAAAAAAAGTTACATTGCACACACACAACACACCCGATTGGCGGTTCTAGTGTTAAATAAACTCACTAATTAATGAAACCAGTTCAATACGCGTTATTCTTATCATTCTTTATGAGCGCAGAAATAGTCTTAAAATCAGACCTGTTTTTTATATGAAATCTGACGGCAGCTGTGATCACCTATGATAAATGCGCCACACCTAATCGCTGGCCATTCAGCCACAGAGCTCCCTCTATGCAAATCAAATTGTAGACGGTGTGAAAGCACCTATTGTTTTAAATAATGGTCGGAATGTGACCTGTGAGCCTTCTGAATTACCGTGGCACATTCTAAACTAAAATGTTCAATCAATAAAGATCTTATCTTAATAATATCTTCATATTAATAATAATAAATTGATGAGTTAGCTTTTCTCTTGTTATGGAGAGGGATCGGAGATTTAAATCTGTAGCAATGTAATTGTGACCTCTCTTATGTTGCGCATGGTGCGCACCTAACCTGTGTCTGTGATAACATTTGGCCGCTGTGCCATGATGAAGAGTGATTCATTCTGTGATTAGTTCCCTGTGCCGTTGTTTTTTGAAGCATGATTTTTTTTAATAGTCTAATAAATATAAAATAATTGCCAGTGTTATCAGTTGCAAGTGTGTATTTGTTGTAATAATGACAACTTGATTTGAAGCCTGTGTTTGTGAGTGAGAGTGAGAGAAAGAGAGATAGAGCGCACGCTCCAGGAATAATGCCGAATAGGCCAAATCAGAATAATTTCAAATCCAGATTCTATGTTGAGAGAGAGAGAGAGAGAGAGAGAGAGAGGAGAGAGAGAGAGAGAGAGAGAGAGGAGAGAGAGAGGAGAGAGAGAGAGAGAGAGAGAGAGAGAGAGAGAGAGAGAAGTTGGGGTGGGGGGGCCCAAACAAATATTTGCACCAGGGCCAATCACAACCTTGTTACGCCACTGGCTCTGATGTATTCTTGGCTTGAGCAGGATTGTGTCTTTCTTCATTGGAAGGAATGTGAAGTATGGTTGGATGTTTGAAGCCACATCTTCCAACAAGAAGCCTATCTTTTCTTTGTGTGTTCCTTTTTCAAGCTGATGGGTCCAAGGTGTGACCTCCTCCGCAGCACAGACATGTCCTCCATTTTGTCAGAATGTGTTCCTTCCATTCAGTATGTGGTCGTTTCTCAATCGCGAGGATGCTTGCTTGGTAGCACATGTCTTCCGAGTCACTTCCTTCAGAAGCTAGGCAAGAATCCTTCCTGGCATTTGGAAAACGAAGAGTGGAACAGGCGAGCAAGTGTGCAGGTGTGCGTCAGATGTGAGGCCTTACATTTCCCGCCACAGATTTGGGGAAATTGATTTGAAGGACGCGAAGTCTACCCATGTGCAGCCTTGAAATGACCACCAAACCAAGGACGCGGCCTCTGTGGAATTCCAAGTAAGCTGGAGATTGGAACAGTCCTTTGGCGGTACTCGATGACGTAGTATCCTTGAAATATTGGCTTGGAAGCCAGTTTCCTCGCGATTGAGAAACGGCCAGTCTGGGTTTCTTTTTCTACAAGAACTACAGTGGTGGCGAAGCTAGTTCCTACGCAATGTGAGCGAGGCTGTGATCTGTTTAAAGCAGTATGTGTTGTTATGAAGGGAGCATCTTGAATGTCTCCAAACACTGGGTCGGTTAAGATTTGAACTTGTCTCTCAATGAAGTGTGTCATGTCAAAGCATGTTGCTCTGCGGCTGTTTCTCTCCTGCAGCTCACAGGCTAAAGTTCTCCACTTGTCTCTGAAATGGTAAGGTAACATATAAGCAGATGCCACTTTCTGCTCATTTCCAAACTGCTCCTGGATTAGAGCTTTAGCCTTGACGTGTCCCCTCTCTGGATCCATGTGCTGGCAACTTCCAACAAGTCCTCTGGGATGACCCTGAGTGTACTGCTCCAGAACGTAGAGTCGGTCACTGGAGCTGTTTTTCTCAACACCATTCTCAAAAGCCTTCATAAATGTGTGATATTTTAACGAGTCGCCATCAAAAACTGGACTTTCTCTCTTTGGCCAGGATGAAAGGCATTGCTGTTGTATTAACAGTGTGGTTATTTCATGTTGTTTTGATCTTCACTTGCATTCAAGCTATCTCCATAATTCATTTGTGTTTTCAAAGTGGATTTTTTTCTGGGATACTGGCTCTGAGGAAAGGAACCAAGGTGAAATGTTCTCATTAGGCCGTGTTGTTGGATCCAAGTAGCCTTTGGTTTAGCAACATTTGTGGAGTATTTATATTGTCCTTAGCAGTGTAGAGGACTTGTGGTTTAATGTTTCTTTGTTCAATACAAGAGTTCATTCCATCCGAATGCCTTGTCTTTGAACTTTTCCCACTGAGGATGCTTCGTGTTTGCAACACATCTAATTTAGCCATGTGTGCTGCACAGTGTTGGGACTAACGCGTTACAAACTAGCGTGTTACTGTAACGCAACTACCTTTTGTGGTAACTAATAACGTTCCTAGTTACCTATTCCCATTCAGTAACGCCGTAAGAAAGTGGATCACATCACTCCTGTTCTGAAGTCTTTACACTGGCTTCCTGTGTGTCAAAGAATAGATGTCTAAATACTGCTGCTGGTTTATAAAGCTTTGAATGGTTTAGGCCCAAAATACATTTCTGACCTCCTGCTAAATGATGAACCATCCAGATCTCTCAGGTCTTCAGGGACTGGTCAGCTTTCTGTCCCCAGAGTCAGAACTAAACATGGAGAAGCAGCGTTCAGTTATTATGCTCCATCTGGAACAAACTCCCAGAAACCTGCAGGTCCGCTGCAACTCTGACTACTTTTAAATCCAGCAAGAAGACTTTTCTTTTTGTCGCTGCTTTTAATTGAACTATTCACATCTTAGACTGCACTGTAACTTTTATCCATGTATTTCTTCTTTTAATGTTTATTTTATTAGCTTTTCTTTTTAATGACTGATTTTAAATGCCATTTTCTTAATGTCTTTCATTTTTTGTAAAGCACTTTGAATTGCCTTGTGTTGAAAGATGCTATATAAATAAACTTGCCTTGCCGTTATAGTTACTGTGATTTAAATGGGTGCGTTACATTATGTGATCCAAGTGAACCGAATCTCCCTGCGGATCTACACTGAACAAAAATATAAACGCAACACCTTTGTTTCTGCTCCCATTTCTCATGAGATGAACTCAAAGATCTAAAACATTTTCTATAAACACAAAATAACTATTTCTCTCAAATATCGTCCACAAATCTGAAGAAATCTGTGATAGTGAGCACTTCTCCTTTGCCGAGATAATCCATCCCACCTCACAGGTGTGGCATTTTTTTGGACAAAATGTAGCGACAGCAGGAAACAAGGTCGCTGAGAGGCTGAGGCCGGGTGTGTTCGATGTTGTATGACACGCTAAAAAAGTACTTGCTGAGATCAAAAGCTCTGTTTCGTAGTATTGTAGTTTAATGAAAAAACTCGGTGATCAGACACATTGTTATAATCAAAGCAATTGTAATCTTGCGGTCAACAAACAAGTACAACGGCCCTGTGTCACCCTCTCTTCCACACCCACACACACACACACACCCCCACACACACACACACACCTCATGCAGGTGAACAGGATTATAATGAGTGCCGCGCATACCCATGTGACCCAAACCAACCAATCAAAACAATCACACAATCAAAACAAACACTTATCATATATTAAAACATGCAGGATTACTAAACACGTGTCATGGCTCCTCCTTGTTGAAAGAAAGAATGTAGTTTGGCCTGACGGCACAGCCTCCAATTGTCTTAAATCATTTACCGTAAAAGTCAATGCAACCATTTTAAAAACAACTACACTATACCATGATACGTTATTGTCAGATCAAGTCTAAAGATTATCTTGTGTCAAAGCAGCTCCATTTACAACATCATAAAGGACAAAGATTAATGACAAGAAAAAAGGGAAATTATATTGAACAGCCTTTGACATACATTTGATTTGGAATTCAACTTAATTTTAAGATTGACTGTCGCACAAAGAAGTGTTTTAGTCTAACCGTATTAAATCATGGGACACTGTATCTCGGATTGGATGTTAAGAACTCATAGTTGCTGTTCAGGACATGGTTAGAGACATTGTTCTGGTTAGCCTTAACATGTTAAGGCAGCTTGATTCATAGTTTCACAAGGAGTTGATGGATCATCCTTACACCATGGAGCATTGCAATTCTGTAGACAACTCATAACCAAAGATGTGAAAGACAAACCCACCAACAGTTAAAATATATCAACATATTTTGTTCTCTTACCTGATCAGTCAGCTACTGTCCTTCAGGCTTTCAAAGAAGGAGATGAACCGGGCAAACGAGAACCATGTCACCCTATAGAAAGACACCTGAAACATGGGTGTGTTTTAGCTGCATGCCAAAGTGGGAGTGGAAAGATCTGAGCACACTGTCGTTATTAAAAACCTGAATATTGTTGGAAATAGTCCGTCAGTTGTGTACACTATACTAATACTCTTTTGAAATATTATTTAAAAAAGTGAAGTAAAATTAAACTCATTATTTTAAATTGTTTACCATCACTTAAAATCAAATAATCTCATATCGATGTGGATTTAGTGAGCAGAGAGGCATTACGAGTTAAGGTGTAATTGTGCAGAAGTAAAAAATAATGTGGCACGTTTCACAACATATAACAAAGAAGGGAATTCCACTTAATATTCCCTGTTATATTTCATTACTCCATGCTATTACCCTTATTATATGTGGTTAGCTATATATGTTTCTCCCACAGATTGACCCTCAGATATGACTCCCTGATAAACACTGTTATGTCATTGATTAGGTTGAAAAGTGTTCCACATTCGATGACAGTTTGGGTAGTTTCAGCCAGGACAAGATTAAGAACATGAGCATAGCACCACACATGGACATGAGTGGGTGACTGGAAGGTCATCAGTGCAGAACATCCTTTGTACCGGCCTTGCATATTGGATGCTCCATCTGTTGCATTACCTATACACACGCCCTTATCCAGTTTCAGATGCTCTAAGACCTCTGAGAGCAAGTTCACAACGTATTGTCCGGTGGATGCATGGCACTTCACTAAAGCCACAAGCCTCTCTTGCACAGTCTCATTGACATATCTTAAGATGAGTGAACACTGATCCTGAGAAGTTATGTCTTGTGTTGTGTCCAGCTGAACAGAAAACATTCCGGCCTTCTGGACATCACTGGAGATACTTTCTTTGATTAGACTACCAACAGTTTCTATTATGGAGTTAACAGTAGTGTTGGAGAGTAGGGTGATGAGAGACCCTCTACCTTTTGTTCCACTGGATTGGTGCAATTTCTTGCTCTTCTCTACGCAATCCAGTGTTGTAGTCAAGTCACCAATTCACGAGTCCAAGTCACTCTCGAGTCCCCACTCTTCGAGTCCGAGTCCAAGTCCGAGTCACCTAGGGAGAGTCATAGTCGAGTCCGAGTCCAAGTCCGAGTCACCCAAGGAGTGTCCGAGTCGAGTCCGAGTCATCATTACCTGTGTTCGAGTCCGAGTCCAAGTCCGAGTCACCCAAGGAGTGTTCGAGTCCGAGTCACCATTACCTGTGTTCGAGTCCAAGTCCCAGTCACCCAAGAAGAGTCCAAGTCAAGTCCGAGTCACAAGTCTTCATGTATTAATCTTAGTGGATATATGTGTTGAAATGTAGCTGTAGCTCCTCTACATTGCTTTTATCCTGTCATGGTATACTAATGTGTCTATTGAACTGCTGTGAAGCGAGTGTGCCTACAATTGTTGTATTAAAAAAGGTGCTATACAAATATAAAGCTTATTACTAATAATAATAATAATTATTACTATTATCATCAAGGTTGAGTCCAGTTCCAATATTGCCTCCAGTGCTCCGTTCTGGCATCTTCAAAGTGCTGCTTTACAAATGGAAATGGTATACATTAAACACAATGACACAATGTCACAATTGAACTTATTTAATGGTTTGAAAACCCACAGAAACTGAAAATACATTATTAAGAACAATAGAACATGAGAAAGCATGCAGGGCTTTCTACGCAATATAAGTAACATTTTCATTCAATTTCCAATTTGAATCTGGCTCGAATTACAAAGTCATAGAACCAATTCCTCTCTATATTAGTGAAGTGATGGGGTCCCCTCTCCTACCATAATGTGGCCCTATTGGACAGACACCCAGTTGAAATTATGCATTTAGAATACTTAAAAAGCATCTTACAGGTGTACGGAAAACCACAAACAACACCAGCAGAGCCGAATGAGGCCAATTCCAATAGAGTGCCACAGTGACGCGTCCTAAAACCCGAAAGTAAACTTCTTCCGATTCCTTCGTCAAAGAAGCAATGCATTTTCTCCATAGGATTTTGGAAAATAGCTCGAAATAAGGTCTGTGGTTGAGACACATTTAAGAGACAGATCACGTGGAGATTATCCAAAACGTGATCTGTCTCTTAAATGTGTCTCAACCACAGACCTTATTTCGAGCTATTTTCCAAAATCCTATGGAGAAAAAGCATTGCTTCTTTGACGAAGGAACCGGAAGAAGTTTACTTCCGCGTTTTAGGACGCGTCACTGTGGCACTCTAGTCTGGCAGGGAACTTTAGTCTGGCATAACAATATGTTTTTAGCTGCTAGCGTCAGGAGCAGATGAGCACCCACTCAGGCACACACACTTAAACATCCTTGTTGCATTTTAAAAGCATCAGATTTGACAACATCGAACAACTCAACCTTGCACGTGAGGCCTCATAAAAATGCCTCCATGACTGAATACCCTTTCAATGGGTGCACTGGAAGCAGGGATGGAGAATACCTGTGTGGCAACCTGATAGAGGACAGGGAACTGGGATTTATTTTGTTGCCAAAACTTGAAGCATGGGTCTGAGGCCTGGTTGTCGATCAAGTCGAGGTATGCAGTCAGCTGAGCCTGGACAGACCGACTGTGGGTGGAGGAGGGAGTCTTGCTGTAGTGGGAGAACATTCTCAGCTTCCTCTGAGGAGCTTCAGGAGCAGGAGGAGACACTGGAACATCACCTTGTTCTGGTCCTGCTGTTGAGATCATTTGCTTCTCACCCTCTGCCTTGATACAATCTGAAATGAGAGGGTATACTTTTGTGAATAAATCTGCTACTGATCTTATTATTTTGTTTGTGATACCATTTATAGATTATGTTAATTTGTTTTACTTGAAAAGGCTAATGTGTAAAAATGGCCTTATAATTCTTTCCATAAGGATTGAGTATTCTTATTTTGGCTACACACACCCCAATATCTACAAACAGATAAACCACTTCTAGACATTCATGTACACATATAACTATAATTAATAATGGCTAGTATAAGTTAGAGCCTGCTACATATATAACAAGTGAACATGTCTCACCAATGATCTGAGTCATTAGCTGATCTTTGTCATCACTGTCCAGCTGCACATCATGTTTTAGCCGCTGGAAACCAAACGATGGGTCCAAAACAGATGCTATGAAGTAAGCAGTCGTGAAAGGACATTTGGTGGGACCTCTTCCTTCAGCTGGCTCGCATCCTGGCATCTTCACTGCTTGGAAGATCTCTGTGAACCTTGTTTTCAAGGAGCTTGTTGTGCCTAGGGGAAGAAAGAATACACACTTCAGCAAAAAATCTTTCTTATTGCTAAATAAATTGTATGGTTAAATTAGGGCTACCCCAACTACTAATCCTCAACCATTGCAAACTAGTTGTGGCATGTTTATGATAATAATTTAAATACATTTTTGGACCATCCAAATATGGTTTGAGTTCAAGGATTGAGAAACAATGTTAAAAGTAACATTGTTATCAGTGTGCTATATAACAGTGACATAAAAACCATAATCCTGAGCCTTAAAAAATGGAATGTTCATGCACAAACCAAGCAAGCCACTAATGGTAAAAATGGATATTTAATCGTTTATTTAGCAGGGACAATGCACATCAATGAACACTTAAAACAATAACATGTGTCGAGTGTAAATATGTAATATGATTCTAAATGTGTTGCAATGAACGAATATTTTGTTAATTTATTTCAACACAGTCGGCAAAACATCACAACACAAAGCGAATATAATAAATATAATATCACAATGTCCAACAACCAATAAGTGAACGTTTAAATTATATCAATAAAGATTAAGCCCCAGAAAGCACATTGTGTCACCCTCTCTTCCACACCCACACACACACACACACCCCCACACACACACACACACCTCATGCAGGTGAACAGGATTATAATGAGTGCCGCGCATACCCATGTGACCCAAACCAACCAATCAAAACAATCACACAATCAAAACAAACACTTATCATATATTAAAACATGCAGGATTACTAAACACGTGTCATGGCTCCTCCTTGTTGAAAGAAAGAATGTAGTTTGGCCTGACGGGACAGCCTCCAATTGTCTTAAATCATTTACCGTAAAAGTCAATGCAACCATTTTAAAAACAACTACACTATACCATGATACGTTATTGTCAGATCAAGTCTAAAGATTATCTTGTGTCAAAGCAGCTCCATTTACAACATCATAAAGGACAAAGATTAATGACAAGAAAAAAGGGAAATTATATTGAACAGCCTTTGACATACATTTGATTTGGAATTCAACTTAATTTTAAGATTGACTGTCGCACAAAGAAGTGTTTTAGTCTAACCGTATTAAATCATGGGACACTGTATCTCGGATTGGATGTTAAGAACTCATAGTTGCTGTTCAAGACATGGTTAGAGACATTGTTCTGGTTAGCCTTAACATGTTAAGGTAGCTTGATTCATAGTTTCACAAGGAGTTGATGGATCATCCTTACACCATGGAGCATTGCAATTCTGTAGAGAACTCATAACCAAAGATGTGAAAGACAAACCCACCAACAGTTAAAATATATCAACATATTTTGTTCTCTTACCTGATCAGTCAGCTACTGTCCTTCAGGCTTTCAAAGAAGGAGATGAACTGGGCAAACGAGAACCATGTCACCCTATAGAAAGACACCTGAAACATGGGTGTGTTTTAGCTGCATGCCAAAGTGGGAGTGGAAAGATCTGAGCACACTGTCGTTATTAAAAACCTGAATATTGTTGGAAATAGTCCGTCAGTTGTGTACACTATACTAATACTCTTTTGAAATATTATTTAAAAAAGTGAAGTAAAATTAAACTCATTATTTTAAATTGTTTACCATCACTTAAAATCAAATAATCTCATATCGATGTGGATTTAGTGAGCAGAGAGGCATTACGAGTTAAGGTGTAATTGTGCAGAAGTAAAAAATAATGTGGCACGTTTCACAACATATAACAAAGAAGGGAATTCCACTTAATATTCCCTGTTATATTTCATTACTCCATGCTATTACCCTTATTATATGTGGTTAGCTATATATGTTTCTCCCACAGATTGACCCTCAGATATGACTCCCTGATAAACACTGTTATGTCATTGATTAGGTTGAAAAGTGTTCCACATTCGATGACAGTTTGGGTAGTTTCAGCCAGGACAAGATTAAGAACATGAGCATAGCACCAAACATGGACATGAGTGGGTGACTGGAAGGTCATCAGTGCAGAACATCCTTTGTACCGGCCTTGCATATTGGATGCTCCATCTGTTGCATTACCTATACACACGCCCTTATCCAGTTTCAGATGCTCTAAGACCTCTGAGAGCAACTTCACAACGTATTGTCCGGTGGATGCATGGCACTTCACTAAAGCCACAAGCCTCTCTTGCACAGTCTCATTGACATATCTTAAGATGAGTGAACACTGATCCTGAGAAGTTATGTCTTGTGTTGCGTCCAGCTGAACAGAAAACATTCCGGCCTTCTGGACATCACTGGAGATACTTTCTTTGATTAGACTACCAACAGTTTCTATTATGGAGTTAACAGTAGTGTTGGAGAGTAGGGTGATGAGAGACCCTCTACCTTTTGTTCCACTGGATTGGTGCAATTTCTTGCTCTTCTCTACGCAATCATCCAGATGCTCTTTTAAGCAGACATCATACTTTCCTAATAAAAGGATATATGCTCCACCTGCCTGCACTTTCACCACATCTACCACACGCTCCAAAACCTGACGTCTCTTTCGGACTTGTTCCCTATGAGCAGACATCTGACTGCCAGCAAACATGAATTCGATGTCTGCTTTAGAGCACCGTAAGAAAAACGCTTCAGCACAGGTTGAATGTGTAATGCTCTTTCCGTGCTCCTCTGTACGCTGGTGTGCGTGCCTCCAATCTGACATTCCAGTTATACATGTGCCAGTGTCAGTCCTCTTCCCAAATGCCAGACATACAAAAAAAAAAAAACATATGACGTCCCTTGCAATATGTAAGCCACTATCTGCTGGTGCCATCTCTACAGGTGAAACTGGATTTCTGGTATGTTGTTGGTGCTGTTCTAAAAACATATGTAACATAGATGGCTTGGGGCCATCTATGTCCTCCTGCTCTTTGCTCTCCTCACTCTCGCTGACACTCTCCTCCTCTGGAATGCTACCTGGCTCAACACAATGATACAGAATGAATGGATTCCCTGATAGAGGTCCATACAAATAGGCATTGACATAACAATACCACAGTTAATGGTGAAAACTACATGTGTGCCTCCATTTTTTATCTATTTCTATATTATTCATTCTATATATTGTCAAAACTACCACAAAAAGCTGACTATAAAAAAATGTTCAGGTCCCAAAAGACCACTGTTGCCCTTATGACCAAATAAGTAAATAAACTAAACAAAACAAGCTGCCATTGTTCATGAATGTTGGTTAACTCTCAATGAGACAACGTATCAGAGTCCCATTAAGCTATATTTTAATTGCCAGGGAAAACCTAAAAAAGCCAGCTTACTAGCTTGTAGGCTAACGAATGTTTCTCTTATAACATTTGTCTTATTAGTGCTTCATCAAAGGGATATTAATGGGTTCCAGAACTACAGAGTATCATAACCTTAATAATAATATTTTCCTAATTTTCTTAGCTTCTGCTTACCGCGAGTTCTCCTCCCTCTCCCCACTCGCGCTGATCTCTCTCCCTCTCATCATCTTCCTCACCACCAATATCGGCCACGGGTTAGAAGAAGATGGACCTGCACCTGTACTAAACATGTCAGTTATTTTGACACAAGCGGCAGCATCAGCACGAAGGGCCTGCTTTTTTCTTGCCCGCAATTTTTCTGCTCCCCCTTTTCGCTTGGCCTTCGCCTTCGCCACTTCTAACTCTCCTCCTGGGGACGTGATTTAATGATGCACACCGAGCGGCCAAAGGGGGAGGTGATTAAAGATTTGATTGGGCCGGCACAGTGTCAATTACTAAAAACATTTAAACAGAGGGCCAATCTACCCGTCTTATGGGCCGGGACTTCAGAAAAAAAAAAAAAATGACGTGTCGGCCCAAAAGGCACGTCGGCCCACCGGGAAAATGCCCGGTATGCCAGATGTCCAGTCCAGCCCTGCTCCTGAGCCAATTCAAACGAACGTAATTCATGAAAGCTGGACTGAGGATCATCACCTGTTTAGGATTAAAGTAGGACTTCATTTTGACATTCATCAAAAAGCGAATTAGCATAAATTGTATAATGGAAAATACTCACTCACTGGAAACATCACCCGATGTGTGGTTTTGTTTCCTACATCTCTCTCGTAGCCTATGGTCGGGCCTTTGTTGATTCTAAATGGTACGGACAGAGGATATACATTTGTACATCATGGATTTAAAAACAAAAGCTTGAAAGTCACTCACATGAGAAGGACATATGGAATCAGGTTGCTTGTTAGTGAAAGATGGATACATTTGAGGATTGGCTGAAACGTCAATTTAAGGTCACCTATTATGCAAAATGCACTTGTTGATGTCTTGTATAAATGCATATGTGTGTCGTGTTAAGAGATTCCATTAGTTTCAGGAAAAAAGCTTCCCTATGTTTTTTGATCCATCAATATAAAAACCTGTCTGAAAATGAGCTCATTAATTTGTAATGTCAAAATGTTTTTTGTGGGTTGTGCAACAATTAGCCAATAAACAACCAAGGTAACTCCCGCCTTATCGAGTGGCGAAATCCCTCCCTTTCCGGGGACCTCCATGGGACCTTATTTCGGAAAATTATGCATTGAAGTCAATGGAGAGAGAAAGATTATCTTTCGATCCCGTTTGAATTGAGCCACGAATTACACATATGATGTTTGTCAATTTAAAAGATAATTTTGTAAGTCAAAAAAAGAAAAATGTGTCGTAAAACTGTGAAGTAACTCATTTGTTTGTGTGAAACGCTGAATTAACTACATCTCTGGTCTAGCAGAACAACACACGTCACCAAGATGGCCGTCACTACTGTCTTGTCAACAAAAGGATTGACTACCCTCACTATCACCAACGTCCAGAAGAATGGCATGCAAAGCTGCCTGCCTTCCTTTGATTCTTTCTGAACTGCCTGGTCTTTTTAATGTTTAATGTTAACCATTTGAAGCGTGAAGTAGAAAAGATCGCAGATACTAATGTGCGTTAGCATTTCTCCCCGGGCTTAAATTGGGGATTATAGAATGATCACACCGGTGTGACAGTACTTTTCAAAGGGTTCACGAAATATGACTACTACTCTTACTGTTTAACATGTTGGGTTTACTTAATGTTACTTCATGTTAAGGCTAATAAAAATGAGAAGGCTGTAATGCTAACTAACGTGCTAGCTGCTAGCTAGGTAGCTAACTTGATGCAGCCACTCCTGGTCCTTTCATCAGACGGGAAGCGAAAGAACGAGCAAGACCATTGCTGGTATGATAACAACCTGGTACTAAGCACACAGGCATCTTGTTAAAGTTATCTTATCTTAGCCAGCGCCATATAGATAGATTCCGCCATATAGATAGATTCTATCTATATGGCGCTGATCTTAGCTATCTCTTAGTGGAGGGGAAAACAATTGTGACATCACTTACGCGACTCTAGGATTTGTAGTCTTTCTAGTTGCGTATTTTTCATAGTCTTATATTTCAACAGTTTTACGACAACTGACTTTTTTTACATGGAAATTATATTTTAAGATTGACAAACATCATATGTGTAATTCATGGCACAATTCAAACTGGATCGAAAGATACCTTTTCTCTCTTCATGGACTTCAATGCATAATTTTTCCAAAATAAGGTCCCATGGACCGGAAGTAGATGGGCGTGACTTTGCCCACTCTATCGCCTGAATCTCCTCCTAGAGCACCATTCAGATTCAGATCATCAGACTGAGTGTGGGGTGGAGTTTCGCAATATTTCTCAGGTGGTAGAAAGAGGTCTTGCATATTTGCTTGATGTGGGCCTCAAAGTTCAGGTGAGGATCCATTTTAACTCCCAGATTGGTAACCGTTGATGAGAGTGGAATGTTCTGACCGGAGAAGTTGATGCTGGTGATGGCGGATGAACGAACCTGATGTGGAGTGCCAATAAGAATGGCTTCAGTCTTGGAGCTGTTTAGCTGGAGGAAGTCGTGCTTCATCCACACCTTTATCTCCTCCAGGCATGTGGTTATTGTGGAAGATGGCAGAGGTGCAGAGGGGGTTGGGTTTGCTCTGATGTAGAGCGTGTGTCATCAGCATAGCAATGGAAAGATATTCCATGCCGGCTGATGACACGACCAAGGGGGGACATGTATATGGTGAAAAGGGTGGGGCCGAGGACTGATCCTTGGGGGGACACCGCAAGGTCACAGAGTGTGTTCTTGATTTAGCCGCTCCCAAAGTGACATGCTCAGTCCTCCCGGTGAGATAGGAGGTGAACCAGTTTAAGGTAGAGTCAGAGAGTCCAATTGTAGTGTGAAGACGGTGGAGTAGGATGTCATGGTCAACGGTATCAAATGCTTGCAGTTAGATCCAGGAGGATGAGGAGAGATGGAGATCCGGTGTCAGCTGTCATCAGCAGGTCATCAAGCCACACTTATTGTTTTTACTTCTTTATTTTAATTGAATAATGTAGGACTTTTGTTGCCGTCAGTTATGGGGAGAGTAGGGGCTCAGAATACTGAAATCTGTATCAGTATTAAGGGACGTGCCGTCGTGCCAGGCAACGCAATAATTTACAAACTCTTCAACTACAACCCTAATTATATTTAAAAACATTTTAGAAGGCCTCACAAAATACTTTAATGCAAAATTTAAATTTAAATGTGAAGGGATGTGTTTAATGTGGTGATTGACATTATTCACTAACGGATCTATGGGTTGGGGTATTGATCTATGGGTTGGGGTATTGACATTTTAGTTAACCGGACTTCCTGTTGATGTGAAATCCGAATTAAAAAAAAAATAATAATAATACTTTATTCCGAGTTTGCTTGCTTTTCTCTTAGGAGGTCATCACATAACGGCATTGTAATACACGGTTCGGCTGCATTAAATATTACATATCTGCCGTAGTTCTCTATTTATGGAGCCCTGATGAGAAGACTTCTAGACAAACAGGAACAACTGCCGCCGAAACCGAATATGGGACGTGGATCATAAATATATCAGCAATTAAACAAAATCTTCAATTTCTCTTCACAATATAAGTGTCCTTGCAGTATCAATACTAATTCGGCTGACTTTTATATTTGATCCAATCGGTATATTGGTATATTTACACCATAACGGTGCAAAGCTGATAGAAAGGGAAGTAATAAGGCTTTATTTAAACATTAAAGAATACTTTAAGTTAAGGTCTTATTTTGAATAAGAAAAAAGCTTTGGGGGTGTAAATATTAAGCCTGACAAAGTACTAATATAGGCTATTGCTTTCCTGCCAATGTTAACTACTGTATGTTTAAGCACTTATTTGAACTGATATTATACATATGTATTATACTCTTATAAGATGTATGTAGATAGTATAAGAAATGTGCAGAATACGACAGTTTGGTGGAGGTATCCACACACATTGATAGATGTCTTGTAATGCACTGTTGAGGAACCTGCGACCCAAGTTTTTCATCTCCGACCTTGTCAGGTATTGAACATTCAATAAATAAAGAACTCAGAATTATTAATATAAAACACAGAATTTGTGTGATTATACTAAATGATTTACAAATAAACACCTCGGCATATTACAACTGTTACACATGCTGATGTAACGCAAATGTTTCCAACTTGGGATCAATAAAGTATATCTTATCTTAAGATGATCGATGGCTACTGCCATATTTGCAAAATGTCCCTCTGAACCTTGGCAAGTGCATGTTTCAGGCGTATCAATGAACAACAGGAGGGGGTCACAGACATAAGACCAGCTGTTAAATAAAGCTCTTCTGACCTTAGCTGTCATGTGGGTATATATTAATGCTGCCTATTATGGGCACAAGCAATTTTCACCCATTTATTATTTATATGTTTTAAATGTGAGTGTTTCCTATCCCCTAAACCTCCAGGGATGTACACAGTTTAATACTGGCAACTTCTTATTATGGGAAATATGAAGACGTCTTTTAAAACTACAATTCCCAGAGACATGCCATAGAAGTTAAACATGTTGCGAAACACACAATAGCCAGCATGTGTAGTTCTGGGGACGGGGTGGGGGAGGGGGGGACGGGGTGGACCCATTCAATCCAGTTTTGGACAGTCTGCCGTGGTTCCATCCCATTTCAAAGTGCTGTTCGACGCTCGGCGTAACCCTCGGAGCACACTCAAACATCCATCACAGAGCTTGAGGACTATCACGGGGTTTGTCAAGCGAAGCGGAGAGAATAGTTACCTCCGGGTGTAAAATTCTCTAAAGCAACTACTATGAGCTGCTCCGACCCTCGGTCCCGACGGACCTCCAACTTGTGTTTATTAATCAAACAAAATAAATAAACACAAGGATAATTATGTGTTATTGTTGAGTAAATAACAGTGTGTGGTTTAGAAAATAATACAAAATTAGAAGGAAAAAACAATACAGATTTCAGTATTCTGAGCCCCTACTCTCCCCATAACTGATTGGCAAAAAAAATTCCTACATTATTCAATTAAAATAAAGAAGTAAAAACAATAAGTGTGGCTTGATATTGAGTAAGAAAAAGGTTGATAACGCTGTGAGAATGGATTTGCGGGTAGCATTTCGCTCGCGAATCTCAAGTCGTCTACTACATAGTTTAGGGAGCTATATAGAAGCCTATGGACATCCCGGAAAGTTGAAAATGGTACGCTAAGGGCCGCCCCCCTTGCCTTGGAAAGACATAACACAACGTCAACATAGGCCGACCTGGGAGTGAGGATGTGTTGTCAGATATCATTACAAAGCAACCCACTGCAGATCCATACAGCGACAGCGTAGCTAACGTTATCACTAGTTGGAATATTTTCCAAGGCCCATAACTTTGACCCAGTTTATCAGTTCAAACTGTCCTGACTGAGCACACGCACCTCGTAACCTTGGCTGCTGTGCTCTCAGTGTTCTGTCTCCCTGTTCCTGCCTGTTGGCGTCAGCTGATAGAGGTGTTATGATTCTATGTTCCCTGCCTGTTGACGTCAGCTGATAGAGGTGTTATGATTCTATCTTGTTATGCAGCATGTTGATGATGCTCTCAGAACTAGCTAAATACAGGGGGTCTGAGGTAGATTGACGTGGCAACTCTCCCGTGCAGTCTCACCGTGACTGATGTGACTTGTGATGTGAATCTCTCCGGCCGTAACTCCAAATAAATCATCAGTGTTTGACATCGAAGCTCCTGCTCCTCCCCGTGTCTCTTTCCTGAGTCGGTGACTCCCACCGCATTGCTACACAGAAGCTTCCTCTACAATTAGCAACATATTATCTGAGTGTTTGTAACTAACTAGACAGACACATTACTTCACCAGCTGACATTACCCAGGACAGGCTAGTAACTGATGATGTTAACGTACAGCAAAAAGTAGTATAACTAACAATTGCTTCTTAGTAACAAAGAGCGATGATAGGTTTGGCCGATAGCTAAATGTAAGCAGATTTAAGCTAAGGTTAGCAACTCATTTTAACTTAGCTTCAAGGCATGGATCTGTTGTTCTTTCGTAACGTCATTTGCAAGCGGCATGCTAGTTAGTATAATGGAACCAGTGGCCCTAAACAAATTAAAAGACAATTACCATCAGTTATGTTGTTTAATATAAAATATATAAAACTTGGCTTTTGACCATCATCATTTCCCCATCGTAACAACTTGTCAAGCACAAGGTAGCCATGCCGAGGATAACCTGTTTTATTGTTTATTTCACCTTAAATAGGATTGTAATTTACAAAATGAACATCTTGCTACTAGACAAAGATTTAAAATAGGGATGCACGATATTGGTTTTTTGAAACCGATACCGATAACTTCCTGCTTCTCAAGACCGATACCGATAACCGATAATAATATAATAGGCCCATATATATATTAAACGTACCTGTAGTTTTTGCACACCTGGTGGTTAAAAAAAGACTAGTAGTGAGCACATGACATGAGCATTACTACTATGAACAAAACAAAGCCAAGAACAGTTTTGACTCTTCAAAGTGACCATATTTATTTTCCCAAATAAACTTCTTGCCTTTTTCAAAAGCCTCGTGGATAGGTGAAAGCCCCGGTGCCTTTGCAGCTGGCTTTGGATTCGCCACTAGTTTAGCAGCGCTGGTGTCTTCGTACGCTTTGAACACACCATCGTAGCGATGGCGATGTTTCAGGTAATCAGGTTGGAAGTATTTAGCTCGTTGCCTTTTCCCTCCTCGTGGAACTTCTGCATTTGTTAATACAAATAGCAAGCGAACTACCTAACTCTGAAACTTTGAATAGTCCCATACTACCGACGACATGTCTGTTTACTGTCCTGGCTTCACGGCCGCACACCATTTACGTCACAGCCAGGCGTGAGTTAGGGAGCGCTGGATTTGGGAAAAACTCCCCTCTTCCTAAACCACTAATACCACAGTACTGGCAAAACGGGAGGAGCCGAGTGAAAAACAAGCGCCCCTCATCCCAATCCACCCACACCGCAGTATCTTCTTCTTTTTTTTACCCAAAAAATATATTCATATATTATTAATCATATATTTCATTTATATCGTTGGGGAATGAGTTAAAGACAATATATATATGGAATTGTGCATATTGAATTTAGTTCTGTATTTTTTTTAAACCCTGAAATATGTCCCGGGTCAATTTGACCCGAACATTACCAAAGGGTGCGAAATGTGAACATAACACAAGGGTTAATACTTTTATCGGGTTTATCGGGATGACGTCATAATTCCTAATATCGGACCGATAATTATCGGGCCAATAATTATCGTGCACCACTAATTTAAAACAAACGATTGAGACCATTAACTCTTTATTATGAGTCATTCCATTATTACCCTCAACATAACTTTGTAAAAGGTTATTAATGTTCTTGACACTTACAGCTACAAATAAGAATTATAGCCACATGTGGATGTTTTTTGTTCTTACCAAAAGAAACACATGCTATTTGAGTTCTGAGATTAAACATGTTTTCTCAGAATTCTGACTTTTCTCAGAACTAAAAGAAAAATTAACTTTTGATCAGATCTCAAAAATAGTTTTCCATGTTGCCCTAATCCTCTTCTGTAGAAAGCTGCAATTGTATTGCAAGATGCTGATTTGGTAGAAAAATGTAAATACGCAGTCAGTGATTATTTTAGTAATATTATTTTGGAAAACACAGAAGTCATATTACTTATACGTGTCTTTAAAGATTGTAAAAGTTGATATTTACCTGATACCAATTAAAGTCATCCGCTGAGATGTTGTTTTCTGGTGTCAGCATGGGATCCGGAGAGGCTTTCATCAACTCAGTAAACCATGGCTCATACTCCATCATACATTTGCGACATGCACAAAGACTTTGGTTCTCTCGAGGGGAAAAGGACTCATGGTACACAGATGAAATCCATGAAGACGAATGAAACACTCCAATGGCAGTGATCCACAATAGGAATCCAAAAAGATTTTTCTTCATCTTGGCAACTGGAGGTTCTTAAGTGAGGATCTCATCCAATCTGTGGATACAATATGTGAGAAATACAACGGTGAACCTGGATGAATGAACAGTCCTGACAGCAAGACAAAGACATATCACTCCAATCGTTATAGAGGAACCCCCTGAAGGCTGGTGTTGCTTTTGATGAAATAATTCAGTCATCCCCTATATCTGTCACTTTCAGGGCTGCTGGATTCCACATTGTTCTGCATGTGTTTCAGTACTGGAGGTAGTGTGGTAAAGTATTGTAGAGTTGTGTAATATTTAATAGAAGGTCATTCTGTTTGATATAAGTTCTGTTTTCTCTATTGTGTGGTTAAAAGATATTGTCCTGAATTGTTCGCACTGTGTACCAAGCAGGTTTGGGTTCTGAAAAGTGGGTCGTGGCCCTGTTTCGAGTGGGTCGCGGATGTGTGGGTTTTTTTTTGTGGGGAAAAAGTCAAACTTTTATTTAACGCTGTGCATGCAGTCGGCGTTGGACTGGAAGTACCGGAGACCATAAACGGTTTTGAAAACTTCAGTCATCATTAGTAGTGATCATCTTCTCAATAAAATATCTTTGCTGATGTTTTTTCGAGTCTTCTGGCCAATCAGAATCAAGATTGTTGCCGGAAGTCCCCACGCAGAATAACTTAGCGGTAGAACTCTTCTTTATACATCCATGGGTACAACTTCAGATATAAATGAACACATCATGAAATATGACCCTCGGTCTGATGACTGACAGGTCAAAGAACAATGGGAGCTGTCTACCCTTACCCACAATTTAAAGTAAGTCACACAGACTATCTCCTCTTTGCTCTTCTCTCTGTGAGGAGCAGCAAGTTCAGCTTCAGAACAAAGTGAAAAACAAACAATGGCAACATATTATTAATATGTCGGGTAGTAATAGATTTATTTATTTTCTTCACAGTGTACCAGAATGCATAGTTTATGTTAGTATTTCTAAAAATCTCCTGGGGGAGAATCCCCCAGACCCCCTGCTGGGGTTGGGTTTTCAGCATGTGTGCCTTTTATATAGTTCAGCTTTGATTCCATCATCTCATTAAACCTTTCTAAAAGCATACTTTAGTTCTGTGAAGGGATATGAGGGATGTATGCACTGTACTTCACTTTAATTAATATTGTATGCTGAAAAGCGTATATATTACAGCATGATTTTTTGTTGAATAGATTTGAGTGCTTCAAAATGTTGGGTCGCGATGTATTGACCAAGTAAAAAGTGGGTCCCGAGGCCTGACCAGCTGAGAACCACTGTGCTAGTGTCCTTTAAGTCTGTCAGTCGAAAAGAGTCAATACTGTGGAAAAGATGTCGCTGATGTCGGATGTTCTTCCGTCTCTTCCTGCCGTTTCTCCACGATATTCTCGCTTGATCGCCCCACTTTTCTAACGAGGAGCGCAGCATGTCCTCGTCGTCTTTGATGTTGAGTCCTTCGGCCTTGTAGAGCACGTAGGTCCACTTCATCCTGTTCTCCATTTCTTTGCTTGCAGCGGGGGCCTTTCTGAGCAGCCGTTGGAGGAGAGGGCTTTTGTTGGGATTTGAGATGAGGCTTCTTCTCATCTTTAAAACTTTTCTTTTTACACTTCTTTGACTCTTGCTCCTCTCTTGACATTCCAGCTTGTTCCTCCAATCAGTGACGTGCGGTGAGGTTCGTGGCTGGTGAGGCACTGACTCTTTCAGTCAGATTTACAAATATTATATTCTGACCTTAATCGAAATATTCGGTTATTTTCAAAAGCTTTTTTAGTCTGATGCTTCGATTCATTTTAAACAGACCGTTCAACAAAAGGATACCCAACATCTAAATATTGGATTGTTCTTTCTTAGTAAGATCCCATTTTCATTACAAGTGTGGTCTTACCTTGACTTGAAGATGAAGTCCATGCTTTCCTTCTGGACAACAATCTCTATTACTTGTTTGTAAAAGTCCTCCTTATCTTCCTGTAGTTTCAAAAGTCTAGTTTGTTGTTCGCGTCTACCGTCTCTGGAGAATAACAGTAGCAAAAGAACCTGTGGGCTCACTTGCGCCTCCTTCAGTGCGGCAGAGGTTATGGCTGCCTCCCCTGGTGCTTTTCTCATTGCTGTTGTATGATGAGACCAGCGAGCCTAAATATCATACGTGAAATAAGTTATTTAGAGACTTTGGATGGCGAGGATAAATGTAATATTACATTGGTGACATACAGTGAGATGGTGCAGGCATGCGCTTAGGGCCGCTTTCCAGCCAGTTTCTGTGGGGTGACGCATCTGAGGAGAGGCAGATCTCATCTGTGCCTCACCTCACCCTACAGAAACTGGCTTGAGCGCGCTCACAAAATAAGTGCCCGCGTTAAATAAGTGCCCGCGCTAAATTAGTGCCCGCGCTCCAGCCAGTTACTGTGGGCTTACGAGAGGCAGAGCTCGTCCCTGCCTCACTCCTCATCGCTACCCGTAGTTGTAGCGGAGCTCGGAAAATGTGCTGATTTTGACTATAACAAGCGATTGGAATCAGACATAAATCACATTTACAACACAGATCAGTGGAGACATTTTATTATTATTACTATTTAGTTTTCTTTAGTTATTTTTCCGTTACATTGTATGTATAGCTCCAAGGATCGATCACACACACACACACACACACACACACACACCACACACACACACACACACACACGCACACACACACACCACACGCACACACACACCACACACTGTATTGTATGAGAGAGGTTCCAGGTTGAATTGAGGCGGATATTTGTAATGTTCAGAGGCTGTGTTTAATATTCATGAGAATATTTGTCATTGTTCAAATGATAATAAACATTTGCATAAAGCATATTTGTCCACTCAAATGTTGATAAGAGTATTAAAAACTTGAAAATATTCTTCTGGTACATTTAGAGCAATTTGCGATTAATCGAGGAAACAGTCAGAATTCTTAATCCTCCCAAAACATTTTTTAATGTGGCCCTAATCCTCTTCCGTACATTGTTATCACTGGCTCAGTGTCATTTCATTTGACCAAATGTCTTTACATGTAATAGATTTTATTATTATCCACCTTTTTGTTTTATGTCCTTTTATTTAAAACATTCTTTGAGACTTCATCTTCTGGTTCAAATTTCAATAAATGTAATTTGTATAATCACTTTTTTGTCTTTATTCTACATGAAAATGTTAGAGTTTCCATTCAATCTGTTGATTATTCATATCTTCCTCAGGAATAGTATGTTGAGTTTTTAATGCTAAATGTATATCGTTTTCTCACAGGATATAGAATGAGACAACACTGTTTGTATCCATTGTGTGTGAATGCTTCAGCTCTTCAGACCAACATAGTGAGATGTCAGCATGCTCCTAATGGTGTTGGTATGCAGCCGGTCTGCTCTGTTTAATAAAGCAAATCTGCCACTTTCATATTGCAGAATTTGTTAAATTAAAGCAGTCTTTAATTGTTTGTCCTAAACATAGCAATGCTTTTGAAATGTAACATGTCTTTGAAAAAATAACAGTATACAGTTTATATTGTGCATCACCTTTAGCTTGAAAATACATAGATGTGTCTTTTTTGTATCTATAAATTAAATAAATAAATAGACATACACTTTATCAATCCCAAATTGGGCAATTATTTAACAGCAGCAGTGTGTTCAGGTATTACAATATTTAAAGTTGGAATAAAGTATGAACTAAACATCACAAGTTTAATGCACTGCAATCCATAAGAGAAGTCAGATATGTTCATGAAACTCCCCAGGAGACACCGACACTTACGTGGCCGAGTGGACTCCGGAGTTTGCTGCATGAGTTGGACTGTATGATCTGTGGTGTAGAGGGCTGTCACTCACACACTGAGTAGCCAATGGGGACACACCCCTGAAAGTCCCGCCCACCTGGGACGTTTGTGTCAGAATCTCAAACAAAAAGTGAAGGAGCGCAAACGAGAAGAGCTCAAAAAGATCAAAAACAGTGCTATGATAAGTCGAGCCGACCACTACAACCTTTGATGGAAGGACAGGTTGTTAGGATGCAGACTCCACAAGGTTACAACAGGACTGGAATGATTCAAGAGATGTGCAAAGAACCCCGGTCATAGGTCGTCCACTCAGACGGGAAGCTGTACAGAAGGAATCGTAGGCACATTCTGCCTGTAGCTGAGCCTGTCCCGTCACACACCTCCACAAGTGACACTGATCATCAGGACACAGGACTTGAGTTTACAGATTGTAACACACAGGAATCACTGAACAGTGAACACATGAGGGCTGATGTTCCCACAGCTAAACTGCTGTAGGACATCAGAATGTGTCCTTCCATTCAGTATGTGGTCGTTCTCAATCGCGAGGATGCTTGCTTGGTAGCACATGTGCTTCCGAGTCACTTCCTTCAGAAGCTAGGCAAGAATCCTTCCTGGCATTTGGAAACGAAGAGTGGAACAGGCGAGCAAGTGTGCAGGTGTGCGTCAGATGTGAGGCCTTACATTTCCCGCCACAGATTTGGGGAAATTGATTTGAAGGACGCGAAGTCTACCCATGTGCAGCCTTGAAATGACCACCAAACCAAGGACGCGGCCTCTGTGGAATTCCAAGTAAGCTGGAGATTGGAACAGTCCTTGGCGGTACTCGATGACGTAGTATCCTTGAAATATTGGCTTGGAAGCCAGTTTCCTCGCGATTGAGAAACGGCCAGTCTGGGTTTCTTTTCTACAAGAACTACAGTGGTGGCGAAGCTAGTTCCTACGCAATGTGAGCGAGGCTGTGATCTGTTTAAAGCAGTATGTGTTGTTATGAAGGGAGCATCTTGAATGTCTCCAAACACTGGGTCGGTTAAGATTTGAACTTGTCTCTCAATGAAGTGTGTGATGTCAAAGCATGTTGCTCTGCGGCTGTTTCTCTCCTGCAGCTCACAGGCTAAAGTTCTCCACTTGTCTCTGAAATGGTAAGGTAACATATAAGCAGATGCCACTTTCTGCTCATTTCCAAACTGCTCCTGGATTAGAGCTTTAGCCTTGACGTGTCCCCTCTCTGGATCCATGTGCTGGCAACTTCCAACAAGTCCTCTGGGATGACCCTGAGTGTACTGCTCCAGAACGTAGAGTCGGTCACTGGAGCTGTTTTTCTCAACACCATTCTCAAAAGCCTTCATAAATGTGTGATATTTTAACGAGTCGCCATCAAAAACTGGACTTTCTCTCTTTGGCCAGGATGAAAGGCATTGCTGTTGTATTAACAGTGTGGTTATTTCATGTTGTTTTGATCTTCACTTGCATTCAAGCTATCTCCATAATTCATTTGTGTTTCAAAGTGGATTTTTTTCTGGGATACTGGCTCTGAGGAAAGGAACCAAGGTGAAATGTTCTCATTAGGCCGTGTTGTTGGATCCAAGTAGCCTTTGGTTTAGCAACATTTGTGGAGTATTTATATTGTCCTTAGCAGTGTAGAGGACTTGTGGTTTAATGTTTCTTTGTTCAATACAAGAGTTCATTCCATCCGAATGCCTTGTCTTTGAACTTTTCCCACTGAGGATGCTTCGTGTTTGCAACACATCTAATTTAGCCATGTGTGGCTGCACAGTGTTGGGACTAACGCGTTACAAACTAGCGTGTTACTGTAACGCAACTACCTTTTGGTTGGTAACTATAACGTTCCTAGTTACCTATTCCCATTCAGTAACGCCGTAAGAAAGTGCGATCACATCACTCCTGTTCTGAAGTCTTTACACTGGCTTCCTTGTGTGTCAAAGAATAGATGTCTAAATACTGCTGCTGGTTTATAAAGCTTTGAATGGTTTAGGCCCAAAATACATTTCTGACCTCCTGCTAAATGATGAACCATCCAGATCTCTTCAGGTCTTCAGGAGACTGGTCAGCTTTCTGTCCCAGAGTCAGAACTAAACATGGAGAAGCAGCGTTCAGTATTATGCTCCATCTGGAACAAACTCCCAGAAACCTGCAGGTCCGCTGCAACTCTGACTACTTTTAAATCCAGCAAGAAGACTTTTCTTTTTGTCGCTGCTTTTAATTGAACTATTCACATCTTAGACTGCACTGTAACTTTTATCCATGTATTTCTTCTTTTAATGTTTATTTTATTAGCTTTTCTTTTTAATGACTGATTTTAAATGCCATTTTCTTAATGTCTTTCATTTTTTGTAAAGCACTTTGAATTGCCTTGTGTTGAAAGATGCTATATAAATAAACTTGCCTTGCCGTTATAGTTACTGTGATTTAAATGGGTGCGTTACATTATGTGATCCAAGTGAACCGAATCTCCCTGCGGATCTACACTGAACAAAAATATAAACGCAACACCTTTGTTTCTGCTCCCATTTCTCATGAGATGAACTCAAAGATCTAAAACATTTTCTATAAACACAAAATAACTATTTCTCTCAAATATCGTCCACAAATCTGAAGAAATCTGTGATAGTGAGCACTTCTCCTTTGCCGAGATAATCCATCCCACCTCACAGGTGTGGCATTTTTTTTGGACAAACTGTAGCGACAGCAGGAAACAAGGTCGCTGAGAGGCTGAGGCCGGGTGTGTTCGATGTTGTATGGACACGCTAAAAAAGTACTTGCTGAGATCAAAGCTCATGTTTCGTAGTATTGTAGTTTAATGAAAAAACTTCGGTGATCAGACACATTGTTATAATCAAAGCAATTGTAATCTTGCGGTCAACAAACAAGTACAACGGCCCTGTGTCACCCTCTCTTCCACACCCACACAACACACACACACCCCCCCACACACACACACACACCCCTCATGCAGGTGAACAGGATTATAATGAGTGCCGCGCATACCCATGTGACCCAAACCAACCAATCAAACAATCACACAATCAAAACAAACACTTATCATATATTTAAAACATGCAGGATTACTAAACACGTTGTCATGGCTCCTCCTTGTTGAAAGAAAGAATGTAGTTTGGCCTGACGGCACAGCCTCCAATTGTCTTAAATCATTTACCGTAAAAGTCAATGCAACCATTTTAAAAACAACTACACTATACCATGATACGTTATTGTCAGATCAAGTCTAAAGATTATCTTGTGTCAAAGCAGCTCCATTTACAACATCATAAAGGACAAAGATTAATGACAAGAAAAAAGGGAAATTATATTGAACAGCCTTTGACATACATTTGATTTGGAATTCAACTTAATTTTAAGATTGACTGTCGCACAAAGAAGTGTTTTAGTCTAACCGTATTAAATCATGGGACACTGTATCTCGGATTGGATGTTAAGAACTCATAGTTGCTGTTCAGGACATGGTTAGAGACATTGTTCTGGTTAGCCTTAACATGTTAAGGCAGCTTGATTCATAGTTTCACAAGGAGTTGATGGATCATCCTTACACCCATGGAGCATTGCAATTCTGTAGACAACTCATAACCAAAGATGTGAAAGACAAACCCACCAACAGTTAAAATATATCAACATATTTTGTTCTCTTACCTGATCAGTCAGCTACTGTCCTTCAGGCTTTCAAGAAGGAGATGAACCGGGCAAACGAGAACCATGTCACCCTATAGAAAGACACCTGAAACATGGGTGTGTTTTAGCTGCATGCCAAAGTGGGAGTGGAAAGATCTGAGCACACTGTCGTTATTAAAACCTGAATATTGTTGGAAATAGTCCGTCAGTTGTGTACACTATACTAATACTCTTTTGAAATATTATTTAAAAAAGTGAAGTAAAATTAAACTCATTATTTTAAATTGTTTACCATCACTTAAAATCAATAATCTCATATCGATGTGGATTTAGTGAGCAGAGAGGCATTACGAGTTAAGGTGTAATTGTGCAGAAGTAAAAAATAATGTGGCACGTTTCACAACATATAACAAAGAAGGGAATTCCACTTAATATTCCCTGTTATATTTCATTACTCCATGCTATTACCCTTATTATATGTGGTTAGCTATATATGTTCTCCCACAGATTGACCCTCAGATATGACTCCCTGATAAACACTGTTATGTCATTGATAGGTTGAAAAAGTGTTCCACATTCGATGACAGTTTGGGTAGTTTCAGCCAGGACAAGATTAAGAACATGAGCATAGCACCACACATGGACATGAGTGGGTGACTGGAAGGTCATCAGTGCAGAACATCCTTTGTACCGGCCTTGCATATTGGATGCTCCATCTGTTGCATTACCTATGACACACGCCCTTATCCAGTTTCAGATGCTCTAAGACCTCTGAGAGCAAGTTCACAACGTATTGTCCGGTGGATGCATGGCACTCTCACTAAAGCCACAAGCCTCTCTTGCACAGTCTCATTGACATATCTTAAGATGAGTGAACACTGATCCTGAGAAGTTATGTCTTGTGTTGTGTCCAGCTGAACAGAAACATTCCGGCCTTCTGGACATCACTGGAGATACTTTCTTTGATTAGACTACCAACAGTTTCTATTATGGAGTTAACAGTAGTGTTGGAGAGTAGGGTGATGAGAGACCCTCTACCTTTTGTTCCACTGGATTGGTGCAATTTCTTGCTCTTCTCTACGCAATCCAGTGTTGTAGTCAAGTCACCAATTCACGAGTCCAAGTCACTCTCGAGTCCCCACTCTTCGAGTCCGAGTCCAAGTCCGAGTCACCTAGGGAGAGTCATAGTCGAGTCCGAAGTCCAAGTCCGAGTCACCCAAGGAGTGTCCGAGTCGAGTCCGAGTCATCATTACCTGTGTTCGAGTCCGAGTCCAAGTCCGAGTCACCCAAGGAGTGTTCGAGTCCGAGTCACCATTACCTGTGTTCGAGTCCAAGTCCCAGTCCCCCAAGAAGAGTCCAAGTCAAGTCCGAGTCACAAGTCTTCATGTATTAATCTTAGTGGATATATGTGTTGAAATGTAGCTGTAGCTCCTCTACATTGCTTTTTATCCTGTCATGGTATACTAATGTGTCTATTGAACTGCTGTGAAGCGAGTGTGCCTACAATTGTTGTATTAAAAAAGGTGCTATACAAATATAAAGCTTATTACTAATAATAATAATAATTATTACTATTATCATCAAGGTTGAGTCCAGTTCCAATATTGCCTCCAGTGCTCCGTTCTGGCATCTTCAAAGTGCTGCTTTACAAATGGAAATGGTATCATTAAACACAATGACACAATGTCACAATTGAACTTATTTAATGGTTTGAAAACCCACAGAAACTGAAAATACATTATTAAGAACAATAGAACATGAGAAAGCATGCAGGGCTTTCTACGCAATATAAGTAACATTTTCATTCAATTTCCAATTTGAATCTGGCTCGAATTACAAAGTCATAGAAACAATTCCTCTCTATATTAGTGAAGTGATGGGGTCCCCTCTCCTACCATAATGTGGCCCTATTGGACAGACACCCAGTTGAAATATGCATTTAGAATACTTAAAAAGCATCTTACAGGTGTACGGAAAACCACAAACAACACCAGCAGAGCCGGAATGAGGCCACATTCCAATAGAGTGCCACAGTGACGCGTCCTAAAACCCGAAAGTAAACTCTTCCGATTCCCTTCGTCAAAGAAGCAATGCATTTTCTCCATAGGAATTTTGGAAAATAGCTCGAAATAAGGTCTGTGGTTGAGACACATTTAAGAGACAGATCACGTGGGAGATTATCCAAAACGTGATCTGTCTCTTAAATGTGTCTCAACCACAGACCTTATTTCGAGCTATTTTCCAAAATCCTATGGAGAAAAAGCATTGCTTCTTTGACGAAGGAACCGGAAGAAGTTTACTTCCGCGTTTTAGGAACGCGTCACTGTGCACTCTAGTCTGGCAGGGAACTTTAGTCTGGCATAACATATGTTTTTAGCTGCTAGCGTCAGGAGCAGATGAGCACCCACTCAGGCACACACACTTAAACATCCTTGTTGCATTTTAAAAGCATCAGATTTGACAACATCGAACAACTCAACCTTGCACGTGAGGCCTCATAAAAATGCCTCCATGACTGAATACCCTTTCAATGGGTGCACTGAAGCAGGGATGGAGAATACCTGTGTGGCAACCTGATAGAGGACAGGGAACTGGGATTTATTTTGTTGCCAAAACTTGAAGCATGGGTCTGAGGCCTGGTTGTCGATCAAGTCGAGGTATGCAGTCAGCTGAGCCTGGACAGACCGACTGTGGGTGGAGGAGGGAGTCTTGCTGTAGTGGGAGAAACATTCTCAGCTTCCTCTGAGGAGCTTCAGGAGCAGGAGGAGACACTGGAACATCACCTTGTTCTGGTCCTGCTGTTGAGATCATTTGCTTCTCACCCTCTGCCTTGATACAATCTGAAATGAGAGGGTATACTTTTGTGAATAAATCTGCTACTGATCTTATTATTTTGTGTTGTGATACCATTTATAGATTATGTTAATTTGTTTTACTTGAAAAGGCTAATGTGTAAAAATGGCCTTATAATTCTTTCCATAAGGATTGAGTATTCTTATTTGGCTACACACACCCCAATATCTACAAACAGATAAACCACTTCTAGACATTCATGTACACATATAACTATAATTAATAATGGCTAGTATAAGTTAGAGCCTGCTACATATATACAAGTGAACATGTCTCACCAATGATCTGAGTCATTAGCTGATCTTTGTCATCACTGTCCAGCTGCACATCATGTTTTAGCCGCTGGAAACCAAACGATGGGTCCAAAACAGATGCTATGAAGTAAGCAGTCGTGAAAGGACATTTGGTGGGACCTCTTCCTTCAGCTGGCTCGCATCCTGGCATCTTCACTGCTTGGAAGATCTCTGTGAACCTTGTTTTCAAGGAGCTTGTTGTGCCTAGGGGAAGAAAGAATACACACTTCAGCAAAAATCTTTCTTATTGCTAAATAAATTGTATGGTTAAAATTAGGGCTACCCCAACTACTAATCCTCAACCATTGCAAACTAGTTGTGGCATGTTTATGATAATAATTTAAATACATTTTTGGACATCCAAATATGGTTTGAGTTCAAGGATTGAGAAACAATGTTAAAAGTAACATTGTTATCAGTGTGGCTATATAACAGTGACATAAAAACCATAATCCTGAGCCTTAAAAAATGGAATGTTCATGCACAAACCAAGCAAGCCACTAATGGTAAAAATGGATATTTAATCGTTTATTTAGCAGGGACAATGCACATCAATGAACACTTAAAACAATAACATGTGTCGAGTGTAAATATGTAATATGATTCTAAATGTGTTGCAATGAACGAATATTTTGTTAATTTATTTCACACAGTCGGCAAAACATCACAACACAAAGCGAATATAATAAATATAATATCACAATGTCCAACAACCAATAAGTGAACGTTTAAATTATATCAATAAAGATTAAGCCCCAGAAAGCACATTGTGTCACCCTCTCTTCCACACCCACACACACACACACACCCCCACACACACACACACACCTCATGCAGGTGAACAGGATTATAATGAGTGCCGCGCATACCCATGTGACCCAAACCAACCAATCAAAACAATCACACAATCAAAACAAACACTTATCATATATTAAAACATGCAGGATTACTAAACACGTGTCATGGCTCCTCCTTGTTGAAAAGAAAGAATGTAGTTGGCCTGACGGGACAGCCTCCAATTGTCTTAAATCATTTACCGTAAAAGTCAATGCAACCATTTAAAAACAACTACACTATACCATGATACGTTATTGTCAGATCAAGTCTAAAGATTATCTTGTGTCAAAGCAGCTCCATTTACAACATCATAAAGGACAAAGATTAATGACCAAGAAAAAAAGGGAAATTATATGAACAGCCTTTGACATACATTTGATTTGGAATTCAACTTAATTTTAAGATTGACTGTCGCACAAAGAAGTGTTTTAGTCTAACCGTATTAAATCAGGGGACACTGTATCTCGGATTGGATGGTTAAGAACTCATAGTTGCTGTTCAAGACATGGTTAGAGACTTGTTCTGGTTAGCCTTAACATGTTAGGTAGCTTGATTCATAGTTTCACAAGGAGTTGATGGATCATCCTTACACCATGGAGCATTGCAATTCTGTAGAGAACTCATAACCAAAGATGTGAAAGACAAACCCACCAACAGTTAAAATATATCAACATATTTTGTTCTCTTACCTGATCAGTCAGCTACTGTCCTTCAGGCTTTCAAAGAAGGAGATGAACTGGGCAAACGAGAACCATGTCACCCTATAGAAAGACACCTGAAACATGGGTGTGTTTTAGCTGCATGCCAAAGTGGGAGTGGAAAGATCTGAGCACACTGTCGTTATTAAAAACCTGAATATTGTTGGAAATAGTCCGTCAGTTGTGTACACTATACTAATACTCTTTTGAAATATTATTTAAAAAAGTGAAGTAAAATTAAACTCATTATTTTAAATTGTTTACCATCACTTAAAATCAAATAATCTCATATCGATGTGGATTTAGTGAGCAGAGAGGCATTACGAGTTAAGGTGTAATTGTGCAGAAGTAAAAAATAATGTGGCACGTTTCACAACATATAACAAAGAAGGGAATTCCACTTAATATTCCCTGTTATATTTCATTACTCCATGCTATTACCCCTTATTATATGTGGTTAGCTATATATGTTTCTCCCACAGATTGACCCTCAGATATGACTCCCTGATAAACACTGTTATGTCATTGATTAGGTTG
Organism: Harpagifer antarcticus; assembly: GCA_902827135.1. Classification (NCBI taxonomy): domain Eukaryota; kingdom Metazoa; phylum Chordata; class Actinopteri; order Perciformes; family Harpagiferidae; genus Harpagifer; species Harpagifer antarcticus. The sequence goes on along the minus strand of CADEHL010001088.1, from coordinate 354,373 downwards.
AAAAGTGTTCCACATTCGATGACAGTTTGGGTAGTTTCAGCCAGGACAAGATTAAGAACATGAGCATAGCACCAAACATGGACATGAGTGGGTGACTGGAAGGTCATCAGTGCAGAACATCCTTTGTACCGGCCTTGCATATTGGATGCTCCATCTGTTGCATTACCTATACACACGCCCTTATCCAGTTTCAGATGCTCTAAGACCTCTGAGAGCAACTTCACAACGTATTGTCCGGTGGATGCATGGCACTTCACTAAAGCCACAAGCCTCTCTTGCACAGTCTCATTGACATATCTTAAGATGAGTGAACACTGATCCTGAGAAGTTATGTCTTGTGTTGCGTCCAGCTGAACAGAAAACATTCCGGCCTTCTGGACATCACTGGAGATACTTTCTTTGATTAGACTACCAACAGTTTCTATTATGGAGTTAACAGTAGTGTTGGAGAGTAGGGTGATGAGAGACCCTCTACCTTTTGTTCCACTGGATTGGTGCAATTTCTTGCTCTTCTCTACGCAATCATCCAGATGCTCTTTTAAGCAGACATCATACTTTCCTAATAAAAGGATATATGCTCCACCTGCCTGCACTTTCACACCACATCTACCACACGCTCCAAAACCTGACGTCTCTTTCGGACTTGTTCCCTATGAGCAGACATCTGACTGCCAGCAAACATGAATTCGATGTCTGCTTTAGAGCACCGTAAGAAAAACGCTTCAGCACAGGTTGAATGTGTAATGCTCTTTCCGTGCTCCTCTGTACGCTGGTGTGCGTGCCTCCAATCTGACATTCCAGTTATACATGTGCCAGTGTCAGTCCTCTTCCCAAATGCCAGACATACAAAAAAAAACAACATATGACGTCCCTTGCAATATGTAAGCCACTATCTGCTGGTGCCATCTCTACAGGTGAAACTGGATTTCTGGTATGTTGTTGGTGCTGTTCTAAAAACATATGTAACATAGATGGCTTGGGGCCATCTATGTCCTCCTGCTCTTGCTCTCCTCACTCTCCCTCGCTGACACTCTCCTCCTCTGGAATGCTACCTGGCTCAACACAATGATACAGAATGAATGGATTCCCTGATAGAGGTCCATACAAATAGGCATTGACATAACAATACCACAGTTAATGGTGAAAACTACATGTGTGCCTCCATTTTTTATCTATTTCTATATTATTCATTCTATATATTGTCAAAAACTACCACAAAAAAGCGACTATAAAAAAATGTTCAGGTCCCAAAAGACCACTGTTGCCCTTATGACCAAATAAGTAAATAAACTAAACAAAACAAGCTGCCATTGTTCATGAATGTTGGTTAACTCTCAATGAGACAACGTATCAGAGTCCCATTAAGCTATATTTTAATTGCCAGGGAAAACCTAAAAAAGCCAGCTTACTAGCTTGTAGGCTAACGAATGTTTCTCTTATAACATTTGTCTTATTAGTGCTTCATCAAAGGGATATTAATGGGTTCCAGAACTACAGAGTATCATAACCTTAATAATAATATTTTCCTAATTTTCTTAGCTTCTGCTTACCGCGAGTTCTCCTCCCTCTCCCCACTCGCGCTGATCTCTCTCCCTCTCATCATCTTCCTCACCACCAATATCGGCCACGGGTTAGAAGAAGATGGACCTGCACCTGTACTAAACATGTCAGTTATTTTGACACAAGCGGCAGCATCAGCACGAAGGGCCTGCTTTTTTCTTGCCCGCAATTTTTCTGCTCCCCCTTTTCGCTTGGCCTTCGCCTTCGCCACTTCTAACTCTCCTCCTGGGGACGTGATTTAATGATGCACACCGAGCGGCCAAAGGGGGAGGTGATTAAAGATTTGATTGGGCCGGCACAGTGTCAATTACTAAAAACATTTAAACAGAGGGCCAATCTACCCGTCTTATGGGCCGGGACTTCAGAAAAAAAAAAAAAAATGACGTGTCGGCCAAAAGGCACGTCGGCCCACCGGGAAAATGCCCGGTATGCCAGATGTCCAGTCCAGCCTGCTCCTGAGCCAATTCAAACGAACGTAATTCATGAAAGCTGGACTGAGGATCATCACCTGTTTAGGATTAAAGTAGGACTTCATTTTGACATTCATCAAAAAGCGAATTAGCATAAATTGTATAATGGAAATACTCACTCACTGGAAACATCACCCGATGTGTGGTTTTGTTTCCTACATCTCTCTCGTAGCCTATGGTCGGGCCTTTGTTGATTCTAAATGGTACGGACAGAGGATATACATTTGTACATCATGGATTTAAAAAACAAAAGCTTGAAAGTCACTCACATGAGAAGGACATATGGAATCAGGTTGCTTGTTAGTGAAAGATGGATACATTTGAGGATTGGCTGAAACGTCAATTTAAGGTCACCTATTATGCAAAATGCACTTGTTGATGTCTTGTATAAATGCATATGTGTGTCGTGTTAAGAGATTCCATTAGTTTCAGGAAAAAAGCTTCCCTATGTTTTTGATCCATCAATATAAAAACCTGTCTGAAAATGAGCTCATTAATTTGTAATGTCAAAATGTTTTTTGTGGGTTGTGCAACAATTAGCCAATAAACAACCAAGGTAACTCCCGCCTTATCGAGTGGCGAAATCCCTCCCTTTCCGGGGGACCTCCATGGGACCTTATTTCGGAAAAATTATGCATTGAAGTCAATGGAGAGAGAAAGATTATCTTTCGATCCCGTTTGAATTGAGCCACGAATTACACATATGATGTTTGTCAATTTAAAAGATAATTTTGTAAGTCAAAAAAAGAAAAATGTGTCGTAAAACTGTGAAGTAACTCATTTGTTTGTGTGAAACGCTGAATTAACTACATCTCTGGTCTAGCAGAACAACACACGTCACCAAGATGGCCGTCACTACTGTCTTGTCAACAAAAGGATTGACTACCCTCACTATCACCAACGTCCAGAAGAATGGCATGCAAAGCTGCCTGCCTTCCTTTGATTCTTTCTGAACTGCCTGGTCTTTTTAATGTTTAATGTTAACCATTTGAAGCGTGAAGTAGAAAAGATCGCAGATACTAATGTGCGTTAGCATTTCTCCCCGGGCTTAAATTGGGGATTATAGAATGATCACACCGGTGTGACAGTACTTTTCAAAGGGTTCACGAAATATGACTACTACTCTTACTGTTTAACATGTTGGGTTACTTAATGTTACTTCATGTTAAGGCTAATAAAAATGAGAAGGCTGTAATGCTAACTAACGTGCTAGCTACTAGCTAGGTAGCTAACTTGATCCAGCCACTCCTGGTCCTTTCATCAGACGGGAAGCGAAAGAACGAGCAAGACCCATTGCTGGTATGATAACAACCTGGTACTAAGCACACAGGCATCTTGTTAAAGTTATCTTATCTTAGCCAGCGCCATATAGATAGATTCCGCCATATAGATAGATTCTATCTATATGGCGCTGATCTTAGCTATCTCTTAGTGGAGGAAAACAATTGTGACATCACTTACGCGACTCTAGGATTTGTAGTCTTTCTAGTTGCGTATTTTTCATAGTCTTATATTTCAACAGTTTTACGACAAACTGACTTTTTTTACATGGAAATTATATTTTAAGATTGACAAACATCATATGTGTAATTCATGGCACAATTCAAACTGGATCGAAAGATACCTTTTCTCTCTTCATGGACTTCAATGCATAATTTTTCCAAAATAAGGTCCCATGGACCGGAAGTAGATGGGCGTGACTTTGCCACTCTATCGCCTGAATCTCCTCCTAGAGCACCATTCAGATTCAGATCATCAGACTGAGTGTGGGGTGGAGTTTCGCAATATTTCTCAGGTGGTAGAAAGAGGTCTTGCATATTTGCTTGATGTGGGCCTCAAAGTTCAGGTGAGGATCCATTTTAACTCCCAGATTGGTAACCGTTGATGAGAGTGGAATGTTCTGACCGGAGAAGTTGATGCTGGTGATGGCGGATGAACGAACCTGATGTGGAGTGCCAATAAGAATGGCTTCAGTCTTGGAGCTGTTTAGCTGGAGGAAGTCGTGCTTCATCCACACCTTTATCTCCTCCAGGCATGTGGTTATTGTGGAAGATGGCAGAGGTGCAGAGGGGGTTGGGTTTGCTCTGATGTAGAGCTGTGTGTCATCAGCATAGCAATGGAAAGATATTCCATGCCGGCTGATGACACGACCAAGGGGGGACATGTATATGGTGAAAAGGGTGGGGCCGAGGACTGATCCTTGGGGGACACCGCAAGTCACAGAGTGTGTTCTTGATTTAGCCGCTCCCAAAGTGACATGCTCAGTCCTCCCGGTGAGATAGGAGGTGAACCAGTTTAAGGTAGAGTCAGAGAGTCCAATTGTAGTGTGAAGACGGTGGAGTAGGATGTCATGGTCAACGGTATCAAATGCTGCAGTTAGATCCAGGAGGATGAGGAGAGATGGAGATCCGGTGTCAGCTGTCATCAGCAGGTCATCAAGCCACACTTATTGTTTTTACTTCTTTATTTTAATTGAATAATGTAGGACTTTTGTTGCCGTCAGTTATGGGGAGAGTAGGGGCTCAGAATACTGAAATCTGTATCAGTATTAAGGGACGTGCCGTCGTGCCAGGCAACGCAATAATTTACAAACTCTTCAACTACAACCCTAATTATATTTAAAAACATTTTAGAAGGCCTCACAAAATACTTTAATGCAAATTTAAATTTAAATGTGAAGGGATGTGTTTAATGTGGTGATTGACATTATTCACTAACGGATCTATGGGTTGGGGTATTGATCTATGGGTTGGGGTATTGACATTTTAGTTAACCGGACTTCCTGTTGATGTGAAATCCGAATTAAAAAAAAAATAATAATAATACTTTATTCCGAGTTTGCTTGCTTTTCTCTTAGGAGGTCATCACATAACGGCATTGTAATACACGGTTCGGCTGCATTAAATATTACATATCTGCCGTAGTTCTCTATTTATGGAGCCCTGATGAGAAGACTTCTAGACAAACAGGAACAACTGCCGCCGAAACCGAATATGGGACGTGGATCATAAATATATCAGCAATTAAACAAAATCTTCAATTTCTCTTCACAATATAAGTGTCCTTGCAGTATCAATACTAATTCGGCTGACTTTTATATTTGATCCAATCGGTATATTGGTATATTTACACCATAACGGTGCAAAGCTGATAGAAAGGGAAGTAATAAGGCTTTATTTAAACATTAAAGAATACTTTAAGTTAAGGTCTTATTTTGAATAAGAAAAAAGCTTTGGGGGTGTAAATATTAAGCCTGACAAAGTACTAATATAGGCTATTGCTTTCCTGCAATGTTAACTACTGTATGTTTAAGCACTTATTTGAACTGATATTATACATATGTATTATACTCTTATAAGATGTATGTAGATAGTATAAGAAATGTGCAGAATACGACAGTTTGGTGGAGGTATCCACACACATTGATAGATGTCTTGTAATGCACTGTTGAGGAACCTGCGACCCAAGTTTTTCATCTCCGACCTTGTCAGGTATTGAACATTCAATAAATAAAGAACTCAGAATTATTAAATATAAAACACAGAATTTGTGTGATTATACTAAATGATTTACAAATAAACACCTCGGCATATTTACAACTGTTACACATGCTGATGTAACGCAAATGTTTCCAACTTGGGATCAATAAAGTATATCTTATCTTAAGATGATCGATGGCTACTGCCATATTTGCAAAATGTCCCTCTGAACCTTGGCAAGTGCATGTTTCAGGCGTATCAATGAACAACAGGAGGGGTCACAGACATAAGACCAGCTGTTAAATAAAGCTCTTCTGACCTTAGCTGTCATGTGGGTATATATTAATGCTGCCTATTATGGGCACAAGCAATTTTCACCCATTTATTATTTATATGTTTTAAATGTGAGTGTTTCCTATCCCCTAAACCTCCAGGGATGTACACAGTTTAATACTGGCAACTTCTTATTATGGGAAATATGAAGACGTCTTTTAAAACTACAATTCCCAGAGACATGCCATAGAAGTTAAACATGTTGCGAAACACACAATAGCCAGCATGTGTAGTTCTGGGGACGGGGTGGGGGAGGGGGGGACGGGGTGGACCCATTCAAATCCAGTTTTGGACAGTCTGCCGTGGTTCCATCCCATTTCAAAGTGCTGTTCGACGCTCGGCGTAACCCTCGGAGCACACTCAAACATCCAATCACAGAGCTTGAGGACTATCACGGGGTTTGTCAAGCGAAGCGGAGAGAATAGTTACCTCCGGGTGTAAAATTCTCTAAAGCAACTACTATGAGCTGCTCCGACCCTCGGTCCCGACGGACTCCAACTTGTGTTTATTAATCAAACAAATAAATAAACACAAGGATAATTATGTGTTATTGTTGAGTAAATAACAGTGTGTGGTTTAGAAAATAATACAAAATTAGAAGGAAAAAACAATACAGATTTCAGTATTCTGAGCCCCTACTCTCCCCATAACTGATGGCAAAAAAATTCCTACATTATTCAATTAAAATAAAGAAGTAAAAACAATAAGTGTGGCTTGATATTGAGTAAGAAAAAGGTTGATAAACGCTGTGAGAATGGATTTGCGGGTAGCATTCGCTCGCGATCTCAAGTCGTCTACTACATACGTTTAGGGAGCTATATAGAAGCCTATGGACATCCCGGAAAGTTGAAAATGTACGCTAAGGGCCGCCCCCCTTGCCTTGGAAAGACATAACACAACGTCAACATAGGCCGACCTGGGAGTGAGGATGTGTTGTCAGATATCATTACAAAGCAACCCACTGCAGATCCATACAGCGTACAGCGTAGCTAACGTTATCACTAGTTGGAATATTTTCCAAGGCCCATAACTTTGACCCAGTTTATCAGTTCAAACTGTCCTGACTGAGCACACGCACCTCGTAACCTTGGCTGCTGTGCTCTCAGTGTTCTGTCTCCCTGTTCCTGCCTGTTGGCGTCAGCTGATAGAGGTGTTATGATTCTATGTTCCTGCCTGTTGACGTCAGCTGATAGAGGTGTTATGATTCTATCTTGTTATGCAGCATGTTGATGATGCTCTCAGAACTAGCTAAATACAGGGGTCTGAGGTAGATTGACGTGGCAACTCTCCCGTGCAGTCTCACCGTGACTGATGTGACTTGTGATGTGAATCTCTCCGGCCGTAACTCCAAATAAATCATCAGTGTTTGACATCGAAGCTCCTGCTCCTCCCGTGTCTCTTTCCTGAGTCGGTGACTCCCACCGCATTGCTACACAGAAGCTTCCTCTACAATTAGCAACATATTATCTGAGTGTTGTAACTAACTAGACAGACACATTACTTCACCAGCTGACATTACCCAGGACAGGCTAGTAACTGATGATGTTAACGTACAGCAAAAAGTAGTATAACTAACAATTGCTTCTTAGTAACAAAGAGCGATGATAGGTTTGGCCGATAGCTAAATGTAAGCAGATTTAAGCTAAGGTTAGCAAACTCATTTTAACTTAGCTTCAAGGCATGGATCTGTTGTTTCTTCGTAACGTCATTTGCAAGCGGCATGCTAGTTAGTATAATGGAACCAGTGGCCCTAAACAAATTAAAAGACAATTACCATCAGTTATGTTGTTTAATATAAAATATATAAAACTTGGCTTTTGACCATCATCATTTCCCCATCGTAACAACTTGTCAAGCACAAGGTAGCCATGCCGAGGATAACCTGTTTTATTGTTTATTTCACCTTAAATAGGATTGTAATTTACAAAATGAACATCTTGCTACTAGACAAAGATTTAAAATAGGGATGCACGATATTGGTTTTTTGAAACCGATACCGATAACTTCCTGCTTCTCAAGACCGATACCGATAACCGATAATAATATAATAGGCCCATATATATATTAAACGTACCTGTAGTTTTTGCACACCTGGTGGTTAAAAAAAGACTAGTAGTGAGCACATGACATGAGCATTACTACTATGAACAAAACAAAGCCAAGAACAGTTTTGACTCTTCAAAGTGACCATATTTATTTTCCCAAATAAACTTCTTGCCTTTTTCAAAAGCCTCGTGGATAGGTGAAAGCCCCGGTGCCTTTGCAGCTGGCTTTGGATTCGCCACTAGTTTAGCAGCGCTGGTGTCTTCGTACGCTTTGAACACACCATCGTAGCGATGGCGATGTTTCAGGTAATCAGGTTGGAAGTATTATAGCTCGTTGCCTTTTCCCTCCTCGTGGAACTTCTGCATTTGTTAATACAAATAGCAAGCGAACTACCTAACTCTGAAACTTTGAAATAGTCCCATACTACCGACGACATGTCTGTTTACTGTCCTGGCTTCACGGCCGCACACCATTTACGTCACAGCCAGGCGTGAGTTAGGGAGCGCTGGATTTGGGAAAAACTCCCCTCTTCCTAAACCACTAATACCACAGTACTGGCAAAACGGGAGGAGCCGAGTGAAAAACAAGCGCCCCTCATCCCAATCCACCCACACCGCAGTATCTTCTTCTTTTTTTTACCCAAAAAATATATTCATATATTATTAATCATATATTTCATTTATATCGTTGGGGAATGAGTTAAAGACAATATATATATGGAATTGTGCATATTGAATTTAGTTCTGTATTTTTTTTAAACCCTGAAATATGTCCCGGGTCAATTTGACCCGAACATTACCAAAGGGTGTGAAATGTGAACATAACACAAGGGTTAATACTTTTATCGGGTTTATCGGGATGACGTCATAATTCCTAATATCGGACCGATAATTATCGGGCCAATAATTATCGTGCACCACTAATTTAAAACAAACGATTGAGACCATTAACTCTTTATTATGAGTCATTCCATTATTACCCTCAACATAACTTTGTAAAAGGTTATTAATGTTCTTGACACTTACAGCTACAAATAAGAATTATAGCCACATGTGGATGTTTTTTGTTTCTTACCAAAAGAAACACATGCTATTTGAGTTCTGAGATTAAACATGTTTTCTCAGAATTCTGACTTTTCTCAGAACTAAAAGAAAAATTAACTTTTGATCAGATCTCAAAAATAGTTTTCCATGTTGCCCTAATCCTCTTCTGTAGAAAGCTGCAATTGTATTGCAAGATGCTGATTTGGTAGAAAAATGTAAATACGCAGTCAGTGATTATTTTAGTAATATTATTTTGGAAAACACAGAAGTCATATTACTTATACGTGTCTTTAAAGATTGTAAAAGTTGATATTTACCTGATACCAATTAAAGTCATCCGCTGAGATGTTGTTTTCTGGTGTCAGCATGGGATCCGGAGAGGCTTTCATCAACTCAGTAAACCATGGCTCATACTCCATCATACATTTGCGACATGCACAAAGACTTTGGTTCTCTCGAGGGGAAAAGGACTCATGGTACACAGATGAAATCCATGAAGACGAATGAAACACTCCAATGGCAGTGATCCACAATAGGAAAATCCAAAACAAGATTGTTCTCTTCATCTTGGCAACTGGAGGTTCTTAAGTGAGGATCTCATCCAATCTGTGGATACAATATGTGAGAAATACAACGGTGAACCTGGATGAATGAACAGTCCTGACAGCAAGACAAAGACATATCACTCCAATCGTTATAGAGGAACCCCCTGAAGGCTGGTGTTGCTTTTGAAATAAATTCAGTCATCCCCTATATCTGTCACTTTCAGGGCTGCTGGATTCCACATTGTTCTGCATGTGTTTCAGTACTGGAGGTAGTGTGGTAAAGTATTGTAGAGTTGTGTAATATTTAATAGAAGGTCATTCTGTTTGATATAAGTTCTGTTTTCTCTATTGTGTGGTTAAAAGATATTTGTCCTGAATTGTTCGCACTGTGTACCAAGCAGGTTTGGGTTCTGAAAAGTGGGTCGTGGCCCTGTTTCGAGTGGGTCGCGGATGTGTGGGTTTTTTTTTTGTGGGGAAAAAGTCAAACTTTTATTTAACGCTGTGCATGCAGTCGGCGTTGGACTGGAAGTACCGGAGACCATAAACGGTTTTGAAAACTTCAGTCATCATTAGTAGTGATCATCTTCTCAATAAAATATCTTTGCTGATGTTTTTTCGAGTCTTCTGGCCAATCAGAATCAAGATTGTTGCCGGAAGTCCCCACGCAGAATAACTTAGCGGTAGAACTCTTCTTTATACATCCATGGGTACAACTTCAGATATAAATGAACACATCATGAAATATGACCCTCGGTCTGATGACTGACAGGTCAAAGAACAATGGGAGCTGTCTACCCTTACCCACAATTTAAAGTAAGTCACACAGACTATCTCCTCTTTGCTCTTCTCTCTGTGAGGAGCAGCAAGTTCAGCTTCAGAACAAAGTGAAAAACAAACAATGGCACAACATATTATTAATATGTCGGGTAGTAATAGATTTATTTATTTTCTTCACAGTGTACCAGAATGCATAGTTTATGTTAGTATTTCTAAAAATCTCCTGGGGGAGAATCCCCCCAGACCCCCTGCTGGGGTTGGGTTTTCAGCATGTGTGCCTTTTTATATAGTTCAGCTTTGATTCCATCATCTCATTAAACCTTTCTAAAAGCATACTTTAGTTCTGTGAAGGGATATGAGGGATGTATGCACTGTACTTCACTTTAATTAATATTGTATGCTGAAAAGCGTATATATTACAGCATGATTTTTTGTTGAATAGATTTGAGTGCTTCAAAATGTTGGGTCGCGATGTATTGACCAAGTAAAAAGTGGGTCCCGAGGCCTGACCAGCTGAGAACCACTGTGCTAGTGTCCTTTAAGTCTGTCAGTCGAAAAGAGTCAATACTGTGGAAAAGATGTCGCTGATGTCGGATGTTCTTCCGTCTCTTCCTGCCGTTTCTCCACGATATTCTCGCTTTGATCGCCCCACTTTTCTAACGAGGAGCGCAGCATGTCCTCGTCGTCTTTGATGTTGAGTCCTTCGGCCTTGTAGAGCACGTAGGTCCACTTCATCCTGTTCTCCATTTCTTTGCTTGCAGCGGGGGCCTTTCTGAGCAGCCGTTGGAGGAGAGGGCTTTTGTTGGGATTTGAGATGAGGCTTCTTCTCATCTTTAAAACTTTTCTTTTACACTTCTTTGACTCTTGCTCCTCTCTTGACATTCCAGCTTGTTCCTCCAATCAGTGACGTGCGGTGAGGTTCGTGGCTGGTGAGGCACTGACTCTTTCAGTCAGATTTACAAATATTATATTCTGACCTTAATCGAAATATTCGGTTATTTTCAAAAGCTTTTTTAGTCTGATGCTTCGATTCATTTTAAACAGACCGTTCAACAAAAGGATACCCAACATCTAAATATTGGATTGTTCTTTCTTAGTAAGATCCCATTTTCATTACAAGTGTGGTCTTACCTTGACTTGAAGATGAAGTCCATGCTTTCCTTCTGGACAACAATCTCTATTACTTGTTTGTAAAAGTCCTCCTTATCTTCCTGTAGTTTCAAAAGTCTAGTTTGTTGTTCGCGTCTACCGTCTCTGGAGAATAACAGTAGCAACAAGAACCTGTGGGCTCACTTGCGCCTCCTTCAGTGCGGCAGAGGTTATGGCTGCCTCCCCTGGTGCTTTTCTCATTGCTGTTGTATGATGAGACCAGCGAGCCTAAATATCATACGTGAAATAAGTTATTTAGAGACTTTGGATGGCGAGGATAAATGTAATATTACATTGGTGACATACAGTGAGATGGTGCAGGCATGCGCTTAGGGCCGCTTTCCAGCCAGTTTCTGTGGGGTGACGCATCTGAGGAGAGGCAGATCTCATCTGTGCCTCACCTCACCCTACAGAAACTGGCTTGAGCGCGCTCACAAAATAAGTGCCCGCGTTAAATAAGTGCCCGCGCTAAATTAGTGCCCGCGCTCCAGCCAGTTACTGTGGGCTTACGAGAGGCAGAGCTCGTCCCTGCCTCACTCCTCATCGCTACCCGTAGTTGTAGCGGAGCTCGGAAAATGTGCTGATTTTGACTATAACAAGCGATTGGAATCAGACATAAATCACATTTACAACACAGATCAGTGGAGACATTTTATTATTATTACTATTTAGTTTTTCTTTAGTTATTTTTCCGTTACATTGTATGTATAGCTCCAAGGATCGATCACACACACACACACACACACACACACACACACACACACACACAGACGCACACACACACACACACGCACACACACACACACACTGTATTGTATGAGAGAGGTTCCAGGTTGAATTGAGGCGGATATTTGTAATGTTCAGAGGCTGTGTTTAATATTCATGAGAATATTTGTCATTGTTCAAATGATAATAAACATTTGCATAAAGCATATTTGTCCACTCAAATGTTGATAAGAGTATTAAAAACTTGGAAAATATTCTTCTGGTACATTTAGAGCAATTTGCGATTAATCGAGGAAACAGTCAGAATTCTTAATCCTCCCAAAACATTTTTTAATGTGGCCCTAATCCTCTTCCGTACATTGTTATCACTGGCTCAGTGTCATTTCATTTGACCAAATGTCTTTACATGTAATAGATTTTATTATTATCCACCTTTTTGTTTTATGTCCTTTTATTTAAAACATTCTTTGAGACTTCATCTTCTGGTTCAAATTTCAATAAATGTAATTTGTATAATCACTTTTTTGTCTTTATTCTACATGAAAATGTTAGAGTTTCCATTCAAATCTGTTGATTATTCATATCTTCCTCAGGAATAGTATGTTGAGTTTTTAATGCTAAATGTATATCGTTTTCTCACAGGATATAGAATGAGACAACACTGTTTGTATCCATTGTGTGTGAATGCTTCAGCTCTTCAGACCAACATAGTGAGATGTCAGCATGCTCCTAATGGTGTTGGTATGCAGCCGGTCTGCTCTGTTTAATAAAGCAAATCTGCCACTTTCATATTGCAGAATTTGTTAAATTAAAGCAGTCTTTAATTGTTTGTCCTAAACATAGCAATGCTTTTGAAATGTAACATGTCTTTGAAAAAATAACAGTATACAGTTTATATTGTGCATCACCTTTAGCTTGAAAATACATAGATGTGTCTTTTTTGTATCTATAAATTAAATAAATAAATAGACATACACTTTATCAATCCCAAATTGGGCAATTATTTAACAGCAGCAGTGTGTTCAGGTATTACAATATTTAAAGTTGGAATAAAGTATGAACTAAACATCACAAGTTTAATGCACTGCAATCCATAAGAGAAGTCAGATATGTTCATGAAACTCCCCAGGAGACACCGACACTTACGTGGCCGAGTGGACTCCGGAGTTTGCTGCATGAGTTGGACTGTATGATCTGTGGTGTAGAGGGCTGTCACTCACACACTGAGTAGCCAATGGGGACACACCCCTGAAAGTCCCGCCCACCTGGGACGTTTGTGTCAGAATCTCAAACAAAAAGTGAAGGAGCGCAAACGAGAAGAGCTCAAAAAGATCAAAAACAGTGCTATGATAAGTCGAGCCGACCACTACAACCTTTGATGGAAGGACAGGTTGTTAGGATGCAGACTCCACAAGGTTACAACAGGACTGGAATGATTCAAGAGATGTGCAAAGAACCCCGGTCATAGGTCGTCCACTCAGACGGGAAGCTGTACAGAAGGAATCGTAGGCACATTCTGCCTGTAGCTGAGCCTGTCCCGTCACACACCTCCACAAGTGACACTGATCATCAGGACACAGGACTTGAGTTTACAGATTGTAACACACAGGAATCACTGAACAGTGAACACATGAGGGCTGATGTTCCCACAGCTAAACTGCTGTAGGACACTCCTGAGAATGTCTACAGGACACGCTCAGGCCGTGCTATCAAGCCTAATCCCAAATACAAACTGAAGCTTTGTCATGTATTCATAAGCATACCACTCTGAGAACAATGTCTCTAAACTGTTTCACACAGTTATGCCATATTGAGGCATAAAATTGTGTTTCACAGTGCGAATGTATTCTATTTTAGTAATCTACTTTGTTACTGTAGTAATTACTGAGTTAATTGCTACATTCATTCTTTGAGATAGCCTCTGTGTTCATCAGTTACTAAATGCACACATAGTTTGATAATGTGTACATATGCAGCATTCTGTATGTTCTGTTATATGTGCTCAGTATAACAGTTTTGTTCACTACTGTAGGAAGAGCTAAAGAAAGGGGATGTTGTAGTGCCGGGAGATATGGAGTCGGAGGCGGTGCATCGAAGGTGCAAAAGGCAACTTTATTGCGGAGCAGAAATGCAGGTGTTGTCGGGTCGCAGCCCGGGACAACAAGAGAGAGAGAAAAGGAGGAGGACACAGTATATACACAAGAGGTACAATACGCAATATTGTCCTTGCGGAACAATACCCCCAACCTGTAGTTCCATGATTGAATTATGTAACCCAGTGTATTAATAAGTGATCACTACACAAGCCCCCCCAGAATTCAACCATGGACACTATCCCTGTGTCCGGGAGGAAGCACCACAGGGGCCGAGGAGGGTGGGGCCGAGGGCCGGGCCATGGAACGGGCCGTCGGAAGGGGGCCGCAGGAGAGGGTAGGGGCCCTAACGAGGGCGAGGGCATCCTCACCGGGGGTGGGAGACAGGCCGGAACGGGCCGTCGTAAGGGGGCCGCAGTAGGCGTCGTGGCGAATGAAGAAAACATCCGCCAGCCGTAGAAAGCAGGGCCGCTGTGCTGCGACGTGGGGACGGCGTGAATATCCCGGTAGTCCCCAGCAGGGAGGAGCGCTGCAAGAGGCCAGACGGGGGGGCCGTCCGAAGCTGCCGTCGAGGCGAACCGTGAGCCGCGGTAAGAGGAGAGGCCAGGCAGGGTCCCGGAGCGCGCCACCCACGGGCCAATGAAGGCATGGGCGACGTCCGAAACCGCCGAGGCGAAGGAAGAGGCCAGACAGGCTCCGGAGCGCGCCACCCACGGGCCGATGGCAGCATGGGCGACGTCCAAAACCGTCGAGGCGAGACGGGGTCCAGGAGTGCACCACCCAGGCGTCGATGAAAACGTGAGTGGCGTCTGGAACCGCCGTCGAGGTGGTGAAAAAGGTGAGAGTGTCCACATGAGGTCAACCGGCCGTCGAACCTCCTCTCCGGCACCAGAAAAAACTCAAAAAGGGTCGTACTTGGTCAAAAACAGGTGGGCGAAATCGTGAGAGGATCCACACGAGGCCAACCAGACATGGTCGAACCTCCTCTCAGGCACCAGAAAAAGCTCAAAAGGGTCGATAGCCGTTAGCAGCTAGCCGTTAGCTGGCAGCCATGGGTAGCTGCTAGCCATCGTTAGCCCCTCGTGGTTAGCCGTTAGTCGCCGTCAGGTAGCGCAGCCGGGACGTGCAGCCGCACGCCCCGAAGAAACAGCCCCATGAGGTAGCAATGGGGTTGCTGGTCGACCCAGCAGGTCGTGCATCGTCCCCCGTTGGATAGAAAGCCGATGCGGGAACGGCGAGCAACGTCTCCAGCCTTCTGCGGAGCGCGCACCGAGCCTCAGTCCGCGTGCCGGTGGCAGCCACGGACGTCTCCAATCAAACCCGGCATTTCGAGAAAGGAACTCGAGTTCCTTTTGCCGTGTTCGGCTCCGTCCCGGAAACTTCCCAAGACGTATCAGGGTCACCAGTGTAGTGCCGGGAGATATGGAGTCGGAGGCGGTGCATCGAAGGTGCAAAAGGCAACTTTATTGCGGAGCAGAAATGCAGGTGTTGTCGGGTCGCAGCCCGGGACAACAAGAGAGAGAGAAAAGGAGGAGGACACAGTATATACACAAGAGGTACAATACGCAATATTGTCCGTGCGGAACAATACCCCCAACCTGTAGTTCCATGATTGAATTATGCAACCCAGTGTATTAATAAGTGATCACTACAATGTAGAGTATTCGCATTTGGTCTCTTTTCTGCAGACACCGTACCAGATGTAGGGATCTACAGGCGGTGTTCGAGTAGTGTTGTGATAACTGCCATGTGTATGTAATGTTGCTCCGTCACTATTAAGGTTATTAAACCACGTTCTATGATAAATATGACTCGTTTATGAGAACATCAAACACTCTACTTCTTCTACTTCTTCTTCTACTTCTTCTTCTTCTACCTCTACTTCTTCTTCTTCTTCTTCTTCTTCTTCTTCTTCTTCTTCTTCTTCTTCTACCTCTACTTCTCTTCTTCTACCTCTACTTCTTCTTCTTCTACCTCTACTTCTTTCTTCTTCTACCTCTACTTCTTCTTCTTCTTCTTGTTCTACTTGTAATTCAATGTACCTTCCCGCAAAATATTGGACAAAAGTAAGTCGGCTAGTAGTGTCAACTAAATCCATAGTATTACAACAAAAGTGCTTTAAACGAGGTAAATTACGAATGTATGTTCTCAATCGCCAAGTGTGGGATTGAATATTAAATTAGTTTCGATTAGATGTATTGTCCCCAGGGGGAAATTAATGTTCACAGCTCTGTGCAAACAATATGAAATCGACAAAAAATAAGACAGCCAACTACAGATAGCACCACACATGATGGTTACTTATTATTATTATTATTTAGGGCTTCCTGTATGGATCAGGACTTTGCCAAAGCGAGCCCTTTTACTGTAATAATAATAATAAATGCATTATATAAACCGTATTGGTACAATGAGCGACATCTAGTGGCGTATTTTGGAACATTGATTGGATTTTTCTCATGGCAGTTAGACTCTAGAGACAAACCAGGGGACTACATTTTTAATCTATGTATGTCCATTTGGAGTAGTATTTTATCCAATATTACATTTGGTTTATATATTAGTCACTTTGTTATGAAATGACAAGTCCTTGGTTTGAACATTCAATCCTGGAAATAATTTCCTAAATGTTCCCACACCACTCCGCTCCTCCGCTCCTCCGCTCCCTTCACTGGCTCCCGGTAACTGCTAGAATCCACTTCAAGACACTGGTACTTGCATACCATGCTGCGAATGGATCTGGCCCTTCCTACATCCAGGACATGGTTAAACTGTACACCCCAGCACGTGCACTCCGCTCTGCATCAGCCAAACGACTCGCTGCACCGTCGCTGCGAGGGGGACCCAAGTTCCCATCAGCAAAAACACGTGGGTTTGCTATCCTGGCTCCAAAATGGTGGAATGAGCTCCCCATTGACATCATGACAGCAGATAGCTTACACACCTTCCGGCGCAGACTGAAAACTCATCTCTTTCGACTCCACTTTGAGCGATAGAATTACTAACAAGGCACTTATATACTAACAAAGGACTGGCTTCTCTATAGCCAGTTGAGTAGCACTTGAAATGTTTGGCTCTATGAAACCTGATGTACTTTATGATTCTGTTTTCTTCAAGGTTGTGTCTTCCAGGTCGAATGCACTTACTGTAAATCGCTTTGGATAAAAGCGTCAGCTAAATGCAATGTAATGTAAAAAATAAAAAATCAACCAGATTAGTTTTTCTTTAATCCTGATATATAGAGTAGATAGTAAGTAAGTAAGTACATCTGTATAGAAAGACTAGTTAAGGGATAGAGGAGAAAAGGTTATGGTATAATTACAGAGCCTGTCAATTTATACATTGAGGAAATCAATGTTAGTCTGTTAACCAAAGTGCAGCCATCTAATAATGTATATCGTTAAAGACCAGAGGAAAGGAACAGAATGAGAGGTTCCCTACTGGGCTAGGGGAACCAAAGGGAAGCAACACAACCAGAGTGGAATTGGTAGTAATTATAAGTGGCTTTATTCTAACCCAGTGTAAAACATAATGGCAGACAAACAGC
Organism: Harpagifer antarcticus; assembly: GCA_902827135.1. NCBI lineage: Eukaryota > Metazoa > Chordata > Actinopteri > Perciformes > Harpagiferidae > Harpagifer > Harpagifer antarcticus. Next base: position 336,605 of record CADEHL010001088.1, on the reverse strand, counting down.
CTGAAACAAACAAAAGGGCCAACGTCGCCAGCTTAACTATAGAACAAACAAAGGAGGACTCCAAAAGCGAGTTTGGCAGATCATACCGAGTAATAATAAAATAAAAGGGAAAACAAAACCTCACGTTACACATGGTACATGTAAATGAAAAGGCTGCACAAAAACACAGCTGCTGCGGATCAACAGGCGCTACGCTAACCTGATTTTAAGCTAACATACTTGAGCTAACATACTTCACTAAACACACAATACTAAACACACACTGCTAAACAGTATACTAATCACACAACACTAAGTACACACTGCTAAGCAGTATAATTAACCCAGGTGATTCACAGTGTTAACGAGCACAATGAGTAATAACAACAAGAGACTAGAGGCGTCAGTCTCACAACACAGAGCCTCCAGAATGATCTCCGTCCCCGGCCTTTCTACTCCTCCCCCGGAAGATGTGCCGGGAGCAGGCAGGGATTGGATGACGTCAGTCCAATCACCTCTTCGGACGGTACGAGGGCGGGGCATCGAGGAAACCTTACAGCTCATTTGTACACACACACACGCACAACAGAATTAATAGCACCAGGAAAACAGCAGCCGTAACACAAATAAAGAAGCAAAGACATTGTAGAGCAGTGAGAAGGAAAAAAGCTCGGTGTGTCAGTTCATTAAATTGCCAGTATTTTTCGTTGTTGTGAAAAAAAAATCGCGCCCTCTGATTTTTGAACAGCCCCCTCAGTCATTTCACCCTGGAGCCGGGCCTGTCTGCTGACAGTCTGTGTGTGTTACACATAGTCAATTCATCTTCCTCAATAATGCACCTTATATCTCAATTATAATGACACTCTATTTACTTCAACATCAACAACTATATTTCAAGTTTGCTGACAAAACAAGTGGAACCTGGTAAAAAGGAAGTTTAATTACGAGGTGTGTCCTGCGCAGGAGGGTGGTCCTATAGTACATTTTTGAATTCATTTATTTTAAGCTCCAACCACCGGAATGTGTTTTGATCGTCAAGAAAACTCTCCTGGTGAATGATTTCCTCAATCTGACAACACGTACCCCTCCCTCATCGACCTGGGCTGCCACGGCAACTGAGGCTCCACTTCCAGGTCGATGAGGGGGGGGGTAAATGTTGTCAGATTGAGGAAAACATTCACCAGGAGAGTTTTCTTGACTAATATAATGAATTCTGGGGGTTGGAGCTTAGACTTTCCGACTTTCAATTTTAAGGACCACCCTATACTGCGCAGTGAGGTAATACCATTCAGCATTGATTTGGAGTGATACGGTCACTTGACAGGAAAGCTATATGTTACATTTCATAATGTGGTCATCAACTAAAAAGAGGGGTGACCTACTTGTCCAGTGCATCACTACAACTCTGCAACACACACACAACGACCTTAAATACCGTTGATAACAATATTTGTTTAAAAAGGACAATGGTTAAGTTCCATTACCATTGTGGTCGAGGGAAGTTATATCTGATATGGATAAGAGGTCAATGGGTCACATGACACTATTTATTTGGAGTATCAAAGTCATATGATAATGAGGCTATTGAAATAGTCAATAATTTGCATACATAAAAGTATTTATATTATACAAAGGAAGCATGGCATTTATAAAGTATACCAGATCGAATAGAAATACAAGTCTGACATCTAGTGGTGTAAATGAAGAATGTTTTGAATGATGAAAAAAGTGAACAATTTATAAAGTATTACATAAGCAAATCAAATATGAATTCAATAACAATGTACAAATACAGCATAAACTACATTTTTAGTTATATATGTACGTGTAGATACATGTAGGGCTTTGATCATTGTTTAAGAGGTCGACATGAAGCGTTTTGATGGTGAAGCTGAGTGTGTGTAATCTTCCATCTGTTACCCATGTCCTTCTCTGCTTGCAGTAATAACTCACACCTGCTATGAGCTAAAGAAGAAGAAGACACAACCAGTGATGACATCTTTAAACTGGCTTCAGTAGTTTTAATTCAACAGCATTTCAAACCACACACATTCTCTCTAAGGCAGGGTTTTCACATCCTACCAAGCCAGTGGCGAGAGAAAAAAGTGATTAGAATCGTCTATAATTATATTCATGTTTATTATCTTTATAGGGCTGTAGCTAATGATTGATTTACTGGTTTTATTATTTACATTTAAACAAACGAGTACTATATGAAATGTCTAAGCCGTAATAGCTTGTCTTTACATAAAGGGGTAAAGTGTACACAAATACGTTTTGAGAGGTTTTGGCCGACACACGTTTGGTTATTGACCTCGTATGAAAACGGCTTGCATTTTTTTTTGTGATCACATTTTTATTGAGATTAATACACAACAACATTTTTAAATAAAATAACTAGAAGTACATAAGAAAAGACAACAGCAATTGCTTACAAAACACACAATAAAGCTGCTGGCTTTTCCGTGTTAGTCGCCTTACAGACAGATGAAACCGTGATGTGCGACCTTGACTCGGACGCCCTCCAATCAGATCGCTTCATGTCACTTCCAGCCAGTCCAAGTAAACAACCTTCCCTCAGCCTCTCACAGCTGAGTGTAGGATGTTTACATGGACTGAGTCTGGATATATATAGGCCACAAAAACGTGCTTATACTATTAGTTCAACAACCTTCCTAGAAAATGAAATGAAGCGGCTCTTCCCGTTCTGTGCAGCTGGAGGCAGTCGGCAGCGGCAAACATCGGACTGAAAGCTCTGTGGATAAAAAGCTTCCAGTCGGGGATGTTTACAGCCCCAAACTACCTGGGAGATGTGTAACCTCAGGCACAGCAAGTCGACAGGTAATGATACACCTAGTCAGCAGGACTCATAGGTTGAAGGTTGATACGATATCAACTATGCTAAAAGCTTCTACCTGCAGGTGTATGGAAAATGTCCATTTGACTTCACAATGAAGAGAATCCAGAGTGAATCCAGAGTGAATCCAGATTCCAGCGTTATTATCTGCAGTCTTGTGTTTTCCTAAAAGAAACCAGCAGAGGAAGAGAAGTTAGCCTGACCTCGTTTCCATCAAACGGTGCACGTCTAACTGGGTTATCACACGGATGCTCAGGCCGACTCTCAATGACATCCACAGAACATATTCAAATGCAAGCTCACTGACAACAATGCATTACATCTGATAGCATATGAGCAAGTATGACACATTTCTAAGCTTAAACAAAAATTACTTTGTTTATTTTTGCACTGCTTTGTGGAAAAGGCTAGCTTGGTGTGACACATCCACTTGAAGCATGGGATAAATGACCTTAGCTACAACATAGGTACATATGTATTATATAGTGTTGCAGTATAACGCTACTCTAATGAAGTAATACAGAAGGCCAGCTCACTTAATGTGTCCTATCCTGACTGCAACACTTAAAAAGCTTACTTAAACAGAAATGTAACCTTGAGAAATAAAACCACACATCGCCAGTGGTAAGAAAAAAGTCATTAAAATATAGTATATACTTACATTCATGTTCACTAAAACTAGGGCGGACTGTTTTCTTTATTATTTACATGTGCAAACACAATTACCATATGAAATGTCAAACTAAAGCACAAGACATCAAATATGTTGGTTTAACATCCATTATTATTTGCACTATTAGCTTAGTGTGGGTTAAATGACCTTAGCTATATCATATGTGTTAGGTTCATAGTTATGTAACAGTATTGCAGTATACCTGTACTCTAATGAAGTTACACAGCTGGTACACATCCACTGTTTCAAGGCCAGCTAACTTGTCCTATCCTGGCTGCAACACTTACAAAGCTAACTTAAACAGAGATATAACCTTGAATAACAAACCCCATATGCAGTAAGTGCACGTGTACCGCTAGCAAACCGCTCAAAGTAACTTGTCAGCCTGCCAAAGCAAACAATGTAATGTGCTAACAGTTAGCATTAGCTCCTAGTTAGCCAACGACCTAGGCTAGCTAGCTCGATGCTAGCTTTCGTTAGCTCCTCTGTGACCCTAACCTTCTGCTGCTGTGTTTTCCTTACCGGCGAATAAAAGCGGTATTTCCAGGAGAGACATCCGGTCGACAGCTTCTTCTTTTGTATCCTTGTGGAGTTTGAGCAGATTCGGTGGATGTTCTGTTGGATTCTGTGCAGCCTGTTAAGTTTCCTTCCGTTTTCATTCACTTGTCTTTATTTTGACCTTTGGTTACTCGACACCAACATTGACGTCATTGTCATGACAACAGTGTCCCGCCCACAATGAGACCAGGGTACACAGGAAATGAATCGCTGTACATTTTACACTGAACATTTAGCCAAACTGCGGTACAAAAACATACATAGGTGTAAAGTAACTACATTAATGTACTCAAGTACTATACTTAGGTCCAATTTTGAGGTACTTGTACTTAACTTGAGTTTTTAAAAGTGTAGTTACTTTGTACTTCTACCCCACTACAATTCAGATGTAAATACTTTTTACTCCACTGATTTTCATTTTATACCATTAGTTACTCAACATTTAAATAAGTCTTTAGTTAAACCTGGAGTAAATCCAACATCTACCATGCAGTATACAAAGCTGCTTTGATTAACCAGGAATGCATCAATAATTATAATTTACAGGTGCTCAAAGACGCTTTACAGATATAGTGAAGAGAAAAGAAAAGGAAGGAACAACAAATACATATATAGTTAAAGTTAAAGTCAAATAATACAAAAACAATCACACATTAAAAGCCAGATTGAAGAGGTGAGTGTGTGTGAGTGTTTTGAAGGTGGTGAGGTCAGTGCAGTCTCTGATGGGTTGGGGGAGTGAGTTCCAGAGGGAGGGGGCAGCGACGGAGAAGGCTCTGTCCCCCCAGGTCCGGTGATTTGTGCGGGTGGGGATGGATGGGAGGTTGGCTTCTGATGAGCGGAGGCAGCGGGAAGGGGTGTGGTGGTGCAGCAGGTTTGTGAGGTATGGGGTATCGTAGTAGTATAGGTATACAGTGGTGGGTTATAATGAAAGATGTAATCAAAAAGCCAACTTTACTTAACTACTAATATTTAGTCCTAGCAGTTGTGTTATAAATAACAAGATATTGTTCAAATGCACATCCTGTAAACAAATATCGTGTTTGTTTATTGTAAATCCTGCACATTGCCTCTTTTTAAATATTTCCACTTACATTTTTATTTTTGTTACAATTGTCTTCATATGTTTTTTTATAAAAGTACTATTTTATTTTTGTTACATGTTGTTCCTTCTGTGTCTCTGTATGCACCATTTATACCAAAGTAAATTCCTCATGTGTTAACCTACTTTGTAGTAAAGCCAATTCTGTAAATGTACTCAAGTACAATATTGAGAGACTTGTACTTTACTTGAGTATTTCCATTCTATGCTATATATTGTGTACTTCTACGATACAATTCACAGGTATATCGTGTACTTTTACTCCACTACATGTATGTAATACCTTTAGTTACTTTACAGATGTGGATAAATGATGGTAAATATAATCAAGTGTTGAATCAGACTTTAGTTCCACCTGGAGTAAATCCACCAGCTACCCTGCAGTCTACAAAGTCATTCAAACTAGCTGCTCCTTCACCAGCTTTGAGAACACTTTGATGATCAATCATTATAAAACATATCAGATATATTATTCTGAAATGGACCAATCTGCACAACGACTACTTTCACTGTCTTTCACTATATTTTGATGAGAATACTTTCCTACTTTCACTTGAGGAACATTTTGAATGCAGGACTTTTACTGTAACAGAGTATTCCTACACTCTGGTACTTCTACTTTTACTCAGGTACAAGATCTGAGTACTTCTACTTTTACTCAAGTACAAGACCTGAGTACTTCTACTTTTACTCAAGTACAACATCTGAATACTTCTACTGTTACTCAAGTACAAGATCTGAGTACTTCTACTTTTACTCTAGTACAAGACCTGAGTACTTCTACTTTGACTCAAGTACAAGATCTGAGTACTTCTACTTTCACTCAAGTACAAGACATGAGTACTTCTACTTTGACTCAAGTATAAGATCTGAGTACTTCTACTTTCACTCAAGTACAATATCTGAGTACTTCTACTTTTACTCAAGTACTGTACAAGACCTGAGTACTTCTATTTTTACTCAAGTACAAGACCTGAGTACTTCTACTTTTACTCAAGTACAAGACCTGAGTACTTCTACTTTTACTCAAGTACAAAACCTGAGTACTTCTACTTTTACTCAAGTACAAAACCTGAGTACTTCTACTTTTACTCAAGTACAAGACCTGAGTACTTCTACTTTGACTAAAGTACAAGATCTGAGTACTTCTTCAATCATATGTATCTTTCAAAAGCAACAGTGATGGGTAATAATGTACTTTGGGGATGAATACTAAACACTTGAGTATTTTAACTTTATTCAACTTTATACTTCCTACCCACTTCTTCAAATACGGTTCTTTTTGCTTCACTTCCTTTTTGAAAATGAGCATTATTTGTCCTGTGTTGCAGTTCCTGTGTCCTCCACATGAGGTCAGGCTAGATCCTTCCATTCCCCGTCTCCTCTTTATTCCCTGGAGTTAACAGTGCATTTTATGATGGATTAAAGTACATGTATTCACTATTTAATATTCAGTGCACATGAATATGTTGCTGATTCCTCCTACTGTCAACCTTTTGTGCAGCAAGATCAGCAAAAGATCTTTCTGAATGTATAATTATAACAATAGTCATTAGGGTTTCAGGAAAAGTGTTCTCAGTATGTAGCTGGTGAGGATTTCTTAATAATTCATATAACACATCTCAGTTATTTCTTTTGAAAAGACCAGAAGGCGAATAGAAAAAAATCCATCTATAACCTAACCAGGAGAATTGATTCCCTTGTCATTCTGTGTGGTCTGAAATTGCCCAGAGCTATTATGAGAGAGAGTGATTTCTGTGTGCAGCGGAGCGGAGCATGCCCTGCTTCTTTCTGTGAGATGTGAACAGATTCATAAGCAACAGCAGCAGCGCTAAAGAGGTGTGTTGTCACGTGCTCAGCCAGATATCCTCAACATGGCAACCTGGGAGTCATTTCACCACATGTTGTCTGCTGTTCTTCTCTTTCATGCATCTGGTGTTTTCTTTATGTTTCACTCAACCCTGCACGATTAGTCTTTCAGATCTTTCATTAAACTATGTAATAAAATCAAATGTTTTAAAGACATTTAGGAATGTATGAATAATACACAAGTCGAGCTGTTAAAGGTCCCATGTCATGGCCATTTCTACTGATCATAATTCCATTGTTGAGGTCTACTAGAATAGATTTATATTGTGCAATGTTCCAAACTCACATTGGTTTCTCAAACAGCATCTCTGTATAGTATGTGTATTCACTCTCTGTCCTAAACGGCTTGTTGGAGCTCCCTCCTTAAATCTATTCTAGTAGACCTCAAATATGAAATATGATCAGTAGAAATGGCCAAGACATGGGACCTTTAACACAGAGACACTACACGTTGATACACATTGCTGTCATTATTTTTAATAAGTGATTGATTTGAATATATAAACAGCACACAGATATGTAACAGGACAGCATGTGAGATTTATTTTCGAAAAAAGGTCATACATTTTATAAATTAAGAAGAATAGTAGTAGTAGACAAAAAAGAAAGATAGAGGGAATTAAAAAGTTAATAATTAAAAAAATACATTCTGTGAATAAAATGTAAATTGACTTGTTTAAGAAAACATACTTTAAAACAATCACAAAAGACAAAAACTAGTAATAAAGCAGAACAATTTTAAGGAATGTGTCAATCAACTTTGACACAAAATTCATACAACATAAAAATCAATGATATCTAATTATTTTGAGAAAAACGTTATACTCAAGGAAGTATTTCACCCAGATTTGAACACAAACTATGATTTACAAACCGTAGTGGAGGGGGGGGGATTTCCACCACACATGCTGGTGTGTGGCCTTTAGGCAGTGTGTCTGTGAGGTGCAATACAACAATCAATACAGCCATTTCAAAGTTCCTATGAAATGTGTTTCTGGATGGTTTTACTGGGGAGGCTGGAAGTTACTGAGGCTATCAAGAATGTGTGTCCGGGGGCAGGTGTTTTGATTGACAGGCTTTAAAGAGGCCCTATTCTGCTGATGTTCAGGTGTATATCAGTATGTAGTGTCTCTACTTTAAAGAGTCCTCTCCTGCTGATGTTCAGGTGTGTATCAGTATTTAGTGTCTCTACTTTAAAGAGTCCTCTCCTGCTGATGTTCAGGTGTATATCAGTATTTAGTGCCTCTACTTTAAAGAGTCCTCTCCTGCTGATGTTCAGGTGTATATCAGTATTTAGTGCCTCTACTTTAAAGAGTCCTCTCCTGCTGATGTTCAGGTGTATATCAGTATGTAGTGCTACTTTAAAGAGTTCTCTCCTGCTGATGTTCAGGTGTATATCAGCATGTAGTGTCTCTACTTTAAAGAGTCCTCTCCTGCTGATGATCACGTGTATATCAGTGTGTAGTGTCTCTACTTTAAAGAGTCCTCTCCTGCTGATGTTCAGGTGTATATCAGTATGTAGTGTCTCTACTTTAAAGAGTCCTCTCCTGCTGATGTTCAGGTGTATATCAGTAAGTAGTGTCTCTACTTTAAAGAGTCCTCTCCTGCTGATGTTCAGGTGTATATCAGTATGTAGTGTCTCTACTTTAAAGAGTCCTCTCCTGCTGATGTTCAGGTGTATATCAGTAAGTAGTGTCTCTACTTTAAAGAGTCCTCTCCTGCTGATGTTCAGGTGTATATCAGTATGTAGTGTCTCTACTTTAAAGAGTCCTCTCCTGCTGATGTTCAGGTGTATATCAGTATTTAGTGTCTCTACTTTAAAGAGTCCTCTCCTGCTGATGATCAGGTGTATATCAGTATTTAGTGTCTCTACTTTAAAGAGTCCTCTCCTGCTGATGTTCAGGTGTATATCAGTATGTAGTGTCTCTATTTTAAAGAGTCCTCTCCTGCTGATGTTCAGGTGTATATCAGTATTTAGTGTCTCTACTTTAAAGAGTCCTCTCCTGCTGATGTTCAGGTGTATATCAGTATGTAGTGTCTCTACTTTAAAGAGTCCTCTCCTGCTGATGTTCAGGTGTATATCAGTGTCTCTACTTTAAAGAGTTCTCTCCTGCTGAGGTTCAGGTGTATATCAGTGTCTCTACTTTAAAGAGTTCTCTCCTGCTGAGGTTCAGGTGTATATCAGTGTCTCTACTTTAAAGAGTTCTCTCCTGCTGAGGTTCAGGTGTATGTCTGTTACGGCCACAACTTCTACATAGCTGTAGTGGCTCAGGCTGAGACCCGCAACATAGAAATAGACGAAACAACCAGATGAGTTAACAACCTTTAGCTTTTGTTGAGCTGTCTTTCTTTAAACAAGGCATCTAAAATGAAAAGGGTCTGGAGGACTGGCCAAAAAGAACAAAAGGGTGGAGGGAGCCTGAGCCAGCAACCCCATGGGCCGTAGGACCCAGAGCTTCCCGCCTAACTACAAGTCAGGTATATAACCAAAGGAATAAATGAAGCCACGAAAACTGGACTAGGTCCTCCAGGCTAAAAATAATAAACAACAAGACGTGACCAGATGGAGCTGTAGCTCCTAACTACAGCTTCCTCACTGTAATGGGTTGGAGTGTCAGAGAGGCCAATCATTCTCCCCCAGCCTTCCTTTTATCCCCCCTAATTAGTTGGGAACACCTGGGCAGAGGCGGAGCCAGGGGCAGATAAGGTGCACCTGCAATACGGAGAAAGAACACCAGGAGGGGAGCACGTAACAGTGGCCCTTTCTCATTTCACTAATTTCCCCTCCTCGACTCCTCGACTCCTCGAATCCTCGACTCCTCAAATCCTCCGGTAGTGACCCGGAAATGAATTTCAGCGCGCCTTGTTGAAGGACATCTCATTTCTCTAAATGCACTTCGAGGACCGAGGACCGAGCGTCGAGGAGGCTCTCTGGAGGAGCTCTAACCGAGGAGACACTGATGTTGTGATTGGTCAGCGCTTAGAGATGTCCCGCCCTTACATTGTGTTGGAGTGTTACATACGGATGTCACTATTTTTCAGAAGTAAACAAAGGAGTCCAATGGAGGAGGAGGAGAGAAACTCCCTCTGGTGGGAACACTGGGATTGTAGCCTTTGCAGACCATTTAAATGCACAAAAGCCTATACACACTAGAGGAAAAAGAAAACCCAATCATAAGATACTTTGTTTAACTCAAATCCACAGTTATTCTAACTTGAGGCTACAATGCTGCAAAACTAATAGGGTCATTTAAGGTTTATAGATATTAGTTTTAGAAAGTGTGCCGTGTTAAAGTGTGTTTACTGTAGCTCATAACACATGGCAGGGTGCAGGGTGCAGGGTGCAGGGTGCAGGGTGCAGGGTGCAGGGTGCAGGGTGCAGGGTGCAGGGTGCAGGGTGCAGGGTGCAGTATCTAGCACACTCTAGCACAATGATAACTTAAATCTGCAAGGCTGGACTAAACCTAGAAATAGTGAGCCCTGTGCTATAGATCATACATTAAATATTCATTTCAAAATAAAAGCCATTATTGTTTATGCAAAGGAATTATGCCAATCGATTTGCACCCACACCAAACAGAGACACTTCAATGGGGAACACATGCATAATACAACGAGTATGCCGGCAATGAATGCTAGTTTCAAACAAAGTGCATGTTTAGCAGGCCGATGGCCGGTCACACCAGCGATATGAAGTACATCTGCTTCATGAAAGATAAATAAAATGGACTTTGTGGACTGCATCTGCACGAGTAAAGTTTAATCATTTTCATTTTTGGGAGGAATTTGAATAATAGGAATAATTCATAAGACCCAATACATTATTACAGTTTCTGGGTTTCTAGAGTTCAGGGTTTATTGATCTGTTATTTATGAACATGTAATGATCGTCTCCTCCGTAAGATACCACACATGCTCTGTTTGGCTTCAGGTTGATGTTCAGTAGATGTAGATACCCTCAGGTCAGCATTAAGTATGATCTGTGCTTCTGCCAAACAGTGAATGTATCAATTATATCTTCACAACAATACTTTTAAAATGTATTTATTTGTGTGGATTGATCGTGAGTTTCTGTTGTATTTTTTTCTTGTCTTTCCTTCAGTAATAAAAATACAATTATAAAACCTTTATATTCACGTTTATAGTATTAAATAATCAATTGATTGACTTCCTCATTTGTGTTAAGACACTCAATAAATATATTGTTTAACAAAAACAACCAAACACTTTAGACTAAGCTACTTCAAACCCTCCACTTTTGCACTTGTTCTTTTATATTAAAAGAGTTCAAATCAATAGGCACGCAATGACTCTAAAGAATAATGATCACGCCACCAAACACACATTCAGACTATAGGAACCAGCTGTTTGGGAAATGAGAGAAGTAGAAAGTAGAGGTATTTGAGTTCAACATGTAAGAAGTAGAAAGTACAGGTATTTGAGTTCAACATGTAAGAAGTAGAAAGTACAGGTATTTGAGTTCAACATGTAAGAAGTAGAAAGTACAGGTATTTGAGTTCAACATGTAAGAAGTAGAAAGTACAAGTATTTGAGTTCAACATGTAAGAAGTAGAAAGTACAGGTATTGAGTTCAACATGTAAGAAGTAGAAAGTACAGGTATTTGAGTTCAACATGTAAGAAGTAGAAAGTACAGGTATTTGAGTTCAACATATAAGAAGTATAAAGTACAGGTATTTGGGTTCAACATGTAAGAAGTAGAAAGTACAGGTATTTGAGTTCAACATATAAGAAGTATAAAGTACAGGTATTTGGGTTCAACATGTAAGAAGTAGAAAGTACAGGTATTTGAGTTCAACATGTAAGAAGTAGAAAGTACAGGTATTTGAGTTCAACATGTAAGAAGTAGAAAGTACAGGTATTTGAGTTCAACATGTAAGAAGTTGAAAGTACAGGTATTTGAGTTCAACATGTAAGAAGTAGAAAGTACAGGTATTTGAGTTCAACATGTAAGAAGTAGAAAGTACAGGTATTTGAGTTCAACATGTAAGAAGTAGAAAGTACAAGTATTTGAGTTCAACATGTAAGAAGTAGAAAGTACAGGTATTTGAGTTCAACATGTAAGAAGTAGAAAGTACAGGTATTTGAGTTCAACATGTAAGAAGTAGAAAGTACAGGTATTTGAGTTCAACATATAAGAAGTATAAAGTACAGGTATTTGGGTTCAACATGTAAGAAGTAGAAAGTACAGGTATTTGAGTTCAACATATAGAAGTATAAAGTACAGGTATTTGGGTTCAACATGTAAGAAGTAGAAAGTACAGGTATTTGAGTTCAACATGTAAGAAGTAGAAAGTACAGGTATTTGAGTTCAACATGTAAGAAGTAGAAAGTACAGGTATTTGAGTTCAACATGTAAGAAGTAGAAAGTACAAGTATTTGAGTTCAACATGTAAGAAGTAGAAAGTACAGGTATTTGAGTTCAACATGTAAGAAGTAGAAAGTACAGGTATTTGAGTTCAACATGTAAGAAGTAGAAAGTACAGGTATTTGAGTTCAACATATAAGAAGTATAAAGTACAGGTATTTGGGTTCAACATGTAAGAAGTAGAAAGTACAGGTATTTGAGTTCAACATATAAGAAGTATAAAGTACAGGTATTTGGGTTCAACATGTAAGAAGTAGAAAGTACAGGTATTTGAGTTCAACATGTAAGAAGTAGAAAGTACAGGTATTTGAGTTCAACATGTAAGAAGTAGAAAGTACAGGTATTTGAGTTCAACATGTAAGAAGTTGAAAGTACAGTTATTTGTGTTCAACATGTAAGAAGTAGAAAGTACAGGTATTTGAGTTCAACATGTAAGAAGTAGAAAGTACAGGTATTTGTGTTCAACATGTAAGAAGTATAAAGTACAGGTATTTGAGTTCAACATGTAAGAAGTAGAAAGTACAGGTATTTGTGTTCAACCTGTAAGAAGTAGAAAGTACAGGTATTTGTGTTCAACATGTGAGAAGTAGAAAGTACAGGTATTTGAGTTCAACATGTAAGAAGTAGAAAGTACAGGTATTTGAGTTCAACATGTAAGAAGTAGAAAGTACAGGTATTTGAGTTCAACATGTAAGAAGTAGAAAGTACAGGTATTTGAGTTCAACATGTAAGAAGTAGAAAGTACAGGTATTTGAGTTCAACATGTGAGAAGTAGAAAGTACAGGTATTTGTGTTCAACATGTGAGAAGTAGAAAGTACAGGTATTTGAGTTCAACATGTGAGAAGTAGAAAGTACAGGTATTTGTGTTCAACATGTAAGAAGTAGAAAGTACAGGTATTTGGGTTCAACATGTAAGAAGTAGAAAGTTCAGGTATTTGAGTTCAACATGTAAGAAGTAGAAAGTACAGGTATTTGGGTTCAACATGTAAGAAGTAGAAAGTACAGGTATTTGTGTTCAACATGTAAGAAGTAGAAAGTACAGGTATTTGTGTTCAACATGTAAGAAGTATAAAGTACAGGTATTTGAGTTCAACATGTAAGAAGTAGAAAGTACAGGTATTTGAGTTCAACATGTAAGAAGTAGAAAGTACAGGTATTTGAGTTCAACATGTAAGAAGTAGAAAGTACAGGTATTTGTGTTCAACATGTAAGAAGTAGAAAGTACAGGTATTTGGGTTCAACATGTAAGAAGTAGAAAGTTCATGTATTTGAGTTCAACATGTAAGAAGTAGAAAGTACAGGTATTTGTGTTCAACATGTGAGAAGTAGAAAGTACAGGTATTTGAGTTCAACATGTGAGAAGTAGAAAGTACAGGTATTTGTGTTCAACATGTAAGAAGTAGAAAGTACAGGTATTTGGGTTCAACATGTAAGAAGTAGAAAGTTCAGGTATTTGAGTTCAACATGTAAGAAGTAGAAAGTACAGGTATTTGGGTTCAACATGTAAGAAGTAGAAAGTACAGGTATTTGTGTTCAACATGTGAGAAGTAGAAAGTACAGGTATTTGAGTTCAACATGTGAGAAGTAGAAAGTACAGGTATTTGAGTTCAACATATAAGAAGTAGAAAGTACAGGTATTTGTGTTCAACATGTGAGAAGTAGAAAGTACAGGTATTTGAGTTCAACATGTAAGAAGTAGAAAGTACAGGTATTTGAGTTCAACATGTAAGAAGTAGAAAGTACAGGTATTTGTGTTCAACATGTAAGAAGTAGAAAGTACAGGTATTTGGGTTCAACATGTAAGAAGTAGAAAGTACAGGTATTTGTGTTCAACATGTAAGAAGTAGAAAGTACAGGTATTTGGGTTCAACATGTGAGAAGTAGAAAGTACAGGTATTTGAGTTCAACATGTAAGAAGTAGAAAGTACAGGTATTGGGTTCAACATGTACGAGTTAAAAGTAAAAAGTCGTCAGAAAAATAAGTAGTAGAGTAAAGTACTGATACCATAACAAAGTATTTGTACTCCACTACTTCCCACCTCTGGTACTGTAACACCATCATAACATCTTATATAAAGCCACTTAAAATGATGGGTTTATATAAGGAGGACTCAAGAAGAGGAGCAAGAATCCTGCCGGTAAACGCTTTAAATAAGACATCGTCAAACATAAAGACACCGACAGCCAATTCAACGTGTTTCTGCTCGGCTTTGGACCTTTACAGGAAACTGGAGCACAAACAAAGCATGTGGAGAGTCTGAATCTCCTGCTGCGAGGAGACACAACTGACCACAGTTTCTCTCCATTGTTCTTGCTCTAACACTGGGATTTGAGACATGTTGGCTACAACATGTAACTCAAGCTACCACACCTGAATCAGATGCAAGTGCATGGCCTGCTGTCCGCTCAGATTGTGGTTTTGTTTTTTTCTTATTTTATTGAGCGATTACAGGACATCCGGAGACAAAAGCAGAGTTACATAAAATACATTTTACAAAGCAAGACAAGGACAAATGACACCAACTGGGACCAAGCAATACTGATAGAAAAACGTAAGGGTAGACAGTTTGTGTCGTATGGTGTGTGTGTGTGTGTGCGTGTGTGTGTGTTTGATCAGGCTTGTCAGATTGAGGCATAGACTGAGGCTTTACGGTGTTACAAGGCAAACATAATATATATATATACTAATTCATATATAAATACATACACAAATTAATCCAAATGTTTCTTATTTTATTGAGCAGGACATTTGGAGACAAAAGCAGTGTTACATAAAAAACATTTTACAAAGCAAGACAAGGACAAATGACACCAACTGGGACCAAGCAATACTGATAGGAAGACGTAAGTGTAGACAGTTTGCGTCGTTTGGTGTGTGTGTGTGTGTGTGTGTGTGTGTGTGAGTGTGTGTGTGTGTGTGAGTGTGTGTTTGATCAGAACGGAGGGCTTGTCAGATTGAGGCATAGACTGAGGCTTCTAGGGTGTCACAAGACAAACATATACATATACTAATTAATATATATAAATACATACACATATAATATATACCTAATAAATATGCTTACATACAAAAAAAATACATATATTTAACTCATTTTTATTTAGAGCCACGGTCCCAGAAAGGGATATCGAGATAAGGAAGAGGATAATATGAAATACAATCTCTTTCACTTCACTTACTTACTGTAGATGTCCAACTCTCCACTTCGAAAAGTCTCTGTACTTGTGTCTGACATTGAACAGTTTATTTTGCTGGACATTTGTTGAGTTGTGCCTTTTGTGCATCTGTTCTTGTTTCTCTGTGTACTTCTCTTGAGAATCTGAGGACAGCTTTTATGCTTTTTCACAATTGAGAACAACACTGTAGGCCTAGATACTGTATAATGGCATCTCCACAGTATACTCATTTTAAACTCTGTTACCCTGGCAACAAGATTGGCATTCACATGTTTGCAGTATCCCATAATGGTTGATGGCTACCCTGCAGCGCTGACGGCTGTGTCATTTCAACACAATGCAAAGTATAGAGTTCCACAATCACACCCACAGGATTATAGCAGGCTTTGTTCTACAATTGGAAGTTTTAACATATACATGTAAGTGGATAATGTGGAAGCCATTTATATTTGTCGTTGGCATGTCATTTTTTTATGTTCAGAAATATCATGCAATATTATTTTGAGTTGTGTGCTCTCCACAAATACAAAAATGAATGTTCAAAAAGTATTCCACTGTGTTTTCTCATGGAGAATTTTTTTTAAATGACCAGACTTCAATCTGCAGATTGATGACTGCACGTGGTCCCTTGATCCTCCTTAGCAATGGTCTGTTCTCCTTAGCAACGGTCTGTTATCAACTGAGCTGTGTAACAAATCTGATGTTACTTCGTATGATCACTACAAATCAGTGACGTGCAGTCAGGGGAAGCAGAGCCTCACCTGTCATACTCCAATGTAAAGGAAAAACAACTAAACAAAAACTAAATAGTAATAATAATAAAATGTCTCCACTGATCTGTGTTGTAAATGTGATTTCTGTTTGATTCCAATCGCTTTTTATAGTCAAAATAAGTCAATTTGCCGAGCTCCGCTACAACTACGCGGGGAGCGATGAGAAGTGAGGCACAGATGAGATCTGCCTCACCTCAGATGCGTCACCCCACAGAAACTGGCTGGAAAGCGGCCCTAAGCGCATGCCTGCACCATCTCACTGTAGGTCACCAATGTAATGTTTGTAGATCCCTTTATTACATTTATCCTCGCCATCCATAGTCTCTAAATAACTTATTTCACATATATATTATATTTAGGCTCGCTTTTCTCATCATACAACAGCAATGAAAAAAGCACCAGGGGAGGCAGCCATAACCTCTGCCGCACTGAAGGGGGCGCAAGTGAGCCCACAGGTTCTTGTTGCTACTGTTATTCTACAGAGACGGTAGACGCGAACAACAAACTAGACTTTTGAAACTACAGGAAGATAAGGAGGACTTTTACAAGGATAGCATGGACTTCATCTTCAAGTCAAGGTAAGACCACAATTGTAATGAAAATGGGATCTTACTACAGGGTGTCCGCGGGGTCTTAAAAAGTATTAAAAGTTGATAAATCAATTTAGCGAAAATTAAGGCTATTAAAAAGTATTAAACGGCATTTTATCTGATGGTGGACTACCTGAGAGATATACAGCAGGAGAACACGCCGTCCACCGCGGAGATTGAATAAACAGAAGGGCAACCATGACAACCATGCTCCGGGGTCTTCTTCGCTGCTTTTGGTGTATTTTGTGGCGGCAGCAGCAGCGCCACTTACAGGCCTGGCATATGTACTACAGCGTTTCCAGCATTTCCAGCGGTCTAGTGTGAACGGACACGTTAATGAATCGAATGCGTGTGAACGGAAGACTTTTTTGCATTTACGTATGCGTTCTAAGGGTCTAAGCCAAACTATATCCGGTCACTATTTTAAAGTAAGGCTAACACATATCGACCCTAAATATAGTCTATATTAAGAACGAGAAAAGTCTTAACATATATATCGTTTTTTTGTAAACATATGACAAATGTGTGAGGGTGATGACGTCAGAGCATCGTCCTATGTGCCGGGCTTAGCCCCGGACAGCCCCAGCTCAATTTAACCCCTGGGTATTTGTGAGGGAGCTCCTATATGACATTACCCCGCTGAAGCTCACCAAAGTTTAATATATTTCATAGTTCAAAGTTTTGTCAATTGTTTTGTTTATTGGTCAAATACTGGTTTCTAATGGTTTCGAAGGAGTTCTACTGGAATGAAAGAGCACTGAGCACAGAAGCAACAAAGCAGCATACTGCATTAAAGCTGACCTTCACAGAGAGGTTGAAGTTCATGTGGAGAGGAGGCTTCAGTAGTCTGTCTGCACTCTGTTTAGTTGTGCTATCTTACAATCAATATAGTCAATGTGAGGTAAAGTGTGTCGCCAATGTAACCGGTTAGAACTCGAAGTTGCGATGAGGTCTTAAAATGTATGGAAAGGGTCTTAAAAAAGGTCTTAAAAGGTATTACATTTGACTTCAGGATTCCTGCATACACCCTGTACTAAGAAAGAACAATCCAATATTTAGATGTTGGGTATCCTTTTGTTGAACGGTCTGTTTAAAATGAATCGAAGCATCAGACTAAAAAAGCTTTTGAAAATAACCGAATTTTTCGATTAAGGTCAGAATATAATATTTGTAAATCTGACTCTGAAAGAGTCAATGCCTCACCAGCCATGAACCTCACCGCACGTCACTGCTACAAATACCATTTGAGTATTAATGGCAACCCAAAGAGGACATTGAGAGACGTAAAACTTACATTTAGATAACATACATACCAGCAGAGATGGCAAAAGTACACACATCCTTTACTCAATTAGAAGTACAGATACTCGTGTTTAAAAATACTCTGGTAAAAGTAGAAGTACTGACTAAACTTCTTTACTCAAGTTTTCTAAAGAGGCTTTGAAGTGTACTTCAGTAAAAAGTACCCATAACTAGCAGCTGTTTTAAAGAGTACCTGACCTCCCTTTATATTAAAGGGCACCTATCATGCAAAATGCACCTTTGTACGTCTTTTATACATGATTATGTGTCCCCGGTGTTCCGGGGAACTCACCAAGTGTCAGAAAACACAACCCTCTCTATTTTCCTCCTTCGCCAAATCTCTAAAAAAAGGGCTGCAACGGATCTGAAAAAAATGGATCCACATTCCGACACTTTTCTACGTCACAAAGACGTACTCCGCTTATTGGTCAACTCTCCACCTATCAGGGGAATGAGCCACGGCCACGTGCATTGCCAAACCTCTCATTCGCATATAGGCTATCGGCAGGCTACCCCAGTCACATCTGTGTTTTTTCCTGCTATTGCCAGGATGTCTAAGCCAGTTAAACCACGGACATGTTTATGAACTTCTCTCAAGTCCAACACGGATATGCCTCCAAACTAATGCTACACCCGGGATCAATACCAACCATCCGGGACCAGGCCAGTGAGGAAACATCCAATTCTGAAGCTGTAAGTTTTTATTTAGCGGTGTTTTTCCTGATAAAGCTATATCTAGCATGTAGCATGTAGCTTAGCCGTATCAATGTCGCCTCAACCCCAACTAGTAATCGGTTAGGTGTTTATATGTTCTTGTAACATTTTATTTTGTACGCTCCGCAGTCTTTGCTTTGTCTTTTATTTTAATTATCAGGCATTTGCAAACATGTTCAGACTGCCGTAATGGCGATCTGTGTGAAGGCTGTAAAGCCACGCCTAGCCTAGCCGATAACACAAGTATTTATTCTCCTATGTATTAGTATTTTGTATCCTCTAAAAAATCATATTGAGTAAGTTATAATAACAAACGTAATCTTCTGGAGGTAAGTGCCGTTTTTTCCAGCGTTATGTAAAAGCTTTTGTGATTGTAGTCTGTAAGAACGATCATATATCATCGATCTGTAAGCTAAGCTACGCTAAGCTACGCTAAACTACGCTAATGAGACATGCCGTTTTTTGCAGTATGTTTACTTGTTTGCGCACATGAATATAAATGGGGGTGTGTTAGGATACAACACTGTATGTATGTATGCGAGGGGACACACACCACGAGTAAAAACGGAGCTAAAGCCCTGGTATGTTGTTGTTGACATGCATTTACTAATCTAAACCACTTTTTTTGTTGTGCTTTTTTTAACATTGCACAGGCTACGTGGCCAACTTGATGGACCTCATCTTCGACCAAGTCTTTGTGGACCCTGCACCATTATGAGCAACCTGACAGGGAGGAGGTCATCGCCGGGTATGCTACACGGTTCAATTTGGCTGCTGTCTGAACCTAACATAGACATTTCACGGATCAGAGGACAACGCAGGCCGGAATCACCACCCTGATCCTGTGTCCATGGAAGCCCCAGCACCAGCTCACAAAGCTCCTGTTTTTTATGGGTTCAAATAACCGTTGATTTTGACAATAAAGTTCCGAGTTGATATCAAATGTGTCGTGATTATTCATGTTTGGATGGGTAAAGAATATTCTGATTTCAAAAGCATAAGGTTGTGTGTGGACTTTTTTTGTCATACACATGGGTGCGTTATGCCATTGCTGTGTAGTATATAATAGTACATGTACAATGACAGAATGAAAGATTGCATAAAGCCATATACACCAGTATTTATTTCCATGAACAATATTAGCATTCGTTTTACAATTTCAGTCAAAACAAACCACTCAGTGCTCTATTTGCCTCAACTGTAGTCCAACTGTGTTCAGCTCTGTAAATATTCAATGCATTCTGCAGGGAAAACACATTTAGGCACACAATCCAGGATGGTCCACCACACAGGTTAGAGTCCTCAAGTTCCTGCATCCGTCTTTACACCTAGTGTGATAAACATATATTGAATGACATGTGAAAAATGTATTCTCTAAACAGACAACTTAGTGAAGCTAATGTTACGTGTGGTATCTCCATGCAGCACATGCTCCGGTTCAGAAGGCATCGTTGCGCAAGTTGCACATGTACCCCTTTAGAAAGAAGTCAATAACTGAGCTTTTAAAACACATGAAACACACATTGCTGACAACTGAGGTGTTAGAGTTATACTTTTTATCACCCTAAGTTATTGAACTTTCCAACGGTTGTTGCACGATGTTGGAAGAAAAGGACTGTAAACTATTAAACGCAATGAGGCCATTGTATATATGCTGAAAATATGAATGTCTCCCTTTATAAATATATATATGTATCGCTGTGTTTGCGTTCCAAACTCTAAGTTACAAACTGTACACATTGCATTCTTGCTAATTAGCCAAAATATGAACGGAATAAGTAGCAAGCATCGTAACAAACAGAGTAAAAATAAATAGGGACAACAGCTTGTCAACTAACCATTCAGAAACGTCCTGCTGCAACCGAGATGTTTGCACCTCCACCAAAACCTCCGCTGCTTCAGTTTCTGGATCAAATTGATAATATGCTTGAACACATGCATTGCTCTGAGATGACATGTGTATTCCACACTCGTAAACACAGCAAGCATGGTAACGTGACTCTCGCCGGCTCTTCTGCTGGGGGCGTGGTCAGCTGCTGCTCAGAATTTCATAGGCAGGTTTGGAATAAAGCGAAAATGAGCGAAACGAGGCATGGCTAAAAAATAATCTGTTTGGTATTTGAAAAATAAAATGTATAAATATACCTTATATAGGTATGGTCATACACTATATCATTTAAATATAGCATGATAGGTCACCTTTAATAGAACAATAATGTCATTGTTAGCTAATGAATGTTTCCATGCTGAACAACGGCAACATGACAACGTTTCATTGGTCCCTCTTCTTTAGAGAAGACCAGGAAATGATGGATACACGGATCGTGTTCAGATCAATAGGCACGCAATGACTCTAAAGAATAATGATCACGCATCAAACACACACACACACACACACACACACACACACCACACACACACACACACACACACACACACACACACCACACTATAAAACAAGTACAAGTAAAAACAATAGACAATTTAAACATCTCTCCATCCTCTTATTGTATCTGCCATCTTTCGGTTTAACCGAAGCAACATGAGATCAGCAATGTAGTAAACCTTGACAAAAAGTCTTGTTGTCAAATGTTTTTCAGGTTAGGATTGATTTTACTGTTTCTGTAAACCTCCAACAAGTCTAACATTTAGGGCATCCTGCATGGTCGCTAATTCAGCAAAGGGTTAGGTTGTATTGGGTCCCACAGGTATATGTGTGAATAGGCAAGGCAAGGCAAGGCAAGGCAAGGCAAGGCAAGGCAAGGCAAGGCAAGGCAAGGCAAGGCAAGGCAAGGCAAGGCAAGGCAAGGCAAGGCAAGGCAAGTTTATTTATATAGCACTTTTCAACACAAGGCAATTCAAAGTGCTTTACAAAAAATGAAAGACATTAAGAAAATGGCATTTAAAATCAGTCATTAAAAAGAAAAGCTGATAAAATAAACATTAAAAGAAAAAATACATGGATATTTAACCTGTGTTATGGTGTTATGGTGTAATGGTGGGATAAAGTGGGAAAATGGTGTAATCTGTTGGAATAGAGTATAGACTATTCTTCTAAATGAAATGCTGACATTACAAAATGCATGGTTTTATACGGCAATGGCAGTGAGATAAAAAATGTGGTCTGAATGGAAGTCAATGAGGCATTTTTGAGAGAAATGAAATAATTCCAATAATGAAACAGGCGTTTAAAGGGTTAAAATCCTGAAAATGATTGAATGTTTGGTAGTTTTGAGTGTGTTAGAAGTTGTTTATGTGATTCATGAAAAAATATTGATGTATGATTTAATAGCAGTTGTTTGGGGCGTGTACATTTTTGCCACGAAGGTGTCCAGAGGTAGTATCTGACACTACGTCAAAAATAATATTTCAATTCAATTTTGTTGCTAATCTTTGACACATCCAAGACTCTAATAACCACCACAGTTCCATCCCTCTACTAATTATTATATTGAAAATAATTGATTTTTCGAGTTTTTTTGTCATAAATAATGAGATAATTCAAATAATGAAACATTTAAAGGGTTAAAATCCAGAACATTATTGAATGTTTGGTAGTTTTGAGTACGTGAGAAGTTGTTTATGTGATTCATGAAACAAAAAGGGTCGAAAGGTTGAAAATTCGAGGAGGGTTAAGACAGCTTGGAGGAAGACTCTTGTTCATGTGTGAGAGCAAAGCAGATCAGTCTTTTAAACCCTATTACAGAACACCAAAAGCTTCTTAATCCAAAAGTTCAAAGCAGGCTTAGACGGTGTGTATGTAGAACTGACAGCTCTTATTTCCCTTCACTAAGCATCATTTGGATAATTCTAAACAAGCATTCAATCTTACAGTGAAGTGTCCGTTTTTAGACCTGTTCATTTGAAACCCCTTCAATAAAATTGGTCTGTCATGATTTGAGTGGAGGATTAGGAGGTCTAGTGGGTTATTTCCACCTCTCACTTCCTGCCCTCTCCTCGCCACAATTCTCTTTCTTTAATGGTTGTTGCCACTTTAGTCTCAACAGCTGTCTCCGACAAATACACAAAATGCAATCTCAATTATGTAAAGGGCAATGTATTTTCTTTCGGATGAAGGTGAAGCTTTACAGACATTGTGAAACGTTGTGGATTGTTCTACTTGTTTAGTTTCAGGCACTAAAACGACTTGGTTGTAATTAGTAAAAGATAATGGTTTGGATTTAAATAAGTACATTTAAATAAGCCTAGAGAATCTATCCACCAAATTCTCTTTCCTTCACACACTTATGCAGACTAGGAATAACAACAACGAAATGTGATTCCCAAAGCAGTTTTGTTCTATGGAAATGATCATTTTAGGAACTATATGCTCGTCCACACAGCGGCGTGCGTTGAAAGCTTCAACATTCACTTTGAACGGGGTGACGTCACTTTTCGCCGAACTGCATTGTGGCAAGCGACGCGGAGCTTTGCTGGCGTGGCTCGCTGCAAAAGTTGAGCAAAGGTCAACTTTTGAAGCCTCGAATCATATGCCAGTACAAGCTCTAGCCAATCAAACTGCTGCTTGTGTGTCTGGGGCGGGAGATTCATGTGATTGGTTGTTGGTCGAGCTTCAAACACGCCCGCCGGCAAGCTTTTTCCAAAGCCGCTGTGTGGACGTACCGTTACGGCCCCTACACACGGCGGCGTGCGTTGCCGCTTGCCGGCGTGGGGGGCTGAAACTCGACCACAACCAATCACATGAATCTCCCGCCCCAGACACACAAGCATGCGGTTTGATTGGCTAGAGCTTGTACTGGCATATGATTCGATTGGCTGACGCTTCTGTCGAGGGCGGCAAAAGTAGAACATTGCTCAACTTTTGCAGCGAGCACCGCGAGAGAAGCTACGCTTTGCTCCCACAATGCAGTTCGGCGAATCGTGACATCACCCCATTCAAAGTGAATGGGCAGAAGCGTTGAAGCGGCGACGCACGCCGCCGTGTGTAGGCTCCGTTACTGTTCAATAGTCAAGTGTGCAAAACTCCTGAATTAAATGTCCATCTTCTAAATTATTTTCTATTCATTCAATGCTGGTTTAATGGTGGAGATCATGTGATGTTAAGGCAAGGCAAGTTGATTTATGTGCACTTTTCAACACACGGCAATTAAAAGTGCTTTACAAAAATGAAAGACATTAAGAGCATTAAACACATTAGAAACATTAACAAGCAAAGATAATAAAACATGAATAACACACGTGAATAAAAGTTACAGTGCAGTGTAATAAGCTAAACTTGTTCTTGCGTTGCTCGTGGTTTTATTCCCATGATTTAAATGAAGGTGTCTGTGCTGTAGTTGGCTAAAAGCTTGAAATAATCCCCTGCCTCTTCCACTCCTCCTCAATGGCCTGGGAGGATTTATGTGTTGTGTTAAGTAAGGCTGAAGCTACTCATGTTATCGCACTCCATCAATAGCAAATACATTAACAATATCTAGTCGCTGCAAGCACACTATTAATTTACCCCGAGCTGTCCCTACAGGCGCAGAGTGAGTGTTGGAGGCAGCGAGGTGGATCTGTTACTCCTCCCTGGGACAAAGTGTCTCTTCCCGGGGATCAATGTCCATCGAACTCGCAGGAAGAGAGGCAGGCAGGCAGCCAAGCTGGAGGAAACCCTCAGATCCAGTCACGCTGTCACCTAAGAGGTCCCATCAGGCCCTGAAGAGACAGAGAGGGAAGCTGGAGCCATGTCCTCTCACACGGAAACATCGGCCATCGGTCCTCAGAGGTTGAAGAGGTTGAAGAGGACAGAGCTGTAATGGATACAGAGAGATCCGGTTCATGACAGGAAAAACCCAGATGTCCGTGACAGGTAATTGTCAGTCAGACATTATGACATTTATCATCCGGGAAACTTGAAGGAGCTCCAAGTTCAAAACTTAGTAACAGCTGATTGATAAACACATTGGACCACCCAAAATCCGGATATTTGGGGACACTTAGGCCCCGTCCACACGGAGACGGTATCAGTTGAATCCGCTAACGTTCTCTATCGTTTAGACAAGGGGTATTCAACTACAATTCAACGAGGTCCAGTTAGAGAAATCTCCCATGCAAATGTCCGGAACATCAACATGTCTAAGTTGCTTTATGAATTAGTGTGATATTGAAGTAGCTGTAGCTTTATCAACGTCTGCATGTAATCAACAACTGACTGCCAATCAAATAACGAAAAACAACAATATTTATTGTCAATTAACATTGAACTACAGATATACAGTAAATACTGTGGATATGTGTAATGTTCCTCTCGGGCTGCATTTAAAAATAAAATAGAGAAAATAAATAAAATAGCTTTTGAAAATGTGTGCATCTTAAAAGTGCTTAATTTCAGATAAATAAAATAAAGTGTAGCAGCAGCTTGAGTTTCCTTTTTCTTTGTTAACCGTTTCACATCATGACTTAACAGTTTCAGCCGATTATAGCACAGTCTTTACACATCATAACAACTGAACAGTTTTAAAGTTTCTCTTTCTTTCCCTCTTATATTGCAGTCCCTCACTCACTTTGTTCTGTTCAGTGCGAGAATTGAGCTGGAGCTTATTGTCCTGCCACGAGTTTAGATCTGGGCTGAAATAGTGTCAGGGCCATTCTCACACACATGCAGGTGCTTATTTTTTGTGACCTCAGTTCTGACTTGAGAGGGAATGTTTGGTCAAACACTTTGTGTTTTGTCTCATAGTGGCGTTTTGTCTCTTTTAATGAGCGCCACGGTCTCTGAACAAATGAGACACACTGGTTCTGGGCTCCCAGTGGGCAGGATGAACATGAATGAGTCCACTCAGGGTTAAAAGCTCTGTTCTCACCGTCCACTTTCCTCTTCTTGGAGAGCGCCATGTGTCATTATTTGTCTCTCCCTGTCTGCCGCTAACACGCCTGTTCACTCTCCTCTCCGCTTCTCTCCCTGTATCGCTAATTATTCTCTCCACTCACTCTCCTCTCCGCTTCTCTCCCTGTATCACTAAGTATTCTCTTCACTCACTTTTCTCTCCGCTTCTCTCTGCCGCGCTCTCCTCTCTTCTTCTGTGTTTCTCTCCCTGTATCGCTCACTCGTCTCTTTCACCCCCTGTCGGCGGCGGTTAAAATGAAATCGCCCCGTGAAAATTGAATTCCCTTATTAATGTATTGATTATAGGCCCGGGTCCGTATAGGTCGGCGTCTGGGTCCAGATCCGGACTGCGGTCCGCCTGTTGCTGACCCCTGGTTTAGACGGTTCGTCCACACGAGGCCGAAACGGAAACGTGGATTCGGAGCCCGAATCCGATACACTTTGATAACAGCTCCCAAAGTGGGTAGGTCTGAGGACGAAACACTTGTGGCTCCGTTTGTACGCCCTATACCAGTGTTTCCCAACCGGGGGTACGCGTACCCCTAGTGGTACGTGGGTGGTCCCCAGGGGGTACGTGAAAAGATTTTGAAAAGTAAAAAAAAAAAAAATTCCAGGAAAACTGTACCCAAATAATGAATAATGCATAATCTGTAATAATGTAACCAAAATTGGGGGCATTCAAATTAAGTAATAATTTGCTGGCTATATATTATTATTGGTGCGGCATTCAGCTTCCCGCCGGACTGTCAGGTGTTACATCATCATCATCATTGTAGTGGCGCGCTGGTTTTCTTGCTAGCTAGCAAAAATATCAACATCCTATCAAGTGAATGCGCTGGTGTTTATTGAGATCAAAATTTCTGTTAACATAATCATTATGGATCAATGGCTGAGTCGTGCTGGTTCATCCAGAAACAACAGCACAGGTGATACTGCTGAATCAGGAGAACCCGTTCTCAAGAAAATGAAAACAGAGAAGGTGAAGAATCGTCAGTTTGGTGAACATTATGTGCTCTCCGGGTTTACGGTCACAACTACAGAGCCACCGCAGCCAATGTGTTTCATCTGTGGCGACGTGCTTTCTAATAATAGCATGAAACCATCCCATTTACATCGGCACCTTAGTACTAGACATCCCGCCTGTGTGGGTAAGCCTGCAGAGTTTTTCCACCAAAAGCTGGCTGAATTTAAGGGAAGCCAAGAAAAACTAAAGAAAGCGACATCGGTCTCAACCAAGGCATTGGAGGCATCGTATGCCGTGTCGCTACTCGTTGCTAAATCGAAAAAGCCATTTACCATAGCCGAAGAGCTAATCTTGCCTGCTGCTATAATTCTCGCAGAAACTATGCTCGATAAGAAAGCAGCTGATGTCCTGAAGAAAGTGCCGTTGTCAAATAATACTGTGTGCCATCGGATCGACGACATGGGAATTGACATTATTGACCAAGTGGTGGAAAAATGTAAAGCGTCTGGTACGTTCGCTTTGCAGTTGGACGAATCAACGGATGTCAGTGGGGAAGCACAACTGATTGCGTTTGTGCGTTACAAAGACACTTTGGAGATGAACGAGCACATTCTGTTTTGCAAGAAACTCGATGAGGTACTCAAGCACACCACTGACACAGTTCTGGTGTGGTGTGGAGAAGGAGTATCCTGAATTGGGGAAACATGCCCTGAATGAACTGTTGCCTTTTGGGTCCACATACCTGTGTGAGGTGACATTCTCCGCCATGACCCACATCAAGACTAAACACAGGAACAGACTCAACTTGGAGAATAACCTGGTCACAGCTGTTGCAACAATCTCCCCCAGACTCACAAAACTGATGAGGGAGAAACAGGCTCAAGTGTCACATTAATTGGTGAGTTACCTTACTTTTTTTTAAAAAGTCTTTAAACAATGGCTATTATAATGTATATGATTAGTTATGATAGAATATGATTTAAGTGTCACATTAATTATCGCATTGGGTCACACAGACAAAAATATCCTCCCCTTCTCTATCTCTCCTCGTCACTTCTCTCCTTCTTCCAGTCCCAGGTTTCACCTTAGCTACACGCACACACACATTTCACACACACACACACACACACACACACACACACACACACACACACACACACACACACACACACACACACACACACACACACACACACACACACACACACACACACACACACACACACACACACACACACACACACACAGGTATGGGCCGCCGTGCCAATTTTAATGTGGGCCGCCGTGCCAATTTGACTATACACTGCTCTGTTATCTCATGGTGGCTGGAGGCTATCCATGGTGAATGGTGTGTCAGAAATGTAGTCATATTATTAGGCTATGTTTTCGTTGTCCTTGTGGTTTGTTGGACTTTATGTCATATTATATTATTATTTGATATATATTTCGTTTCAATACCCTTTGTAGAAACGAAATATGAAATGTTACACCTTTTCTTTGGTTACTTTTCTTTCAAACGTTGTTTTAAATTGTAATCTTGACTGAGCGACTTTTTACGCACGAGCGTCAGATTACCACCCCGGACTCCCGATATAATGTCAAGCTTTATTGGGTTTAAAGGGCCCGGTCATGTGGCCCCGGCCCGGGTCTGATATGTGCTGCCACTACACACACATACACACACACACACACACACACACACACACACACACACACACACACACACACACACACACACACACACACACACACACACACACACACACACACACACACACACACACACACACACACACACACACACACACACACACACACAACAGCCGGTCTGCCACAATATATAGACTATTAATATATCCTGGGGATCACCACGATTGATTGCGTAGTAGGGGGTACTTTAGGTTGGCTTGAAATGCTTTGGGGGTACAGTACTCAAAAAAGGTTGGGAACCACTGCCCTATACGATCATTTCCTAAAAACGATGACGCCATAGCCGCGCCTCTCCTGGGGGGTATACTAAGAAGCAGGATTTTCGCTTAGCCGGCTAACTTCAGGGAAAACTCTGGGTTTCCGGTCCTACGAAGCTGGTTCTCTTTTTAGCAGGCTAGATCTCCATGGTAACTTATGCTGTGCGGCTAACCTGGTCCGGAGCAGGTTAGGTTGCAGGCTAAGAGCTCAACTCAGTGAAAGCACCGCCTGCTGACCAATCAGAGCTCAGTGTGCGGAGTTTAAAGCGATCAAGTCATATTACAGGAGAAAGGAAATACAGAAAAGCTGCCGTTGCAGGAAAGACGGCCGGCGAAAATCACAGACTGTGTGAACGTGAACATTAATAGAATATCACCTCCATCTTCAGAGCAATCTGACTATTAGAAAATTAGCGTTAAGAAAGCTTACTTAAATATCTGCCACAACATAAGTAACTGGATCAGAGTAACAATACGTACAGTCCGAGGCACTGTGAGGACAGACATCGATGTGTCCCATTATCATTCATATAACATCATAATGTATCATATCTCCTTATCTGAGTCAGCTGAGCCGTATCTGGCCGTGCAACACTCACAGTGTCACATACTGTATGCAGAAGGATTATTTTAAGCAACACATTAAGTTGACGAAACACTCGAGACAAATGTAATTAAAGTCAGATGGTGTCTTAGACGGGGCAGTGATATCATAAACCTGTTAATGTACGCATTAAAACACTTGTTCTGTTGCCAGCTGTGTTCACCTTGCAGGTGCAGCTCTGTGGCTTTGATCCTGGATCAAGTGTTTAAGTCATGGATGTTTAAAGTTTAACGTCTTCATATTTGTCTAATATTATAGTTGACTTTTCATTCAGGAAGTATGACGCTGCGCTGTCAGTATGCTTCTCCATGTTTGTGATTGGTCGAATGCTCCAGATACCACCCCTCTCATGTGAACACCTAACTAGATAGGACACGGCTGGCTTGAGCGATCCACTTGATAACCCGCGTCGTAGTACCGTTTAGCGAGAGCGCGTATGTTTTAGATTAGGCCAACCGGCTAACTCAAACATATCCAGGTTAGGTTGAACCAGCTTCGTCGTACAGGCCTCTGGACACCCGCGTCTTTGCTGATGCGTTTCGCCATCAACAACAACAATGGCGGATCAAAGGGTTGCGTTCGTGCTCCAGACGCTACTGACCATGATACACATTTTAATTGACAGCTCCTCTACCACAACCACAACCATCAGGAACAACAATAATAATATAATATAATAATAATCCTCATCGGTCTTATTCGCTGCTTTTGGTGTATTTTGTGGCGGAAGTACAGCGCCACTTACAGGCCCGGCATGTGTACTACAGCGTTTTCGAGCGTTTTCGTGTGGACGGAAGGAAGACTTTTTTGAAAACGACTAAGGTTAGGTTTTGTCTCCATTTTCGTCTCCGTGTGGACGGGGCCTCAAACATCAAGCGTGTGTGTGTGTGTGTGTGTGTGTGTATGTGTGTGTGTGTGTGTGTGTGTGTGTGTGTATGTGTGTGTGTGTGTGTGTGTATATGTGTATGTGTATGTGTGTGTGTGTGTGTGTTTGGGACGGGAGGTATGTGGGAGGGTTTGATCAGTGTTTGAAAATGAGTGGGGATGAAGTATTAATTGGTACTATCTCATTTAAGTCACATTTTGCTGCCAATTAATTTCTTGGTGTGATGAAATCTTGAATGTAGTTCTACCCTCACTCATCCTGTTAAAAAAAAAGATTGATAAACACATTGTTTCTATGATTTTTTTGTATTATTCTTATGCGACAACATGCATTCTTGCTAAGTCTAAAGAGGCCCTATTATGCTTTTGTAGATTTGTCTTTCCTGTAGAGTGTTGTAAATGGTCTGAAACCTGCGTTCTTTCTAATGGCCAGCAGGGGGCAACTCATTAACTGTAAAAAGAAGACTAACTAGATAGAAGTCTATGAGAAAATGACCTCACTTCTCACATGATGAATGAGTTGCTCTGGCTTTTTGTTTCACCACAGTTTTAAGGTCTATTTCCACAAGCGTTCAACATCTATGACGCATCTGTTCTTGTTCTTATGTTAGGCTTCATCCTGTACAATGCTGTTTGTGGTTGTAATCTTCATTGTTTTAGAAAAGAAAAACTAGTTCTTGGCTCTCATTGAAATACAATATAATAAAATAACAACAAAGCTTCCACTTAAGTCATGATATATGGAATAAAAGTATCTTAGGTCTCTAAAGAAGTCAATGAGTTCATGTCTGTGTTTAAAACCAATACAAGACGTTTTTTAAGTTGCTCAAATGGAAAAACACTCAGCCAAGAATAACTTAATCTTTACACTAACCTCTCCAATTCTAATTCAAGTGTTTAACCCTGCTGCTGTATAAAGGAGAGCGTGGATGTTGGAGTGTTTAGCCTCGGGAGAAAGGTTACTGCTTCAGCGAGCTCCTTAACCCACGACTGTTGCCCTCAGTATGAAGGTTTCTGCTGGTGCCTGCATCCGCTTTGTGGAAGTGTGTAAATACCAGAGATAAAGTACACACATCCCTCAAGTAGAAGTACAGATACTCGTGTTTAAAAATACTCTGGTAAAAGTAGAAGTACTGACTAAACTTCTTTACTCAAGTAAAAGTAAAGAAGTTAGGGCTTCTAAATGTAGTTAAAGGTGGGGTAGGTAATTTTGGAGAAACCAGCTCGAGTGCGCTAGAATTTGAAAATACACAGCCGGGAAAAATCTGCCACTTCCTCACAGAGCCCCTCCTCCAACACACACGAACGCGCACATGACCAATGAGGGCACGAGATAAGTTTGTGCACAGATGGAAGGCTGACAGGCAGGTAGGCCATCCAGTTACTTTAGCCGGCTCAGATGATTGGTCGTGCTTTTTACAGCGCCACGGCTTCCACTGATGAAATGTTTTTATGGATTTTTTGTCAAAGCATTTATTATATTCATTGCTATCGGGATGTTAAGAGCATTCCATGGAATATAACAACAAGTGTATCTGAAGTGAATTACCTACGCCACCTTTAAGTAAAAAGTACCCATAACTAGCAGCTGTTTTAAAGAGTACCTGACCTCCCTTTATATTAATAAAACAATAATGTCATTGTTAGCTAATGAATGTTTCCATGCTGAACAACGGCAACATGACAACGTTTCCATTGGTCCCTCTTCTTTAGAGAAGACCAGGAAATGATGGATACACGGATCGTGTTCAAATCAATAGGCACGCAATGACTCTAAAGAATAATGATCACGCCACCAAACACACATTCAGACTAAAGGAACCAGCTGTTTGGGAAATGAGAGAAGTAGAAAGTACAGGTATTTGAGTTCAACATGTAAGAAGTAGAAAGTACAGGTATTTGAGTTCAACATGTAAGAAGTAGAAAGTACAGGTATTTGTGTTCAACATGTAAGAAGTAGAAAGTAAAGGTATTTGTGTTCAACATGTGAGAAGTAGAAAGTACAGGTATTTGTGTTCAACATGTAAGAAGTAGAAAGTACAGGTATTTGTGTTCAACATGTAAGAAGTAGAAAGTAAAGGTATTTGTGTTCAACATGTGAGAAGTAGAAAGTACAGGTATTTGTGTTCAACATGTGAGAAGTAGAAAGTACAGGTATTTGTGTTCAACATGTAAGAAGTAGAAAGTACAGGTATTTGTGTTCAACATGTAAGAAGTAGAAAGTACAGGTATTTGTGTTCAACATGTAAGAAGTAGAAAGTACAGGTATTTGTGTTCAACATGTGAGAAGTAGAAAGTACAGGTATTTGAGTTCAACATGTAAGAAGTAGAAAGTACAGGTATTTGTGTTCAACATGTAAGAATTAGAAAGTACAGGTATTTGTGTTCAACATGTAAGAAGTAGAAAGTACAGGTATTTGTGTTCAACATGTAAGAAGTAGAAAGTACAGGTATTTGTGTTCAACATGTAAGAAGTAGAAAGTACAGGTATTTGGGTTCAACATGTAAGAAGTAGAAAGTACAGGTATTTGTGTTCAACATGTAAAAAGTCAAAGTAAAAAGTCTAAAAAATAAGTAGTGGAGTAAAATAGTGATACCAGAAAAATGTACGAAGTATTTGTACTCTACTACTTCCCACCGCTGGTAAATACAGGATTGATAAGTCGAATAAAATGCACAGACTTACAGAGAAAGAGAGTTATGCCAGTGGGTGGTCAGCCTGCAAGAGTGTCGAAACAAAGCTTCCAAGCAAACAGTCTTGACATTGAAACATCAGACAAGCATAAAATTGAGTCTTTGATCCGTTCCATCATGAGGGATCGCTTGGTCATATCAAAACCATGGCTCAAAGCACATCATGAATCAAAGGAGGGATCCTTGCGCCGCGCTGATACGAGAAGTCAAACCCAATGTGATTTTACGGTACTAAATTCAAATTCTTTTATCTTTTTTTCCATTTACACCAAAACCGTCTCAAACGTTCCTTCTGAGAAGTCACAATTCCTTCTGATTGTGCCTTTCTGCAGATGCTCTTCCTCACTCGATGTGCCTTTGTCTTCTCAGTGGCTCCAGAGGGGATTGGATTTCCTCGTGTGAAATGATATTTGAAGTGATTAAAGAGAGTCATTCAGTGGAGCTGGCAGTTCTAATGGAGAGCAGAAAGCACTCGTCCAGCTCTAATAGCCAGACAGACGCTGGAGGAAAGGCTCCGCTGTGAGACAGAGCGCCAACAGGGATACATTTGACAGGTTTATTTACAGGGACGTTGTTTGTTTAGTTTGTTGTGCTGTAAAGCCCCGGACACACCAAGCCGATTTTGGCCGTCGATGGATGTCAGGCCGACGATGAGCGTCCTGTCGCCCTCAGATTGGTGTGTGACACCTTTTTGACCGACTGCCCACCGATTCTACATGTTGAATCGGTGGGCAGTCGGCCAAAGGCTGTCGGTCAAATAAATCACTCTGATTGGTTGTTCAGCTAGCGAATCAGTGCATGAGAAGCGAAACGGAAGTGAGGGACCCAAACAAACGATTAAGAAGGCAAATCTGAGGTTTCATTTAACTCCAGCTCTCGACTCAGGTTGGGGAAAGCCCCGTGAGCTTCTGGCTGTAGAGTGAAAATGGAGCTATTTGTTTATATCACGCAGTCTGTTCTTCTTCTCTCGGTTATCACGCAGTCTGTCTTCCGGTTGTTGCGTCTTTTGAATGACGAATACACACTACCGCCGCCTGCTGGTCTGGAGAGTTATTGCCACTCACGCATGCGCAGTTCGTACGTGCTTCTTGGCCGTCAGCTGAAGTCTTTGCGGTGTGTTCCAGTGCGACATATGGCCAAGACGTAGGAGACGCGAGGCGACACAACAGTCGGGTCCGTCTGTGTGAGTTCCTTGGTGTCAGCTTGCTGTGTCCCTACCTTAAGAGAGACTGCATCATGGAGACTTGAGGTCTAAAATGGTATTAGTCGCTGGTGGGCGCACTCTCTCAGGTTGTTTTTCTGTCAGTAATTGAGCAATGTCATATGTTATGTATTGAATATCATGTTTTTATGTTACACATTGCAGCAATAACTAGTTAAAGCATATTTTTAGGTCAATTGAAAATAAATGAAAACTATGATGACGGAGACTTTTTTTATTGAATTTATTATCTTTTCTCTGCTTCAAATGTCACAGGTAAACAGATTGCAGCAATGTTGGTGAGCAACTATAACTAAAAGCATTTTTTAATGCAAGAAAAAAGTACATACTTTTATGCAAAACAACCTACACACTTGAATTCAAGCTGTGGATGTGGACTCACAGCTCAATGTAACTGAGGCATAATTAATGCTGTTAGGAACACCTGTGATATTCCTGCTCTCAAAACATACTGTGCTGTTTCCCAGTGCTATTCTGCCTATATACAATGTGCACCTAATGGTCAGAAACTCTTTGTACTATACATGAGGTTTGTGTACAGGACTGTTTCAGAAAATTAGAATATTGTGATAAAGTTCTTTATTTTCTGTAATGCAATTAAAAAAACAAAAATGTCATACATTCTGGATTCATTACAAATCAACTGAAATATTGCAAGCCTTTTATTTTTTTAATATGGCTGATTATGGCATACAGCTTAAGAAAACTCAAAAATCCTATCTCAAAAAATTAGAATAGTTCCTCAGACCAAGTAAAAAAAAAAGATTTATAACAGCAAAACACAATCAAACATTTGAAAATGTCCATTAATGCACTCAGTACTTGGTTGGGAATCCTTTTGCACGGATTACTGCATCAATGCGGCGTGGCATGGAGGCAATCAGCCTGTGGCATTGCTGAGGTGTTATGGATGCCCAGGATGCTTCAATAGCGGCCTTTAGCTCATTAGCATTGTTGGGTCTGGTGTCTTTCAGCTTCTTCTTCACAATACCCCACATATTCTCTATGGGGTTCAGGTCAGGGGAATTTGCAGGCCAATCGAGGACAGTAATGCCATGGTCAGTACACCAGTTACTGGTGGTTTTGGCACTGTGGGCAGGTGCCAGATCATGCTGGAAAATGAATTCCTCATCTCCATAGAGCTTTTCAGCAGACGGAAGCATGTAGTGCTCTAAAATCTCTTGGTACACAGCTGCATTTACTCTGGGCTTGATGAAACACAGTGGACCAACACCAGCAGCTGACATGGCTCCCCAAACCATCGCTGACTGTGGGAACTTCACACTGGATTTCAAGCAACTTGGATTTTGCTCCTCTCCAGCCTTTCTCCAGACTCTGGCGCCTTGACTTCCAAATGAAATACAAAACTTGCTTTCGTCTGAAAAGAGGACTTTGGACCACTGTGCAACTGTCCAGTGCTTCTTTTCCTTAGCCCAAGTCAGACGCCTCTTCCGTTGTCTTGAGTTCAGAAGTGGCTTGACCATGGGAATACGGCTATTGTAGCCCATTTCCCGGACACGTCTGTGAACAGTGACTTTTGATACCTGGACTCCAGCTTCAGTCCACTGTCTTTGAAGCTCCTCCAAATTCTGGAAGCGACTCTTCTTCACAATGCTGTTAAGGCTGCGGTCATCTCTCTTGGTTGTGCAGCGTTTCCTGCCACATTTCCCCCTTCCAACAGACTTTTTGTATTTTTTGTGGATGTGCTTTGAAACTGCACTCTGTGAACAGCTTGCTCTTTGAGAAATGTCTTTTTGTGTCTTACCCTCCTGATGGAGGGTGTCAATGACGGTCCTCTGGACAGCAGTCAGATCAGCATTCTTCCCCATACTTGTGATTTAGTTTACTGAACCAAGCTGAGTGTTTTTCAAGGCTCAGGAAACCCTTGCAGGTGTTTCGAGTTAATTAGACGATTCAAGTGATTCGTTGAACACCCTACTAGTATACTTTTTCATGATATTCTAATATTTAGAGATAGGATATTTGAGTTTTCTTAAGCTGTATGCCATAATCAGCAATATTAAAATAATAAAAGGCTTGCAATATTTCAGTTGATTTGTAATGAATCCAGAATGTATGACATTTTTGTTTTTTTAATTGCATTACAGAAAATAAAGAACTTTATCACAATATTCTAATTTTCTGAGACAGTCCTGTATATGCAGCCATGGGGGCGAAACTGCAGTGAAAAGCTCCCCTATATCTATTGTGCATTGCATTGTGGGACAGTACAACAACAGACTTAGAAATGTGTTTTTTATCAGTATGCATGATAACATATATTGAGGATACAATGTCTGTTGCTGCAATCTGAATAGATAGGATTTATAAAGTGCATTTCTTCCAAAGCGCACAAAGGGCTTTACAAATTGTTATATTTACATTCCCCCGTGCATTCCAACAACAAAAGTGATGTCTCTTTCCTAATGTAAATGGGAATGGGAAAAAGTCCTGTTCGGCCTACAAGATGTCACAAACTGACGGGTGGTTAGTACCACCTTTTGGTCAAAACATACATTTGGTTTCAACGCCTGGCTGACTTCCTGGGCGCTGGGTTTCAACACATTACATATCTAAAAGATTGAATATCTAGAATTTGCAAATGGTCAGAAACTACTACTAGTGTTTTGCAGAGGAGGGAAGTAGTACAAATACTTTGTTCCTGTACTTAAGTACATGTTTCTGGTATCAGTACTTTACTCCACTACTTATTTTTCTGACGACTTTTTACTTTGACTTCTTACACTTTGAACCCAAATACCTGTACTTTCTACTTCTTACATGTTGAACTCAAATACCTGTACTTTCTACTTCTTATATGTTGAACACAAATACCTGTACTTTCTACTTCTTACATGTTGAACTCAAATACCTGTACTTTCTACTTCTTACATGTTGAACACAAATACCTGTACTTTCTACTTCTTACATGTTGAACTCAAATACCTGTACTTTCTACTTCTTACATGTTGAACCCAAATACCTGTACTTTCTACTTCTTACATGTTGAACACAAATACCTGTACTTTCTACTTCTTACATGTTGAACCCAAATACTTGTACTTTCTACTTCTTACATGTTGAACTCAAATACCTGTACTTTCTACTTCTTACATATTTAACTCAAATACCTGTACTTTCTACTTCTTACATGTTGAACTCAAATACCTGTACTTTCTACTTCTCACATGTTGAACACAAATACCTGTACTTTCTACTTCTTACATGTTGAACACAAATACCTGTACTTTCTACTTCTTACATGTTGAACACAAATACCTGTACTTTCTACTTCTTACATGTTGAACACAAATACCTGTACTTTCTACTTCTTACATGTTGAACCCAAATACTTGTACTTTCTACTTCTTACATGTTGAACTCAAATACCTGTACTTTCTACTTCTTACATATTGAACTCAAATACCTGTACTTTCTACTTCTTACATGTTGAACACAAATACCTGTACTTTCTACTTCTTACATGTTGAACCCAAATACCTGTACTTTCTACTTCTTACATGTTGAACACAAATACCTGTACTTTCTACTTCTTACATGTTGAACACAAATACTTGTACTTTCCCAAACAGCTGGTTCCTTTAGTTTGAATGTGTGTTTGGTGGCGTGATCATTATTATTTAGAGTCAAAGAGAACCGCAGTGACGCGTCCTAAAACGTCCTGAAGTAAGTTAGCATTTTTACCACTTCCGGTTCCTTCGATAAAAAGCAATGCAATGTCTCCATAGGATTTTGGAAAATATCTGGAACTAAGGTCTGTGGTTGAGACACATTGAAGAGACAGATCATGTTTTGTTCTACGACATTAAATCCATCAGCAGTGACCCCGCTGGTGATTTCTGAAGAGTTGACGTGTCTGAAAAGCGATGGTTGTTACCAAGTGGCTGAATAGGACTACAGAAGTTATGGAGGCCGTTTTACGTCATTACGCCGAACACGTGAACACTCCTCTAAGTTTGTTTGCCCTGTTCTGCTTGAAAGCAAGTCCCGGCCTCCTGCAGACTGTTCAAACAAACGCTTCAACTTGTACAATTTTGAATCTGTGGTTTTGAATATGGATCTTAAGTCGGCGTGACGTTGAAGCAGCGACCCTGCTGTACTTCCTTAATAGCATAACGTTAGCATTTAGCTTCTGGCGACTAGATTTATGATTCGAAAATGATAAAAGTAGGATAGACATGTGGAGATTATCCGGCTGAACAAAACGTGATCCGTCTCTTAAATGTGTCTCAACCACAGACCTTATTTCCAGATATCTTCCAAAATCCTATGGAGAAATTGCATTGGTTTCTGTCGAAGGAACCGGAAGGAGTTTACATCCGGGTTTTAGGACGCGTCACTGCGGTTCTCTAATGCGTGCCTATTGATTTGAACACGATCCGTGTATCCATCATTTCCTGGTCTTCTCTAAAGAAGAGGGACCAATGGAAACGTTGTCATGTTGCCGTTGTTCAGCATGGAAACATTCATTAGCTAACAATGACATTATTGTTCTATTAATATAAAGGGAGGTCAGGTACTCTTTAAAACAGCTGCTAGTTATGGGTACTTTTTACTGAAGTACATTTCAAAGTCTTTACTTTCACTTGAGTAAAGAAGTTTAGTCAGTACTTCTACTGTCACCAGAGTATTTTTAAACACGAGTATCTGTACTTCTACTTGAGTAAAGGATGTGTGGACAGGTACGTGATACAAAATAGGCGGTCGTGGACATGAAATGTGACTTTGTTACGCCCATGTCAATAAAACTGCTGCTATTTCTACTGGTTAATGGATTTCCTTTTTGCAGAGTGCATTGCATTGTGGGACAATACAACAAATAAATGTGTTTTTTATCAGTATGCATTATTTGTGAGTATACAATGGTAAATGGAGTGTATTTATATGGTGCATGTCTGCCTTACATACAGAACGCTTTACACACATTTACCAATGCTAGTCCTATCATCGAGAGTTTAGAGACGCCGTGAAGAAACTGAAACGTCGACTTTAATTAAATGTATTATGCAAACAGATAACACATTACTGTATTAGGTTAATTTAAAGCAGTAATATTATTATATTTGCTTTCAACGATCCTAATACAGTTATGTTAAATCTATTGGCATAATACATTTAATTAAAGTCAACGTTTCTGTGTGTGTGCAGAGTTAGGGATCACACCTGTAACCTTGTGATGAAAGCATTTCCTCCTGTGCGATATTAAGCAATTGAAATATCATATCACACACCTTGTACCTGTGATACATATCAGCACTCCTCTGAATGATTATCACTGAATATCAACAGCTTTCATGCATTTACTAAACGTGCTTATACACATCGGCGTTACATGAGGATTGATTTTAGCATGTGTGTTTTCAGGTGTAAAAAGATTGTAATTCTTCATTCCATTCGCAAGCTGTATCCGAGCTGTCGAACCATCTGCGATTACCCCGAGGCTGCGACGCCTGTTTGGAGCCTCCCCCACTCGGAAAGACAATTATCTTTCGTCACAATCTCCACCTTTTGTACTTGCCACTCAGCGCTGCTCTCCGCGTAATAAGCTGCTCTCTTCCCAGTGCTGACGAGGATGTTTCCCAGTAGCAGAGAGACACCCTCTCTCCCCCCCAGCACTCCCCTCTCTCTGTTCTGTGTGGTTAACAGGCGCTAATGGAGGTCTGCTGTGGAGGAGACAGAAGGAACCTGTGTGCTTGTTACTAGTCAGTCTCCTTGGGTGAAACGCTTCCATTGGACACCTTCGTTTAATTTTGAAACATAGTGACATCACTACCTGCTATTTTGTTCTTTTGTTGTTGTTTTTTCGGTCATTGTGCTTTAGCTTAACTTAAAGGTCTCCTATTGTACTATTTTAAGGCATATATTATAGGTCTCAGATATATAAAAGACATGTCTATGAATGTTTTGCTCAAGAAACCGAAACAGATCACCCGTTCTAGCCATGCTTCATTTCCTTCTATTTCAGCCCTGTTACTAAAGTGATTATTCTACGAGATACTCGTCCAAATGCTGCGGTGATTAAACGCCATATCATGTCCCAAACCATATCAAGGATTATTTCTGAAACAGTATGGAGCTCAAACTCTTTTACTCTCTCAGGGTTACCACAAGCTGAGTTCCTTTTTTTATTTCCTGCTATTTTACACATACTCTCTCCAGTACAGGTTAGCTCTGAGTGTTAGCGATGCTTGCTAATGTAAACAAATACGATATTACGTCCAAAACACATCTCATTGTTTCTGATAGCATCTTTCTGATTGGGCCGTGGGTCTAAAGCCCGCCCACATTTCCGATATTACGTCATATCGGACGTTCCCCCGTTTTTAGAGATGTGGGTACGGAGGGAAAGAGAGAGGCTTTATTTGCTGATACTTTGTGAGTCTACTGACACATCGGGGACACATATCGATGTATAAAAGACATTAAAAAATGCATTTTGCATAGGAGACTGATACTACATATAATTATAATAAGTATAATAACCATAATATCTATTATCTTAATTATCATAGTTTATATAAAAATAGGATGATAAATGAAACTGTCCTGTTACCTGAGCGTGGACTTGAAGGAATTTATTTTACTATTTTCTTTTCACCCTGGAAATGGGTGTATGTATATGTGTACATATGTATGTGTATACATGAGAGTAACAAATGCGTCACTTCCGGGCAAAAAGTACGGCTCCGCCCACTTTTGGTGGAAAACAAAGCTGTCATTACAAATTCTGAAGTTTTTGCCGATCCGATCCGAAATTTAAGAAAACCGTGGATTTGTGGATCTTCAAAGAGCCCGATTACGATTGCCAGTCAGGCAAACAATTGCATTAAGGCTTTGGAAATCGACGATCGGGCTCGATATATGGTTAAATATTAGCAGGAGGCTATCCATGTCCATAGATGAGAGTAACATCTACATCACTTTTTGGCCCCGCCCACTTTTGGGGGAAACCACGCTGTCATTTGAACGGCGATCGAGCCTGAAGCCACAGAGCTCTTCTGTTACTGTCCTTTCTTCTTAGAGGAAGTTCAGAAACACTGAACTCTGGATTATTGTTAATGTTTGAGGAGCAATAAACGACACAGCAGCTTGTTGGCATGATACAACTATTATGTTCCGCCTCGCTCATGAGAGTAACAGCTGGAGAAATTACACCCTCGCCAACTGATTTTAATTTAACCATATATCGAGCCCGATTGTCGATTTTAAATGATTTCATGTAATTGTTTGCCTGACTAGCCATCGTGATCGAGCTCTTTGAAGATCCAAAAATCCACGGTTTTCAAAAGATTCTGATCGGATTGGCGAAAACTACAGAATTTGTATTGACCGCCGTTCAAATGACAGCGTTGTTTTTCTCCAAAAGTGGGCGGAGCCGTAATGTTCCCCCGGAAGTGACGGAGGTGTTACTCTCATCTATATATAACATTTTGTTTATCTGTGTGCGTATTTAATTACGGATGTATCTGTTTTTCTTTATCCTCTAACTGGATGACTAACTGGAGAGCTACCTCTGTATAAACTATGCTTTCTGACCTCATGCTTCTACTAATCTTTTTTTTTTGTCAGGTGTATAAATTGTCTAATTGTTTAAATAGTAGAATACATAATTAAAAATAATAATGTGGCAATGCTCTGCATTAATGAGGTGTGAATGACTCGTAAAGCGCTTTGAGGGGTCGTAAACACCTGATAAAGAGCTTTATAAGTACATCCATTTACTATTACCAACATTTAAAGGTCTCATGGCCATTTCCACTGATCATAATTCTGCTCGGCCACTCTGTTCTGATTAGTCAACCACCAGAGAGGCTCCGCCCATGTCTAACAGTGCTTTTTTCAGCTCGCTCTGAGCGGAACATCAGGCGTCGGTACAGCCGTATATTATATACGCTAACTAACCGAACTGTACCTACAACTGTTGTTATAGAAGAGCAAGTTGCAACAACATTAACATGAACCTTTCTGTTGGTCGCTTGTTAGCAGACCCTTCACGCGATGGCAGAGCGAACAGGTACAGGCCGGGCCCATAATGATAGCCCTATAGTTTAAATCTACTAATAATCATAAAATAATGGCCATAACCAATAACATACCATTTCCAATATGAAAAAAACACTGAAACTTGTTTATTAATTTATTTTTGGTTCATTTATAGTTGTGAGTGTGTCTGTGCTCCTGAATCAGCCTCTCCTGTCTCCCTCCTCTCCCCCTGCTCCTCTTTGAGGCAGCAGCAAAGACTAGTTTTCTCTCAACAAGTTTTAAAAGTGTATCTTACCTTTTTTCACCTAGTTCACTTTTTATTTATTTATTCATGCATATTTTACTAATCACATGAGCTGACGCTTTTATCCAAAGCGACTTATAATGACCGATTACTCCCTGGAGTAACTAAGGGCTAAGCGCCTTACTCAAGGGCACACGAGTGGTGGTGTTCCTGGCGGGATTTGAACTCACAGCCTTCCGATCTTCAGCCCACGTCACTATCCATTAGACCAATCACTACCCTCTCAAGTGGAAATATGTGTTTACTTAAATGGTGACCACACCGTTTGAGACCCACTGAGAACTTAGACTAAGTTAACTATCTAAACACTCAGAGAGTCCTTTACCTCACCTGAGCTGAGGTTATCCTGAGCTTGAATGACACACAGAGACCAATCAAGGGCTTTGAGTTATGATCTGTATGACAGTGGCCATGTTGGCAGGCCACTTAACAGGCCAGAAGGAGGCGAGATCAGAGCAAGGGAGCGAGGGATCATTGTCCACAAGTTAATCGATCGCAGATGGCGTCGTGGTCACGGACGAATAAAAAAAAAAATTATAAAAAAAAAAAAAAACTAAATGGGTCGCGAAATATACTTTTCTCTCACTGATCGAATGGCAAACACGACCCACTGTCGGAGGGCCTCCGCGCCGGCCCGGCCTAGTGCAGGTGCTCTGGCGGTCGGTTCCTCCGAACTGCGGGTTCGACTCTGATGGCCGGGAGGGTGTGCTGCGTTGGGGTGGGGGACTTCCCCCACAGCAAAACTCATCTTGAGCACACACAGCCGAAGTAAAAACAATAAGTGTGGCTTGATATTGAGTAAGAAGAAGGTTTATAACGCTGTGAGCATGGGTCTGCGGAGAGCATTTCAACGTAATAGTTTGAAAAACGTTTACCCATTTAAACAGTGGTAGATACCTTGTTTGTTTTAAACATCATAAATACACAAACAACAATGAATACTTACAGGTTGTGTACCCGAACTCCCGCTGGTCCAAACAAAGTAGGAACAGCGTCGTTCTTCAGAGCCCTACGCTGTGCATATCCGGCATGAATGCTGAAAGGTTTGGGGAGCTTTGTTTCGTGAAAGGCTGGCAGAGGGTGTGGCCTCTGGGTATCCCCACTTCAGAGTGCCCAGGAAGTAAACAATGGAAAATGAGAAATCTCCAACGAGGCGTTTTGGGGAGGTCTTTTCGCTACAGGGTGTACTTTGAGGGTTTTTGACTGCAGACCGTTTACGTGCATAAAAGCCTTCATAACACAAGGGGACGGGTAATAACCGGAAAAGCATGACATGGGACCTTTAAAGTATATTTGAAGTGGATGTAACTCGAGACACATCAACATATACATTTCTCTTACTGCTGAATAATGAATTATGGGCAATGATTTTCCTTCCCCTGAAATAAATACAGCATTACAAATAAATGTCTCCAGGATATTTTACAGTAAGCGTCTCTTTCATCCAGACGTGCTTACAGATGGCTTTTGATGGATATTGACATTCAAGGGGATCAAACCGTGACCTTCCTGTGACCTCTTTGTTGAAAGATGAACTCCTGAACTACGCCACTTAACGAAACCTTAGTGTTGAGCATTCAAATCCATATTCAGCCCCTCGTGAGTTCCATTCTGCTTTTACAATTTCCCTTTCCCCATGTATCTTTCATATTTCCGGGGATTGACCTCAGACTGCTGCGGGGTTAGTGAATTCTCTGCTAAACTGTCTTTGTTTTTCAATTTCCTCTTCACCATTCAGAGGGAGAAACACAATGCCGTCGCCCACAGAATGAGAAGTTTTATGATATATGGTTATAAGGGAAATGGAGGATTTGACTAACAGCAGCTTCTTCATCCCCACAGATCAAGAAAGTAAATCGTCCTCTTCCTCTTTGCTGCTCTTAGCGACTAATGGCTCACACAACTACCGTAAGACGATAACAAGCTCAGCTTCCTCTTCCTCTTCTATTCATTTCTCTATTTTAGCAGCTCTTTTCAAAGGGTTTTCAAAACGAAACATACATTTAGAAAATAGGAAAAGGTATTTAAGTAGAGGCAGATTGTAGGCCTACGTATCTAATATTGTATTATTTATTTTTAAATGTTCTTTTGTTTTCCATATTTTATTTAAGTATTTTACAATTATTATTTGTATTTATTATGAATGTATTTTATTATACTTTATTTAATAAAAACACATTTTATATTAAGACTGTATTTATTGATTTATTATTTATTATTTTCTTTTGTTCTCTCTTGATTTTAAACATAACTGAAAGTAGCAATAGTAAATTGTAATTATACTAAAACAGCTAAAAGTCCGACATAAACAAATCTTAACGCATCATGTGATCCCACAGTATTTCTCCTACCTTTTGTCTTTGTTAAGAGACTTCAGTATTTAAATGATCTCCTCGCAGTTCATCTCTT
The DNA here is from genome assembly GCA_902827135.1 of Harpagifer antarcticus. Taxonomy (NCBI): domain Eukaryota; kingdom Metazoa; phylum Chordata; class Actinopteri; order Perciformes; family Harpagiferidae; genus Harpagifer; species Harpagifer antarcticus. The sequence continues at coordinate 291,744 of CADEHL010001088.1, read as the reverse complement.
CATCTCAGACGTCACAGATCTGTAACGCTCCATTAGCCGCTGACGTGATCATTTAAAAGAGGAGATGGTGAGGATATCAGGGCATATGAGAGCTGCTCGGTAAATACATCTGAATTACATCCACTTTCTTTACTTCCTCTCTCTCAGTCTGTAACGTCTTCATGAACTGTCGGATGTGTCCGCTTGATCTTCTGTTAGGAACAACAACTGGTATTCTGTTGTTCATTATATATATACATTACATGTTACTTGTGTTCGGGAAATAATTGTCCTCGACTCCTAGATATGACGTGCATGACCAACCCTGACGTCTGTTTATCTCCTTTAAGGACATAGGCTGCTTCAGCCATAAAGTTATTGTTCCCATTCTGTGACCGGGCAACACGAGGTCACAGATGGTCTGTTGTTGTGGGTGCACTGGGACACTTCCTTCTTTGTTGTTTGTGGACTCCAAGGTATGAAATCTTCGAGGCCACAAGTGACAGATGCAAGTGACTCAGTGTGCCCAACTGTCAAAGCTATCTTATCAGAATATGTTGATCACTCTGTGAAACCAGTTAAATGGGCTAACGAGAGAGAGGCGCGCCAGAATTGACGTGGCAACCCACCCGTGCAGTCTCACCGTGACTGCTGTGACTTGTGATGTGAAAACTCCGGCCGAAACTACAAATAAACCATCAGTGTTTCACATCAAAAGCTTCTGCTCTACCGTGTCTCCTTCCTGAGTCGGTGACTCCCACTGCACTGCTACACAGAAGCTTCCTCCACAACTTGTAAGACGCTTTTATTCAAAGCGACTTTATACTCAATACTGTGGACAATCCCCACAGGAGCACTTTGGGGTGAAGAGTCTCAAGGACACAACGACATGCTGACTGCAGTGGGGTTTGAACCTGTGACCCCCTGATCCCAACACCAACGCACTAGCCCACTGCGCCACAGCCTCCCGTAGCACTTTTCCTACACAGGTTGCAGCTCAAAGTGCTTCAACAATATGGCTCAGAAGACAATCAGACATTATCAAGTAAAACAAGAGCTGAGGAGAAATAATAGTTAAAAAGAAATGATAATATTAATAATAATATAAATAATAATACACTTAAATAATATTAAATAAACACATTAAAAGGAATCCAAAGGACACAACACATCACCCATTAAGAAAAAGTGATAAATAAGTAAGACATATTGAATGCATTTAATAAAATATATAAAAAACTATAACAGATATTTTGAAAAACGTAATAAAAAAAGGGAAATAAAAGAAACATGAACACACCAATTCAAGAGATTCTTTCCCCCACATGTTGCGTAGACACACGGGTCTGGGTCTCACGTTCAGCTTCATCATCTCTCATATCGTGAAAAAAGAAAAAGCGCACGTGATTGAATCTTTAATCATCACTTGCTAATTAAGGCAAGCAGAGAAAGGCCTAAAGAATCAGACTTCACAACAGGAGGGTTCACACTCCGAGAATACAGAGAACAGCCTCGGGCCGTGTGTGTGTGTGTGTGTGTGTGTGTGTGTGTGTGTGTGTGTGTGTGTGTGTGCTGATGCTATCATAGTATCATTGTTCTCGTGCTTAATCGCTGTGGCTAATGACAGGAAATGAAATCACTGAAGGCCAGCACGCTTCCCACAGAATAATTACTGCTGTTGACCTTGTGCCTCTCTCCGGTATGTAAGGTCACTATAATAACTCTCACACACACATGCACGCGCACACGCACACACTCAGAGTTGCTGACATTGTGTAGACAGAAATGAAATGATGTGTCTGATAAACCCCGGGGACATCAGGCAGTTTGTTGAATCTGTTGGAGATAAAATATCTGCAGGGTAATAATCTAAAACACCACTAAGCTTAATGAAACATGTCAGAGTATTATTTGTCAACCCCCTCACATTCACTTTAGTTATTGATCGTGCTTTTAAATTCCTTGTCATCATTTCGTTGTCACCGAGCAGAGAGGAGAATAGTTTACCGCCGCACTTTCACTTAAACGTTTCCTTGCTTTCAATGTAACTGAGAACCCGGTTCCACATCACCTGAACAACACATAGCAGGCTTGGGACTCCTGTTCTACTACTAACGGGTACTACTAGCTCCTATAGGGCACACTAATACATATTGCAATGCCTCTAATAACCAGCAGAGGGCGATTCTCCTGCAAATATAGAAGTCTATGAAACAATTACCGCACTTTTGACTTGATTTAATCTGCCATTGATGTTCATTTTGGTTAATTACAGTCACATTTTCAATACAATAGACAACAAAGCAGACTTGATGAAATAAGATAGGTCTTTTTTAAATCCCAAATAGGGAAAGGTTTGCGTACAATGAAACAAAACAAGGCATTGCTCATAGGTAGACATTAAAAAGTAGAAATATACAATACTAGAATTTAAATATCTCACTATAGATTTGAAACAGCATTACAAAGTAGAATTGTGCTAACCTTGTGATTGACAGGTCGCTACCCATGTTTTTGTCGAGGAAATTTCACCCCCTCTCTGTCGGTTTAATGTTTATACAAATAATTGTATATTTCAATACTGTGTTTCCCACACTTGTATGTCCCTGCTTGTTGACGAAAAAGACCCTGTCATACTCAAAGCTTTGTCCATAATGTAAAAGGTGACTTCACAGCGACTACGTCCACTATGTATACAGTCAATACAAAACACACAGGGTACCACAGTCCTGTGATTTTGATCCACACTAATATATAACATTTTCTTTTTGCCCGATGCTTCATCCTTTTACCAAGTTTCATGAGAATCTGAGGAATACCTTTTTCTATAATCCTGCTTCATAAAAAAAAGACAAACCAATCAAACCAAAAACACAACCTCATTGGCGGTGGTGCAGATTTAAAAAGTGCATTTTGAAGCTGCTTTTAGGTGGATTTTGTTTCCCCTGGACGGAGCTACAGTAGTCCAGATGTTTACATTTTTCATCCAGCTGTAGCCTCATATATATCACACTCAGGAGAGTGGTATCAATCTTCTCATCTAACTCTCGACAAGAAGCCACATTTCCCAAAACGTCAAAAATGTTCCTTTAAGCGTAAAGCAATAATCCATCTGGAGGAACGTAATCCCGTTTGAACCCTGCTGAAAGTCAAACCTTGACAGCACCCTTCACACGGTGAGGCTTTGGCTGCAACCTCAGGTCTGTGAGGAGGTGTGAGTGTGTGTGTGTGTGTGTGTGTGTGTGTGTGTGTGTGTGTGTGTGTGTGTGTGTGTGTGTGTGTGTGTGTGTGTGTGTGTGAGTGTGTGTGTGTGTGTGTGTGTGTCGACCTTGGGAGCCCTGCTGGGTGCCATTGATTTGTTTACCTGTGTGCTGCTGACAGTTTCTCATTAGGTTTCTTTTTGCACAACACTTCCAGGAGAGGAGACCAGAGTCTGCGATGTGTGATCAATGTTCCTGATTGATCTGAACCGGCATTATAAGTCTGTTGAATGGCCGTTAAATGGATGGGAGCGCTCCATTTAGTCACCACAATGAGGCGCATTATGCGAGCGAAGCAGCATTGTGGGGGGGAAACAATATCTTGGAAGAAGAGCTCTGGTTAAATGACCTTTTAAGACGACACACTGAGGGACGAATGTTGCTTTATCAGGCCCTTTAGCATCACTCTTTTAAATAGATAAAGAAAAGGAGGCAACAACACCTTTATCTGTATTTGTGGAGCTTTTTAATTTCTGTTCATCCGATCAAAACCTCACATTCACGCTTCTTGCGACATGCTTCAACAACAGAGCTGCACACAGCAACGCGTTGTACTATCCAACCTACTTCTTTTCAATTAGGATACCACTTAAAAAGTGAAGTATTATCTCATGTGTGCTCCTATTTGTTAATAATTTGACGTGGTCACAAGGAGGCAGTGTTGCCACTCTCCCAGCAATCCTTCTTCCACCACCAACATGTGTTGAATCCACTTATTTAAGGTGTTGGAAATGATATAACACAGAGCAGAAAGCATCCATGCCTTCTCTCTGTGACAAAGTGACACAGCGATAATCAGACTGTGGACACACGGAGGTCTCATTACTCCTCAGGTGACAACACCCGCGTGACATCCTCTCGCTGAAACGGGATTTCATCAAGAAGTCACTTGTGACGTTGATTAGATCCCTGCCTCGCGCGTAAAGAGGGCGAGACAGCGGGCTAATGCAGCACACATCTCTCTTTTACTTTGCTTAAGAGAAAATATAAGAGACGTCAAATCAACGTGCACCAATACTCATCTTCATCATCAGAATAAGCTCCTATCAAGCTGATGATGAATGAATCCTACGATACGAAAAGGGGTGGGAAGAAGTTTACACTTAATTTCCATTGGACCTATACGTAGCATTTCGGAAGCGCCCACGCGCCCACACATTAATCCAATCATTACAATCACTGTAAAACCCACGTGTTTTTGATGTATAATACGGGCTGCACAAACTGAACATGTCTTGGTGGGAGTCTTCTTGAACACTTGTAACACTTCCTCCAAACATCCAACACATTCCAATCCTCACACACACGCGCACACACACACACACACACACACACACACACACACGCACACACACACACACACACACTTGTATTTGCACGTTGTTGGCATATATATGTGTTGTGTTATGCTGTTGTGCCACATGTATTGTTTAGTGTTTTGTTGTCTTTCTTGTCTTGCTTTGGTAATACTATTTTTAAAATGTGGTCATGCCAATAAGTATAAGTATATATAGTATAACAAAATTAGAAGACATTTGTTCTTGTGTTTCAAAGCAAAGGTATAAGATATTTGGGCACAAGACATGACAGCTAGCGTGGGGGGCTGCACGGCCGCGTGGTCAGCAGGCTTTAGGTGAAGGAAGAGGGCAGCCATTTTCTAATGATCACACTAACACTTTGTGACAGCCCTCTGTTCCTCATCCTTCCCTCCCACCTGACAGAACATCTCTCACCGCTGCCGCCGCCGCCGCTGCTGCTGCCCTTGTGGTCAAATGTGACTTATATATATATTAAAAAAAACATGATTGCAATTGATGTATCGCGATCACTTATGGCCAATTCCCTTGGAGAAACAAAGAGGAAGACGTATCGGCGTGACTCAAACATCAGGGGCGATGTGAAGACTTTGTTTACAGAGACGGAGCTCAACAGATGGCAAGCATATCTATAAATAAGTCGCTCTTCTGAATAGGAGATTAGTGCATTTGAGCCAGTTTTTTAATGGTCTCTGAGAGAGATTAAAAAGTAAGCTGATTCATAATGCGTCCTCCCTTTGCTGTGAATCCCTCTCAAACCAGAGTCTGGAAAGAAAAGATCTCCAACAAGACGGGAAGTTATATGAATATATGCTTCCTTTTTCTGCAAGGCTGCTATTTCGTGGGTCTTACAATATTACCAGCTGCATCACTTATTGCACATCAATTATTAATGATAGCTTTACAAATAACACTCTGTTTCTATTTGTCATGCATTGCTGAAAACCTCTCAACCTGCAGACCCTCAACAAGCTCATTTTCAGCAGTTTATTTCACATGCCCACCAGTACAAATAAATTATCATTAATACCCGGAGAGAAATTCTTCCAGTGCTCAAATGAAGACAGAAAACAACCAAAAGCACTTTTCTAAAGTTCACGGCGCTGATACATAAACCCATCTCGCCTCTGGGTCACATGTTCTCCAAGTTATTGAAATAGAAAGGCAGAAAGAAAGAAAATCTCAATTATATAAGCAGCGCTGATCAGCCTACAGATAGCCGCCCACCTGAGGCCACCTGGGCACCCTCCACACATATTGACAGAATTCTTATCTTTTCTCCACATTCTCCAGCGGGTATAAAGCGTGTACACAAATCCTGTTTTCCCGAGCCGTTCAGCACACCCTTAACTCCTCACAAAGACACTTCTGCATTCATCGTCTGTGCTTCCAGGCAGTGGCGGTTCTAGACCAATTTGACTGGGGGGCCAGTTATTTTCTGAGGGGGGCCCAATAAATGCAGGACGAAAAAGAGAACTAGACAGTATGAAGTAATTGCGCATAAGAAAACAATGCAATACAGTTATTGGTATTTGTTTCAGTACACTTATTTATTTCAGATAGATCTTATAGTTATTACTGTTAGCTTCAGCTTAAGTTATAGTACAATGTTTGCACTAACACCATATTTATATAAAAATAAAGGCAACTAACAGTTACATCTCTACTTTACATCTACAATTACACGGATACAATAGTTTAACTCACCTTCAATTATCGTGGTCGTCTCTCGAAACGTAGGTTTCAGTCTTTCTTGGATGCAACAGCCTCTGATGATCCGAGAAGAAAAGTGTTTGTTTTTAACGCGCTTCAGCCGGACAGTGAAAGTGAGTGCACCGCTCTAATGGGTCCTGAGTGCACCGCTCTAATGGGTCCGACTAGAATGACGAATAGCGTTAGTTCCGTCTATTCCGTCATTCAATAATTCTTTTCATTTTTAGGGGGGCCACAGGGGGGTCAGAGGTCAGTGTTAGGGGGGCACTGGCCCCCCCTAGAACCACCCCTGCTTCCAGGAACTGTAAGGCGCAGGATGAAGTGGATTTAGTGGCTGGATCTTTAGTTATCTGCTGTCTGGATACATCTGTATTTTAATGACAGTCGAGCGTCACTGTCTGTTCTCAGGAACCGCAGATTTCTCTGGATGGTTTCGTTTATTTGTTCGTAGTGTCGTGGACGGTCCCCATTGTTCAACTGTCACACAAAACAGAAACAGCTTTAGCCAACATTGCTAATTTCCAGCTGTTGTCCCCGGTTGGATGATAATAAACACCTGTTTTTAAATCACAACACATCAACAGCATTAGTTATAAAGACAGGATGAAAGTAGATGGAGACGAAAGGACAACACACGTTACCACATGTCACATATAGCACATCACAATCGCACAACAGAAACGAGGGGTCCATGATCACAACACACACACACACCATATCCAACACAGACGAGTGTGTGTGGTTCTCAGTGAACCATGTTTATTTGTGTATTTAGTGATATAGGAGTTACAAGACAAGTACAGTGTCACAGATAGAAGACAGTAAGGAGACATTACAAGTACAGACTAATAACAAATTACAATATATACATGGAGACAGAGAAGAACACAAACAATGTGTGTGTGTGTGTGTGTGTGTGTGTGCCCCTTACTTAAACACAATAGTGACATCAACTGATATCTACATTAGTTGTTAACTTAACTCAATACAACAAAGTTAAAACTACTTTCTTGTGAGAGAAGTTATTTAACTCATCAGCTTGAAGTAACCGTTACTTGAAAGTACGAGTGAGCAGCTCTATTTGAACACACGTGGACGCCACTGGGAGAAACTCCACAGACCTCGGAAGGCTTCGGCGACTAGTTTGACCGACGTCATGGAACGAAGCGGGAAGAAAGCAGAGTCTAAGGACATGAGAAGGTACGTTTTTTAACAATATTGTGCTGCAGAGTTGGGAAGTTAGCCGGAACAATTCAGGGTTAGCCATCGGGTGAGTCATCCTCTTAAGTCAGACTGTTACATGCCGCAGTTGGTGCTTGTGTGTGTGTGTTTCTCTCTCTCCCTGATTGTCTCCAGGTGCAGTCTCCCCCAGGTGCTCCCAATCCTCAACCAGGGCCTCCATAAAGGACCTGAGGAAGGCTGCAGCGGCCTCTCTCCTCCTCTGGATGCATGTCTCTGTCTCTGTCTCTGTCTCTGTCGCCGTCTCTGTTTCTGTCTCCGTCTCCGTCTCTGTCTCTGTCTCGGTCTCCGTCTCTGTCTCCGTCTCCATCTCCGTCTCTGTGTGAGACCTGTGTTGTAGTGAATTGTTAGGAGATGTGCTCCAGTTGACCTAGTTGTGTATTGTTTAATTGAGTCACTTTCTTTAAGAAGAAAGTTGTTCTTACTTTAAGTTTGTTTTCGCAAATTGTCTGGTGAGCCTGTGTTCTTGTTGTCCATTAAAAGACCTGCTCGTGGCTTCAGAGACCAGTTTCCTCTCTTTTTTCTCGTGCCTGGTCTTGTGTTTTGTTACTCCCCTTCGTACCCCTAGATCTGGAGGGAACGTAACACAGACGAACACCGACTTTCACCGCGTTTTAAGTAAACATCGTGGTAAGGCTATAAGATAAGAGCTCAAGGTTCAAGGTTCTTTATTTAGTCATACGGACATAGCTACATAATAGTGTCGATGAAAATCTTAGGTCACAAGCTTCTCCAACAGTGCAACACAATAACACAGAAAAACAGACACATATAGTGCAAGTAAATATTAAAAAGTAAAAAAGTGAAGTAGTAGTAGCTAACTTTAAAGCTAAGGAAGTTAGCCCGTCATGTCACCCTAACCCTAACCCTAAGCGCTTTGAGCACCAGGAAAGGCGCTTTATAAATGTAATGTCTTATTATTATTAGTATGTAGGCATATGCCGTGGAATTAATTCCGGTAAAATAAATGTATTTGAATAAAACTTGTGTAAAATATATTTATATCATATATACAGTTCTCAGAGAACCATGTTTTGAAGTGCGCTGTGAAGGTGGGATATGTAATGTATGTCTGTGTTCTCTAACCAACAGCTCGTGTCTTTCTTATTTAATGAATTCATAAACACGCCCGTGAGAAATGTGTGCTTGACCTATGAGAAGGTGAATGGATTTCCTCTGGACTATCGACAGGTTGTCCTGAGGAGCAACAGCGGCCGGACGAGTCATGCGCTCCGAATCAATGGCTTGATTATGTGTAATGAGTAAAGGGACAATGATGTGGCCTCCTGAGATATTACTGTAAGTGTATCATGAGAAGGCTTCTTAAAAACACACATGTGTACTGCGTGTTAAAGGGGCAATGCAATTAGCACAACACACATTTTATATACTTTTCTGCCCTTATGGTTCAGTCAATCGAAACAACGGCGAATATACGGTGTTTAGTGACACGTTGAAATGGTTTGAGATCATATTCCCTTCATTGCAAGCAGCTTCTGTCCAAATGCTTCATTGCTCATTATTCAGGACGTTTTTAAGCATAGCTGAAATATATACAAGCACGTCGTCTTCAAAACCAATAGAAATGATTATTAAAACCATAAAGAACACAGAATAAGGCAGTTTCACGTATATGTAGATCAATGTGACGTTCTGATTGAATCAACTATATAACAGTTTCTCTTGTTTTAAAAAATGTGTCCCAGCATCGAATCTGAGCTGTAATTAGTAATTGAATCTCAAGAACTGTGAGTAGGTGTTGGGGATGTGAGGAATGTGTCAAATCATCCGGAATATGTTCCAGCTTTTTGTCGAAATCCAATTTACAGAGTCTTGTCTTGCATCTTTGTAAAGATCCAGAGAGATGAGCTTCTGTACGTTTGATTAATGATACGTTAGTTTCACTGTATGATTTCATTTTGACTGAGTGAGTGAGGCTTTAAATAACCAATATTCAATATTTCAACATGTTACACCATTTTCATTTCTTCAGTAAAAAGGTAAACATATGGTTATGATAGGAATCAGCACCACGGACAGCTCCTATGGCTGCCCTGTCCTTCCTCCCTCCCTCCTTCCTTCCTTCCTTCCTTCCTTGCTTCCTTCCTTCTTATATTTTGTAATTATTTGGTTTGTCCACACATCGTGTTGCTTGATTAAAATAAATAATGCCCCGCCACTTTCAGGGTACAGTTGTTGATCCCTTCTTTTTCAAAACCAATACACTAATAGAGAATACAATTCAAATAGAATCAAGTAAAACAATATGAGAAAATTAATAATAGTACATTCAATATATACTATAAACAAATACACATTTAAAAAAAATGCCCCGCCCCTTCCTCGTGGACCAATAGCTGCCTCCCTCTGTCTTCAGCACCGGATACAACCGAGAAAGCCTCACACAGAGGAGACAGCTCACCGGTGGTAATGCGTACCGGGGATCCGCAGACTGACCACTCTTCACCGGGATAAACCTCTCCGTCTTTACCGCTTTGTGTGAGACATGCTCTGAGACTCTGCTTCCTCTCTCACACACACAACACTTCACGGTGCTCCAACTTCACATTTCTTTTTATCTTTTTTATTTTTCTTGAATTGCATTTGTTTAATTGGAGCCACTAAGAAAGAAAGAGAAATCCCCGGAAGAGAAGATGGAGAGCGAGAAGTACTTGCCGGAGCTTTTGGCAGAGAAGGACACGCTGGATCCGTCTTTTCAGCACTCCCTGCGGCTACTGGATCAAGGTAATGTCCGTGGATAAACACCGGGGTAAACACTTTGTGTGTGCGGGTTTCACGCTCTTGTTGTGGGGCTGCAGGCTGCATGACTGCCCGCCTACTGCCGGTTATAAATAAGAGGCTTTCTGGGTCTAACGTTTCCTGCTTTGGTCTCACTATAGCGAGGCTCCTTTGAGCAGCCAGCATGCATGTGTGTTCTGCCAAGTTGTCCTGCAGCAAACCTGTGTTCTGTGGAGTGAGATGCACCTGCTTCATGACACTAACTTTGTAGTGTGGGACATGAAGGCATCATTGAAGACGTTTTTTTACATCTAAATGGGGATTTTGCTGCTGGATTTGATTATGCACGAGACTGACAACATTAACTAATATGAATCTATACTACCTGCCGATTGTTCACCAGACTATCCGATTCATCTTTAAAACATCTCTATCCAACTTGATGTCTCTACATTTGTCATTTAGCCGGTTTTAAACACAAAGATAGTCACTTCAATATGATTACAAATAACCAGATTATTAATCAGACTATTTGATTAATCGTTTGATCTATAACATCTACATCTACATGTCTCATTTTGTCACCCAAAGAGAGTCACTTTAATATAAAATGTGACCAATTATAAACCGACTATTTGATTAATCGTTTGATGATTCAAACGTCAGAAACAGTGACACATTTCTTCTCCTGTTTCTCAAAGTCTAAATGTGTCATTCTGCCGCCCACAGAGTTACTTTGATATAATATATAAGTGAGAAATGACTAAATATTAACGCCGTTATTCGATCAATGTTTGATGTTTTAAACGTCAGAAATGGGGAAATAGTTTCTCAAGTCTAATGTCATGTCTCTTTATTTCTCATTCTGCTACCCAAAGATATCCACTTTAATAGTTTCTCAATGTTCCGCTGTTAAACAACTATCTGTGCAATGGACTAACCTCTGAACTGATCAGAAACATAGCATCGAGTCATAGCTACAGGATGCAGGCAGGTCTTTGCAAACTGCAGCAGTGTCCTCCATGCAGAGAATATGTGCAGGAATGAGCACACTCATTCAAACGTACACGTGTTCCCAGCTTAGACTGAAATGGATGCTCTCGCAGAAAGCTTTTCATCAAGCCTTCTGCTTTGTAGCTTTGTGTTGGTCCTCTTCTTCTTGTGGAGCTCCTCGTGTGGGAAGTGCACACTTACAGCCTCCGAATGCATCTTTGGAGAGCCACTCATGGGCTTTGTGCGGAGCAGACTGCTGTCGGCTTTAAGGGCAACGGACAAGGAGCAGCGGGCTGTGAAGAGTCCTGCTGTACTGAAACTAATGCTATACTGAAACTGATGCTATTGAACGTCCAGACGCTGCCCCAAGCTGTTGTTCTCTTCGGACAGCAGAGTCCCTTCACCTGATGCCTCCAACAGTTAGCTCCTCGAGGAGTCCTGAGAAACTGAGACTTGATTGAATTGTCTTTACTTGCTAGAGTTTAAAACCCAGAATGAGTTTTATGGGTTGAATGTCATCCTATGAACTTGCGATACTTACTTTGTTTATTTCATCTGCTCGTTGTTTCCGCAATCAATCGATTAGCTGTCGACAAAATGTCCCTCATAATGTCCAAAAGCCCAATTTCATGTCCTTACATTTCTCTTGAGGTCAGACTTATGACCAAAGCCTGGAGATATTGAGTATAACATATTTGGAAAATAGCGAAAAGTAGAAGTTATTCCTTATTTGAATGTATTTAATTAGTTTTAAGACTCTTATCTGGATTTAATGACGCCTTCTAAACTTGCAATATGAATATACACTTACTTTGTTCATTTAATTTGCTCATTGTTTCGTCAATGAATCGATTACCTGTGAAGTCTGGTCAGAAGAAGGAAGAGAAATGTGTAGAAAAAGCCCAATGTCTGTCCCTAGATTGCCTGTTTTAATGTCTTTACTTTCTGGAGTTTAGTTTGAAAACCCAAGAAGACTTTTCTGGATGTAATGTCACCGTGATGAACTTGCAGTATGGATTTACCCTCACTTTATTTAATCAATCTGCTCGTTGTCTCCTCAATGAATCGATAAACTGTGAAGGTAGAGCAATGATATAGAAACGTAACATCCAAAAGCCAAAAGTGATGTCTTTAAATGTCTCTTTTTCTCTGACTTCCATCCAAAGCCCACAGATATTGAATTTAAAAAAATTGAAACAAGAGAAAAGCCAATGCAAAGAAAATGTAATTTCTGCTATATTTAATTACGTTGTTGTTTTGTGAAATGATTGGCTTTTTTTTTAATTGAGTTGCAGCTCCTAGCAACAAAAAGGGTGATACTCTTGTTGTGTCCTTTATACAATAAGTGTCCAACATATTCTACACTGAATGACATGCATCCATCATTCACATTTAGCAGCATCCTGGCAAGAACAACCAGACTCAGAGGCAGCTTCATCCCGCAGGCAATAAGACTGTTACACAACTGAACCATTTCTATTATCTATATCATTCCAATAACTTGTATATAGACTCGTATTCCACTTTTTCTTCCTCTCACAAAACATTATAGTATATTTGAATATTGGTTAATATTGTCTGCTTATCTGTATTATTGTGTTGCATTGTTGGAGAAGCCTGTGCCCTAAGATGTTCAACGACATAATGACTCTGTTAGTTTGACATTAGAGAACCTTGAACATCATGTGAGAAACCATCTGTCTTCTATTCAGTGTGTGTTCGAGGAATCAGCATCACATTCACTCAGCACTTTATTATCAGCTCATATCTGAGTTATTCCCCTCACTGATAGGAAGATAGAAGGATTTGGAGCCGCGAGTTGAACCACTTCCTTCACAGAGACTCTCTAGAAGTCTTTCTCCCACACTGCAGGTTGAGCTGAACCCACATCTAATAACAATGATGGAATACCCAGAATACAAGGCGGGACAAGCCAAATAAGAGTTTAAGATTAAACGCTCCCTCTGTGCTTTACATCCAAATACCTCGAGATATAAACAAAAGTTGCTGTGTGATATTTCGAGCGGCAGGATTAATCCGTGACCTTTTATGAAGTAGGCAGAACTCTGCGGTTCACGAAATGTGTTCGAAGCCGTCTCCAAAAAGCGGTAAATACTGTTATCTCTCTCTTACACAACAGATAGAACACGATGCAGCTTAATGGAGCTTCTTCTGCCATCTTGCTGATGAGTTCTGGACGTGATTATGCAATCACAGAAGGAACAGAGCGACTACAGTTACTGCGTGCACAACAAATGGGAGATTACTCCAGGTCTGCAGAGGCTTCCATTCAGGAGAAATTAGGGGAGCATTGTGTTGGAAGCATGCTGGGCGCGGTGCTCTGATAAGTTTGCTGAGCTCCTATCCCGTGAGAATATCTCTGCTGCTGTGAAGAGTCCTCATTCAGTCACTGGGAGAAGCTGGAGGAACACCCTAAGCCAAAACAACAGAGAAGCAGGACTAGCCTTTACTTGCTAGAGTTTGAAACCCAGAAAGAGTTTTCTGGGTTGTCAACCGATGAACTTGCGATATGAATTTGTGACCCGCTCTATCGAAATCAGTCGGAAGTCGCAACGACTCATTTCAAAATAAACGTGGATTTGCGTAAAAAACTATTTTTTCGGTGTTCATTGTTCAGTGATTTTAAACAAACAAAGTCTTAGCTTTCAGAATATGAAACTTTTATCTCCAAAATCACACGATAAATACATTTGAAGCTCGTGAAGGGAAGAAGACAGCTCTCCCTCCACTCTGCTCTTCCGCAGCGCCACCCCCCCTCCCTCTGCTGACATTATGAATGTACGCGTATAGTAATCATAGATAACACGGCAGGGTCCGTTACAGTTTGTTTTCATCTGATTTCAATTAAACAAAGTCTTGGCTTTCAGAATATTAAACTTGTTTCGGCAAATTCAGATGATAAATACAACTTTGAAGCTTCGGCATAATTACAAGCGGAGAACGGAGTAACTTAACGTCACAGCAGGCAGAACAACAGCCGGTGTTTCTCGTGAGGGTTTTCCCCGGGAAACAAACGCAATACACACAAACGCAAAATTACACAACACACACACATGTATACACACACACACACACACTCTCGAGCTTCCCCCAGACCAGTAATCCGAACGAAAATATCTTCCCTCCGTAGTATTTTGATCATTTGCTAATAACCAATCAGATCGATGGATTCCAGAGAAGAGGAAACTTTGAAGGCCTTTTTCTCAAAATGATGACTCGGTGACAGTCATTATATAATGTGACATATTTCGCTTAATATTTGGAGTACAACAACAATCTTGGTATCATTAGAAAGCTAGGAATCTCCTCTTTCCAACAGTGTATACAACTCAACATGTATCTTCGGGTCAATGCGACTGATTTCGATGGAGCAGGTCACATATACACTTACTTTGTTTATTTCATCTGCTCGTTGTTTCCTCAATCAATCGATTACCTGTGGAAAGAATGTCCCTCATAACGTCGAAAAGCCCAATGTTATGTCCTTAAATTCCTCTTTTTGTCAGACATCATTAATCCATGGAGGGGGGGGGGGGGGGGGGGTGCAGGGCGCGTTTTGCTGAGCTCTTATCCCATGAGGATATCTCTGCTGCTGTGACACGCTTCATAGAGAAACAGGAGACATGTCCTCAGCCAAAATAAGAGAGAAGCAGGAGAGGGAAATCTCTTCAGCTGAATACTAATGAAGGGCTTCCAGGCATGGAAACCACTCGGGTGGCAGCTGCTATTTACATTTACTTTAAATCACTGCTTCCCTACAGCATTAGAGTACGGTGGCCAAGAGGTGCAAACGCGCCACAACGACCCAAAACACTAACATTAGGAGACACTAGTCGAGCTTCAGAAGCAAATATAACAACATAAATGTGACCTGCTCTATAGAAATCAGTCGCATTGACCCAAAGACACATGTTGAGTTGTATACACTGTTGGAAAGAGGAGATTCCTAGCTTTCTAATGATATCAGGATTGTTGTTGTACTCCAAATATTAAGAGAAATATGTCACATAATATAATGACTGTCACCGAGTCATCATTTTGAGAAAAAGGCCTTCAAAGTTTTCTCTTCTCTGGAATCCATCGATCTGATTGGTTATTAGCAAATGATCAAAATACTACGGAGGGAAGATATTTTCATTTGGATTACTGGTCTGGGGGAGCTCGCGAGTGTGTGTGTGTGTGTGTATTTTTGTGTTTGTGTGTATTGTGTTTGTTTCCCGGGGAAAACCCTCACGAGAAACACCGGCTGTTGTTATGTCTGCTGTGACGTTAAGTTACTCCGTTCTCCGCTTGTAATTATGCCGAAGCTTCAAAGTTGTATTTATCTTCTGAATTTGCCGAAACAAGTTTAATATTCTGAAAGCCAAGACTTTGTTTAATTGAAACCAGATGAAAACAAACTGTAACGGACCCTGCCGTGTTATCTATGATTACTCTACGCTTACATTCATAATGTCAGCCGGAGGGAGGGGGGCGGCGCTGCGGAACAGCAGAGTGCGAGTGAGAGCTGTCATCTTCCCTTCACAAGCTTCAAACATCGATTTTTATGCAAATCCACGTTTATTTTGAAATGAGCCGTTGCGACTTCCGACTGATTTCGATAGAGCGGGTCACAAATGTGCAAAACACACCTGCAGATGAAGAAACATCTTCACCAACTTCACGAAACATTTGCGGCGTTTACTAAAAGAAGCTCAAAACACAAGTGACACCAGGCGACACTAAAAAGTGATGCACACAGGTGGGACCGGAGCGCTTGGTGACGTTCAGGATTATAACATTGGACAACTGCGTTTTGTCATATTTGAAATGACTTGGTTAGCTACATTTAGAAAGCTAGCTTGAAGCACATCTGTAGCTATATCAGAAGGAATCATGCTGTGTGCGTCACTTTTTAGTGTCCCCTGGTTTCCTGTTGTGTTTTCAGATCCATGCAACGTTTCGTTTATGATGCACTTTTAGTTAGTGCTGTCCAAATGGATGAAGGTGTTTCTTCATATGCATATATTTTGGCACATTTGTGTTTTTATATTTGCATTGTGTTTTTGGCCCCTGTTGGCCACCGTACATCAGGGCACAAAGGCTTCAAAAAACACATATTTGAAGGGGTTAATTTCCAAATGTGTTCTCGAGAAGAAGCGATTCTCCTTAAAGAGCTCTTCCAAATCGTTTGGGAATACATGGAGACCTTGAAGACTCTACTGTTCCCTGAGTATACTTTTTAATATGTGTTCTGATTACACTCTCCCTTTTTTAAATAAATGAAAAAGTGTTTCAGCAACATTAAAAAGTGTGTTACATTTAGCCTTATGTTTAATTAATGTATGCAACCTCTTAATTCCACTCCCACATCAAGCAGAATGTGGAATTACTATAACGATTATCCCAGCTGTTACCATTGAAACAGATTTCCCAGTATAATAACTTTCTACTGAAGGAAGTTATGTAAATAATAACATATTTAAAATGCAGCACATGGGTTCTGTTTGTTCTGTGTGAGGAAGCCGAGCTGCGTGTTTCAGGACCTCTGGCCCAGTTTGGATGTTTTAACCTCACATACGCTCCATTTCAAGAGCTGCTTTTTAATTGGATATTCCACAGCAGGGGACCAGCACCATGTTGGCATTAAATTAAAGAGGCCCTATTGTGCTTTTTAGGGTTTGCCCTTTCCTGAAGTGAGTTATATTGGTCGTTGTGCATTTAAAAACTTCACTCCCCATTACCTGAAACGCCTCCATTAGACTCCTTTGTTAACTTCAGTAAAATAGTGACATCACCATGTAGCACTCACTCGTCTATTTGCTAGCACTCCAACACATTGTACATGATAGGATAAGGGGCGGGACATCTCTAAGCGGTTGACCAATCACAACAGAGCCGGCTAGCTAACCAATCAGAGTAGACTCTGCTCTGGTTTCAGACAGAGGGTGAGAAGAGGTGCTGCAGTACTACACCTGAAAATCAACAGGAGAGGACTCTTTAAAGTAGAGACACTACATACTGATATACACCTGAACATCAGCAGGAGAGGACTCTTTAAAGTAGAGACACTACATACTGATATACACCTGAACATCAGCAGGAGAGGACTCTTTAAAGTAGAGACACTACATACTGATATACACCTGAACATCAGCAGGAGAGGACTCTTTAAAGTAGAGACACTACATACTGATATACACCTGAACATCAGCAGGAGAGGACTCTTTAAAGTAGAGACACTACATGCTGATATACACCTGCATATCAGTAGGAGAGGACTCTTTAAAGTAGAGACACTACATACTGATATACACCTGAACATCAGCAGGAGAGGACTCTTTAAAGTAGAGACACTACATACTGATATACAGCTGAACATCAGCAGGAGAGGACTCTTTAAAGTAGAGACACTACATACTGATGTACACCTGAACATCAGTAGGAGAGGACTCTTTAAAGTAGAGACACTACATACTGATATACAGCTGAACATCAGCAGGAGAGGACTCTTTAAAGTAGGGACACTACATACTGATATACAGCTGAACATCAGCAGGAGAGGACTCTTTAAAGTAGAGACACTACACACTGATATACACTTGAACTTTAGCAGGAGAGGACTCTTTAAAGTAGAGACACTACATACTGATATACACCTGAACATCAGCAGGAGAGGACTCTTTAAAGTAGGGACACTACATATAAATATGCTAACCAATCGGAGCACTTTGGGATTTTAACCTTTGCAGACCATTTACATGCACTAAAACGTATATAACAAAAAAGGGAGAACTTAATAGGGCCCCTTTAATTCACACATTTCCATTTCGCTTGAGTTTCACCATCTCCTGGGTTGGAAAAGCCCCCGAAGTGAACAGAAATAAGCTTTGGCGTGGGATCAAAGGCAGCGATATCGTTTTGTTGGAGAAACAGCGCTTGATAGCGATCAGTGGATCTGTGGAGCCACACAGAAAGATGGAGGTTCATCCGTACGCTGCCAAAAGCCTGGAGCCCCCTCGTGATTTGACCCTCAGATGAAGTGAACCTGCGAGTGAACTGAAAGAAAGCCGACCCAGCGCCTCGCTCTGAATTCAGACGAGCGCTGGTAAAGCTGTTTCCAGGGGTGAAAATAAAGGTTAGAAAAGTGTCGAAAGAACTCTAATTTCAGGGGAAGATGAGGGGTAGAGGAATGAGAGCATCTGGTTTGGGATATTTCCAAATATCTGGAACAAACTCCCAGAAACCTGCAGGTCCGCTGCAACTCTGACTACTTTTAAATCCAGGCTGAAGACGTTCGAGTTGCCGCTGCTTTTAATTGAACTATTCACATCTCACACTGCTCTGTAATTTTTATTCATGTTTTACATTTTTGTAAAGCACTTTGAATTGCCTTGTGTTGAAAAGTGCTATATAAATAAACTTGCCTTGCCTTTGCGAAATGTAGGCCAGGACTAAACACGGGCATATCAAATCTAACAGCGCCTCGTTTGCAGACAACAAGTCACGTGCCGGCATTGATTTCAGCGCCAATGCTGCGATGCATGTTCTCACCTCTTCCAGCAGATATAATGAGCCCATAAGGACGCTGTGATTTAGCTCCTTTCCCCGCTCAGATACAGCCGTCTTTAATCGTGTTAAACATGTCAAACCTGGAGCATCGGCATGAGTTATCCGTGTTTCTCAGCATGTAAACAAACAGACACAGTAGTACTCGAAGAGAAGTACATCTCATGTGCTGGAAGAGAGCCACGTGCAGTCCTTTTGAATAGCTTCATTAGAATGAGTTTAACTGAGCGAGTCGAACAACTTGAAACTTTCCAGAACTAAAAAGAGTTTGATTAAATAAACATGGACAAGCCTGACATGGGCTGTGTTTGTACTTAAGGCTGCACTATTACATTATATTCCATGTTATTTAGCTGACTACGTAATCCAGAGACACACATACTTTAATATTGTAGACATGGCTAAAGGAGAAATGTGGGTTATGACAATAATACCTGTCCTGAAAGTGCCTTAAAATAATGTTTAATATGACTTTTATATTGTTTTATTTATTTGAAAGGGACAGTGCACATTGATTAACATTTCTGTAAATGCACCAGAGTTAGTCAACAGGCTATTTTCCAGTCCCTGGACAGATGTTGAAAGTCATCCTAAAACAAAATCACTTCAAAAGACAGGTACATGCAATCAGGAAACCAACATTCAACATAGATGCTTATATTATGATAAAAGCATCTATAAAAACTTAAAAATACGTATTCACAAAGCAGACAGATAGCAACAGGTCAAGGTACATGTGTACAAACAGAGCGTTGTAAAGTGGACATTGTGTCAGTGCTGACAGCTGATTTTCCACTAACCATGTGTTTAAATTAGATTTGAATGAACTGCAGGTGTTTTATTCTCTAATCGTTGAGGTCTAAATTCCTTTGGTCCAGAAACACACACCTCCAAATGAATGCTAACGCTGCTCTGTGTGTGAGAGATGTACAAATAGGCAATGGTTTGAAAAAGACAAACTAAGAAGTTGTAGTAAAAGAGTCTTCAGAGCCTCAGACTCTCCTTTAGTGTGTCCTTTGAAATAAGACTTCCTCTCCTAATATAAAACAAGAACACTTGTAGTAAAACGACTTGGTTATATTGTTCCTTCTAAGATATTACAACAGAGTTGGTTTACATATATTATACTGGCCTAAGGTTTCTTTTGTAACTGCAGAATGAAAGTGTTAAAAGCTTTCAGCAGGAGAGGACTCTTTAAAGTAGAGACGCTACATACTGATAAACACCTGAACATCAGCAGGAGAGGACTCTTTAAAGTAGAGACACTACATACTGATATACACCTGAACATCAGCAGGAGAGGACTCTTTAAAGTAGAGACACTACATACTGATATACACCTGAACATTAGCAGGAGAGGACTCTTTAAAGTAGAGACACTACATACAGATATACATCTGAACATCAGCAGGAGAGGACTCTTTAAAGTAGAGACGCTACACACTGATATACACCTGAACATTAGCAGGAGAGGACTCTTTAAAGTAGAGACACTACATGCTGATATACACCTGAACATCAGCAGGAGAGGACTCTTTAAAGTAGAGACGCTACACACTGATATACACCTGAACATCAGCAGGAGAGGACTCTTTAAAGTAGAGACACTACATACAGATATACATCTGAACATCAGCAGGAGAAGACTCTTTAAAGTAGAGACGCTACACACTGATATACACCTGAACATTAGCAGGAGAGGACTCTTTAAAGTAGAGACACTACATGCTGATATACACCTGAACATCAGCAGGAGAGGACTCTTTAAAGTAGAGACGCTACACACTGATATACACCTGAACATCAGCAGGAGAGGACTCTTTAAAGTAGAGACACTACATACCGATATACACCTGAACATCAGCAGGAGAGGACTCTTTAAAGTAGAGACACTACATACTGATATATACCTGAACATCAGCAGGAGAGGACTCTTTAAAGTAGAGACACTACATACTGATATACACCTGAACATCAGCAGGAGAGGACTCTTTAAAGTAGAGACACTACATACCGATATACACCTGAACATCAGCAGGAGAGGACTCTTTAAAGTATAGATACTACATACTGATATACATCTGAACATCAGCAGGAGAGGACTCTTTAAAGTAGAGACACTACATACCGATATACACCTGAACATCAGCAGGAGAGGACTCTTTAAAGTAGAGACACTACATGCTGATATACACCTGAACATCAGCAGGAGAGGACTCTTTAAAGTAGAGACGCTACACACTGATATACACCTGAACATCAGCAGGAGAGGACTCTTTAAAGTAGAGACACTACATACCGATATACACCTGAACATCAGCAGGAGAGGACTCTTTAAAGTAGAGACACTACATACTGATATATACCTGAACATCAGCAGGAGAGGACTCTTTAAAGTAGAGACACTACATACTGATATACACCTGAACATCAGCAGGAGAGGACTCTTTAAAGTAGAGACACTACATACCGATATACACCTGAACATCAGCAGGAGAGGACTCTTTAAAGTATAGATACTACATACTGATATACATCTGAACATCAGCAGGAGAGGACTCTTTAAAGTAGAGACACTACATACCGATATACACCTGAACATCAGCAGGAGAGGACTCTTTAAAGTAGAGACACTACATACCGATATACACCTGAACATCAGCAGGAGAGGACTCTTTAAAGTAGAGACACTACATACTGATATACACCTGAACATCAGCAGGAGAGGACTCTTTAAAGTAGAGACACTACATACTGATATACAAGAATGAGCAGAATATACCTAAACTGACCTACGCTTCACGATTAAAGGGAACATTTGATTTGGTATCCAGTAACACCTTACTGACTTTTTTGGACCTTTTTTCACTCCAACCCAAAACCTGCCTTCACTCCTGTCCATCTGTTGGCTTGTTTCTCTTTTTACCTGCATCTCTGAGGCGTTTCCTTTCAATCCCTCCATTGCTCTGGATTCTGTCTCCTGCTGGCATTCAGCTCGCCTCGGGCTCCGCTTGTTGATTTAATGTTCAGACTGTTAAACTCCCATGTTGAACATTCAGCTCCTGTATAAATGCTGCATTCATATTTCAAATGTCACAAAGATGTGTAGTTTTTTCCTCCTCCACCTGTATCCATACTGTACGTTGCTTCGGGCTCGCCTGCAGCTGTCTGTATGAACAGATATCCACGAGGACACGTCCAATTATTATTATTATTATTAGAGAAGCTTAAACAATGCACAGTGAGCGGACAGCTGATATCTCATTTCATTTCAAACCTTTATTTATGCAGGTGAATCTGGATATCTCTGGTGAGGAGATCACTTAGAGGTGTGAGATGCTAGTTTAGCACGGCTTGGTAACATTTAGCAACTCAACAGTGCCTTGTTAAGATGCTTTTTGATATACTACACTTCATATACACAGATCATTAAATAAAACACAATTTAAATAAATTGCTGTCCATAGGAAAAAGAATAAACTAAGAAAGCCTAAAGTTCATCAATATTTAATGCAGCCTAAAATAAGAATCGGAAGATATTACAACATTTGAATATTCATTATCTTGGCTGACATGATATCATCTAGAAAATGTTTAAAATATGCAGAAAAATTAAGTTAAAGGGGACGTATCATGCAAAATGCACTTGTTGATGTCTTTTATACATCAACAAGTGTCCCCGGTGCGTCAGGGAACTCAAAATAAAACCCTTTCTCTTTTCCTCCGTACCCAAATCTCTAAAAACGGGGGTACAACGAGTGGATACAGATTTGCTGCCGATCTGACGTCAAATCGGCGGCGGACCCACAGAAAGTTGCTATCAGAAACAATGCTTTGGACGTCTTTGTTTACATTAGCAAGCCTCGCTAACACTCAGAGCGAATTCTGATCAGGCATTAGCTCCGCCTCCTTTTTTATTTTTCAAGCTAAGGACCCAAAATCCGCGTTTCTCTAACAGGGCTGGAATAGAGGGGTATGCGCAGTTTGAGGCATGGGGGATCTGTTTGGTATTTTAAGCAAAAAACTTCACAGACATGTTTTTATAGGTATGGCCCTACAATATATGTTTCCAAAATAGCATGATAGGTCCCCTTTAAATTAACTTTTTTTACGTTGTCTACATTTTGTGAAATGAAGATTTGTGTCGCATCCCAGAAAGAACACATATATTTTTATAGTGAGCATCCTTTATAGTAAAAAACACACATTTTGTACTTATCTTTTCCCCAATGGAGTCCCACCATAGTCTGAACCCAAACATACAGACAACCTAATGAACACAAGATGCATAAATAAGACTTCAGATTGATATTAAATGCCATTTGTCACAAGAAAGAACATCTGATAGTTGGTGCTTTTGGCCATTAAACCGAAACACATCTATTAAGAAACTCATGCAAATGGTAACTCTTTCTATTTGAATGTAACGCCAAGCACTTACAATGGTTTGGTTTAAATGTGTTGATGTACCCGCATGTTTCTTGTGGTTCTTAGTTTGTATCTTTATCAGTTAGTGTTAGCCGCTTTGTTGTCAGCCAAATGAAATGTAATAATTTAGTACGAGGACAGGATATTGAGAGGAGCCTCAGAGTCACTTACTGTAGATTCATTAATCCTCATTTTATCGGATGATAATTTGCTCTGATGCTTCTCAAGACATGGCGCAGACAGAATAGGATTACACTGGATTAGTTTGAGAAGCAGAGGAAACCTTCAGACTGTATCAATGTGTTTGCTGAGCCCGAGGCGCAGAGACAAAGGCAAAGACAGAGAGGAAGGGGTTGGCAGGGCTGCAGAGGAGAAGTCATTTGTTAGGGGATTGAACCAAAGTCAGTTACAGAAGGGAAAATGCAATCTGAGGGGGGAGACAAAAATTGGAGGAGCAGAATGGGAGTTAAAATCGAAGAAAGTCAGAAAAAGCAGTTAAGGGAGTGATGTCGTTTACGCGTTGGTGATAAATAAAAAAGTTCACACGTCTTAAAAGAAAATCGAAAGACTCTCGGGCTACACTTGACCATTTCTTTCATGCGAAACCTTCACTGTAATTTCCTCCCTGACTCAAACACAGGTGAGGAGTGAGAACAGTGGCACATCTCATCCGTGATTAAATCACTGTAATTACCGCTGCGATGAAAGAAAAGTGTGATCTCGCAC
Organism: Harpagifer antarcticus; assembly: GCA_902827135.1. Taxonomy (NCBI): domain Eukaryota; kingdom Metazoa; phylum Chordata; class Actinopteri; order Perciformes; family Harpagiferidae; genus Harpagifer; species Harpagifer antarcticus. The sequence continues at coordinate 267,782 of CADEHL010001088.1, read as the reverse complement.
TTCCAGTGGTGTAAAGTCACTGCTTATTAAAATGTGACACCGTGGAAGCTTTCCAAACTCGCTCCAAAACATGCAGTAACATGCTTTTGAAATTAGTTATTTGGTTTCTGTCCAAGATGTTACTACATAATCACAAGTATTGTAAGCCAAGTTTGTCATTTTCTAGGGTACCAAGGACTATTGAAACTGTAGGAGCTATTATTCTCCAAATTGAATCACAGTGATGGAGCCTAAATGTCCTCTGAGCAAATATGACATGTCACGAAATTCAATGGTGTGAATGTGAATTATTGGTCTTGCATAACGGCTCAACAGCAGCCTTCAGAAAAATGTACGATGGTCCTATATGTATGATATTTGGTGGGTGTATGTAACACTTGGTGACGAACAAAAAGTATATTAGAGCAAGACCGTAAACTCAACAGGAAGTCAGCCATTTTGATTCTTACAGCAATATATAAACATATCGTTTAAAGGTGGGGTAGGTAAGTTTGAGAAACCGGCTCGAGATACACTTGTTGTTATATTCCATGGAATACTCTTAACATCCCGATAGCAATGAATATCTTAAGAAATCCATAAAGAAATCTCATCTGTGGAAGCCGTGGCGCTGTAGAAAGCACGACCAATCATCTGAGCCGGCCCGGCTAAAGTAACTGGATGGCCTACCTGCCTGTCAGCCTTCCATCGGGGCACAAACCTATCTCGTGCCCTCATTGGTCATGTGTGTGTTGGAGGAGGGGCTCTGTGAGGAAGTGGCAGATTTCTTCCGGTTGTGTATTTTCAAATTCTAGCGCACTCGAGCTGGTTTCTCCAAAATGACCTACCCCACTTGATGGCGAAAAAGCGTCTTTCACCGTTAAACAGGAAGTTGTTTAAGCGTACATTCTCCAATTTGCTCCAAGGTTTGTATGGATGATAAGACATCCAGACTCATGGTCACAGCGCCACCCTCTGGCAACAGGAAGTCATCGTTTGGTGACAATTCTGCATACCTAATTTCCAGTTATCCACTCCATGCAATACGTACAGTATTTCAGCTGGTCTCCAGAGGGGGGAATGCTTCGTGAGGTAACCCCCAATGCTTAAATGTGCAATAAACCCATTCCCCTTTATTTTGAGTAGATATTTGCCTGTGGATCAGGTTCCAGGTCCTTTCGGCGCCCTCCGCCTCCATCTCTCCTAGACAGCCTCCCCCCCCCTCTTGTTTATTTGTGTGTTTGGCACCTCTATAGAGTGGATTGCACTGGATTAGCTTCTTCGCCTCCCCAACTGATCCGATCCATTTTGTGTAATCCAACTCAATTTAATTATGTTTATCGTTCCACCTCGCTGCCGCCGAGGAGCAGCAGCTCACCTCCACCAAGATAAGCCCGGGGACCTTTTTCTCTGCCAGAGAGTGTCTCCCTGAGCCGGTTGTTGCTTCACAGACGGATGGAGTAAGTCCTCTACACTCTCACTAAATACTGCGTTAGGTACAACATTATGTTTCTGAGCTCCTCCTCGAACATGGAATACAATAACCAAGGTTGAAGATTTCTCTCCCGTTGATGTTGTGTACATTTGATTCTCCATCCCATTAATGTGAGGTCTTTTCTTTGCTTCTGTGAGTCTGATATCAAATGTTTACTAAATCTTAAAAATAGTTTTTCAGACACTCTCAGCAAGAGCTCACTTTGTCCTCTTTCTAAATAGCAAGTGTGCAGCCAAGACATTAACTCTAGTCCTGAGGTTAACTGTATTTATGCCTTCAGGGTGCTGATCTCAGTACTTCTTTATGGGCGAGGTATGGCTCCAGTCTAGAGTCAGACCGTTGCAGTTGGGATGTGGTCGACTGCATTGAGCAGCAGATGTTACAGAACGAGTATGAGGATAGAAAGGAAGAAGAGGCGCTCTGTTTTCTGTCCTTAATGCTTCTTTGTCGTCTGCGTAGCGTCGTAGAAACTCTGTTTGACACATTGGGGCTAATCTATCATTTTATACTTGTTCTGTTTTCAAGGATGGGCTTTTTTTGTGTTAATATTATTTGTTCTTAACCCTCCTATTGTCTTCGTTCCCCCCCCCCCCCCCCCTTACTTCGGTGTTCGCGGTCAAATTTGACCGGTCCTGTTTTAACTGCTATTACATTAACACAAAAAACCATTAATCACCAAATTTAATTTAACACCCTTTCAAACTGTACATATTGTATCAGACTACTGGTATACATGAAGAACTGCAGTAAGTGTGTGTGTGTGTGTGTGTGTGTGTGTGTGTGTGTGTGTGTGTGTTAGTTATCTGATCCGGATGGTTACTAAGGCGGTCATGTTTGAGCGGGAACACCATGGGTGTTACAAAGTTGACTAAATCATCCAAAATGACAGTGGTGATCAGTAATTTGATATGTTCAAATGTCTCCTGTGAAGGATATCATGAAGCTTTAATGCAGTCGAATGTAAAACAAAAAAGTGTTCTGAACCGAGACGCAGGACGCAGGACCAAAAGCAGGACTCGAAGACAGTTGTCCAAAAATAGAATGTTCTTTAATAACAAAAACAAAATCGTACTTTCAAAAAATAGAAAGTAGTTAAATAGCCAAAACTAAGTTGTACAGCAACACAACAACTCACTTGGCAAAAGGTCTAAATCTCAAGGGAGGTATCAGAGGAGTCAAAAAGGCCCAGGTGCTCACGACATGAAAACATACGAACTGACAAGGAACAAAGAAACACCGGGGCTGAAGTCGAATAGTCCGTTTAGCTAGGACCCTTCCTCACGGAGTGGAATGACCCGGAAGTCCCTCAGTGGCAGCCATGATAAGTGCTGTTCCAATTCTCTAGATGATAGGAAAGGAGGTTTCAAGCTTCCTTTATAACCTCCTTTAGCTTAGGAACCACTGAACCTTCCTTGACGAAAGGAGAGGAGAAAATGCTGCCCCACAATGCATTGCAGCCGCAGCGTTTGCGTCACTCAACAGTCGGCCGTTCACGGAAACAACCGATTATGACGGAGAAATGATATCATGAAAGTTACGGTGCTTATTAAGCTTTTTAAAACGTATGTGGTAAGTTGCCAAAGTGCTTTGTTCTGAACGTTCGTCAGTATTATAATCAATGAGAGAAATATGAACGAGAGGGTGACGAGCAGAAGTTTCACTTTCCTTTTTTATTTCAATTCCAACTTTGGTCATGAAGAATATGTTTCTCTGTTGTCCACGTTCATAAAGCAAAGCATCAGAGCACGGTGCAGAGTCTCTAGATGAGTCCCTCGTTCTTATTGAACATCCATGTTGTAGTCCGCTGTATAGAAAACTGTAGTTTCCATAGTTTCCCCACAGCAGCAGACGCACACAATGACGTCTGCTGGCGCATCATAAACACGTGGGATAGTGAAAGTGGAGTCGGATTCTCTAAAGTACCGCAGTCTCTTCTCCTAAGTCCTTTTGAGTTCTCCTATCCACTATCCCTTAACCCCGTGACCTTTCACTCAGAGGTCAAGGAATAGACGATAGGGTTAGAATTTAGGAGCTGATTTTTAAACTATCCGACCCCCAGGGCTATATATAGGTGAGGGGGATGGGCACAGGTGAACGCTATCGGGGCAGGGCCAAGCAATCTCACGGGCGGGAAACCCACACAGGCAGGACATGTGGGATCTGGAATGAGAGGAAAGATTATTTTCAAAATAAAAACAGGAAGTGACAAAAATCAAAACACAAGACTAGAGTGAGAACATAACTAAACATATCTGTCGAGTCACAACAAAAAGTTCTGATTGATGAAAGTAGTACATCGGTCAGATTTGACCCGAAGACAACAGGAGGCTTAAAGGGGACTTTGTGCTGATATAAACAACACTCTCTTACCTGTAGTGTGTTGTATAGGTTTTAGTGCATGTAAATGGTCTGCAAAGGCTACCAAAAAGGGAGTTTCTCCCCCAAATACTTTGATAGATACAGTATGAACGTTTGCTTTAGGGGAGTAACATCAATTTCATCCAATCACCAAATATAGCTTGCCTTTCTAAAGTCAAATTGCATTTTATTCTGGTGAATGTCTCTTTGGTAAATTAATAAAAACGACTTTAGGAAAAGCTGAGTGTTGTTCAGAGTTTGTGGATCTTGTGATGTTTAACAAGCTGATGTTTATTTGGTTTCTGATTTGGTTTCTTTCTCCCAGGAAAGAGGATAAGTGATTTACAGAGCAGATATGTAAACTGTGGCGGAGCAGAAACAGCAACTTAATTACTGCCTGTCTAAAAGTATTACATTTCATGCTTGTCTTTTGAACACAGCAGACGAAGCAGAGGCTTTGGTGGCGCTGGCGGTGCGTGGGCATGAAACTTTAATGAGTGAGGGGTGGTGGGATATCAGACATGCAAAAGTTGTATTGGCGTACAGCATCTCAAAACGAGGAGCGATGTAGAGGACTTCCTGGTGTCCTGCTGGGCTCCTCTCTTCACTGCGTTTAAATATTAAAGCCCTTTTGAGTTCAGAGTGTTCCTTTCTATTATGCCAACATTCAGAGTACGCTTAGTGGCCGTGTGTCTGAGGCACCGAGATGTCTTAGATCTGACTGGTGTTCCATTAAAGTCAACATCTTTTCAAACGACCCACTTTCCGCAGGTTGAACGAGGGTTTATTGAAGATAAATTACAGCGGGATGTTTCTGCCAAATGACATCTTGCCCTGTCCATTATATCGACATGATAATATACAAGTAGGTTATATGCTAAAACATTGCATTTAATAACTAAATAACACGACATGTTCAAAAACTTGTTTTGATCTACACTTGCAGACATCCAGCACACTAAAAGCTGCGTTATGGCACTATTATCTGTTGTAGATAATAACAGAAACATCCCCTTTGTCCAATTATATCAATATCATCAATATATATATCCTTTATTTAACCAGGTAAAAGACTCATTGAGATTACATTAATTTCCAAGAGCGACCTGGCCAAGAGGGGCAGCATGTACGAGGTTACAACGGATAAAACGCAGACATGACAGGCAGACAACTACAGCTGGAAATACCTGGAAACCTAAGGAGATGTAACGCAAGTGACCCAGTTTGACCCATTCTTGCCAACCCTCCTGATTTTCGCGGGAGACTCCCGATTTCATTGCCCTCTCCCGGTTTCCTCCCCGGGGTCATATTTCTCCCGCATTTCTCCCGATTTCTGACAAAATCAGATTTACTCAGGACTGTTTCCACTCGGACTTTAATACAGCTACACCATTGTTTGGTTTCCATGGTAGCGCGTCTCTTTAGTAGCGCGCGCAACTGAAAGTCTGAGACAGAACAAGAATCGACAACTCTACCTGCTCACTCCTTTCCAGCCCACACATATGCTCCATCAAGGATGGTACTACAGGCCGCCCGCAAGGCAGTGCACTTACAACTACAATAAGCATGTTAATCTAATACAGCTCCCGCGATCCACTAGTTTTGAAATTCTCCCGATTTCTGAGGCCTCAAGGTTGGCAAGTATGGTTTGACCCCAACTTCCTCCCGTAATGCCAACGTTGATTATTATTATTATTATTATGATTATTTGCACATAATGTGTCAAAGAGAAAGTCTATGGCCTGCGCTCCCAAGGTTTGATTCAGATGCTGGTCCTACAGTGAGAACACAACAGCTGTTAGACATGCGGTCCCCACAGCTTGGAGCAGAAGGAGCTGAAACTCTCAGATGGAATCACTATGGGGGAATTCAGGTCCATCTTAAAGGACAGAGGACACGACACCATTGGTATGCGAGTGCTCGTATATCCTGAAATCGTTTTGAATGATTTTAATAGTTTGTTTACTTCGCATATTGACTGGCTAATGTGCCATGTTATTTGTGTTTTCCAGCTGTATCTGTCTGCCTGTCTTGTCTGTGTTTTATCTGTTGTAACTTCGTACATGCTGTCCCTCTCGACCAGGTCGCTCTTGGGAATTAATTTAATCTCAATGAGTCTTTCACCTGGTTAAATAAAGGATATATCGACAGTGAGAGAAATCTGTGCAGCACACCGTATACAGAGGGGTATCATAACGTGTGTACTATCATACGAGAATATGGACTCACAGCAGCTTTGTTGATGCTTCTGAAAACTGTCTGAATTCACGCCAATACAATTTAAACTGATATTCAATATCATTCCCAACCTGTCGTGCCAACGTCTTTTCTCACGTAGTGTCTCTCACAGCAGAATAACAGCAATGCACCATGTGTGATGTGCATGTGTTCAGAGTGGATGTAAACTAACTGTAATATTTATAATAATCTCCTCGTTATCGCAGCGCAGCGCTTCTTGGACGCAGCATGTTGTTATTTGTCAGCCTGTGTTGCAAAAGGCTGCTCATTAAGTCTTATAGGCAAAGAGGTCAGATCCAGAGATATACGACCGGCATAACAAGCGCCATCGTCCTCTCTCTGCTCGGTAATAATTCATGCCGTCGCTCCGTCTGTCCGACGCTCCACCCCTCATCCCCTCAGAGCTGTTTGGCAGCACTTCTTGTTAAAGTTTGACCCAGGTTTTGCCCAATAAGAGGCTTGTTAAAGTTTCCCCTGGAAGTGGATGTATGCTTGTTAAATGTCTGTCCCTCTGCAGCCATCATTAGGCAACAGACACGTGGAGCCTCCGTGGTGTCTTTCTTTCCTCCGCGTATGCTCAGCAGGACAGAGGACGCTGTGAGGAGGGCACGGCTCCACCAAAAGCAGCGCATTGGAGTCTGAATTGTACAAAATGTGGGACAGCTGTTGCAGGCAGAGCCGTACGTCTACAGCTTAACACTGAAGTGAGAGAAAGGGAACATAACGACTTGTCATTTTCCCTGACTTTTCCGTTCCTAGAAAGGAAGTGAGAATTCAACCGGATTGGATGAAGCAGCTGCACAATCTGAATCCATTCAATGACACTTTATTCTAGAGGCTTGTTTAATAATTCACCATGTTGCTGTTTTGGTCACTTTTGAACCCATAAATACAAATGAAATATAAATGGGATTATTATTATCAGTCATTTGAACTGTGACATCACTCTGTACCACTCACGCTTCTATTGGCTAGCGCTTCAACACATTGTACGTGATAGGTTAAGGGGCGGGACATCTCTAAGCGGTTGACCAATCACAACAGAGCCCGCCAGCTAACCAATCAGGGCAGACTGGGCTCTGGTTTCAGACAAAGGGTGAAAAGAGGTGCTGCAGCTCAGGCAGTATGAGAAAGATAAAGAGCGTTTTGAACATTAAAGCATGAAGACATGTAGAGACACTACATACTGATATACACCTGAACATCAGCAGGAGAGGACTCTTTAAAGTAGAGACACTACATACTGATATACACCTGAACATCAGCAGGAGAGGACTCTTTAAAGTAGAGACACTACATACTGATATACACCTGAACATCAGCAGGAGAGGACTCTTTAAAGTAGAGACACTACATACTGATATACACCTGAACATCAGCAGGAGAGGACTCTTTAAAGTAGAGACACTACATACTGATATACACCTGAACATCAGCAGGAGAGGACTCTTTAAAGTAGAGACACTACATACTGATATACACCTGAACATCAGCAGGAGAGGACTCTTTAAAGTAGAGACACTACATACTGATATACACCTGAACATCAGCAGGAGAGGACTCTTTAAAGTAGAGACACTACATACTGATATACACCTGAACATCAGCAGGAGAGGACTCTTTAAAGTGGAGACACTACATACTGATATACACCTGAACATCAGCAGGAGAGGACTCTTTAAAGTAGAGACACTACATACTGATATACACCTGAACATCAGCAGGAGAGGACTCTTTAAAGTAGAGACACTACATGCTGATATACACCTGAACATCAGCAGGAGAGGACTCTTTAAAGTAGAGACACTACATGCTGATATACACCTGAACATCAGCAGGAGAGGACTCTTTAAAATAGAGACACTACATACTGATATACACCTGAACATCAGCAGGAGAGGACTCTTTAAAATAGAGACACTACATACTGATATACACCTGAACATCAGCAGGAGAGGACTCTTTAAAGTAGAGACACTACATGCTGATATACACCTGAACATCAGCAGGAGAGGACTCTTTAAAATAGAGACACTACATACTGATATACACCTGAACATCAGCAGGAGAGGACTCTTTAAAGTAGAGACACTACATGCTGATATACACCTGAACATCAGCAGGAGAGGACTCTTTAAAATAGAGACACTACATACTGATATACACCTGAACATCAGCAGGAGAGGACTCTTTAAAATAGAGACACTACATACTGATACACACCTGAACATCAGCAGGAGAGGACTCTTTAAAATAGAGACACTACATACTGATATACACCTGAACATCAGCAGGAGAGGACTCTTTAAAGTAGAGACACTACATACTGATGTACACCCGAACATGAGCAGGAGAGGACTCTTTAAAGTAGAGACACTACATACTGATGTACACCTGAACATCAGCAGGAGAGGACTCTTTAAAGTAGAGACACTACATACTGATATACACCTGAACATGAGCAGGAGAGGACTCTTTAAAGTAGAGACACTACATACTGATATATACCTGAACATCAGCAGGAGAGGACTCTTTAAAGTAGAGACACTACATACTGATATACACCTGAACATCAGCAGGAGAGGACTCTTTAAAATAGAGACACTACATACTGATATACACCTGAACATCAGCAGGAGAGGACTCTTTAAAGTAGATACACTACATACTGATATACACCTGAACATCAGCAGGAGAGGACTCTTTAAAGTAGATACACTACATACTGATATACACCTGAACATCAGCAGGAGAGGACTCTTTAAAGTAGAGACACTACATACTGATATACACCTGAACATGAGCAGGAGAGGACTCTTTAAAGTAGAGACACTACATACTGACATACACCTGAACATGAGCAGGAGAGGACTCTTTAAAGTAGAGACACTACATACTGATGTACACCTGAACATCAGCAGGAGAGGACTCTTTAAAGTAGAGACACTACATACTGATATACACCTGAACATGAGCAGGAGAGGACTCTTTAAAGTAGAGGACACTACATACTGATATACACCTGAACATGAGCAGGAGAGGACTCTTTAAAGTAGAGACACTACATACTGATGTACACCTGAACATCAGCAGGAGAGGACTCTTTAAAGTAGAGACACTACATACTGATATACACCTGAACATCAGCAGGAGAGGACTCTTTAAAGTAGAGACACTACATACTGATATACACCTGAACATGAGCAGGAGAGGACTCTTTAAAGTAGAGACACTACATACTGACATACACCTGAACATGAGCAGGAGAGGACTCTTTAAAGTAGAGACACTACATACTGATGTACACCTGAACATGAGCAGGAGAGGACTCTTTAAAGTAGAGACACTACATACTGATGTACACCTGAACATCAGCAGGAGAGGACTCTTTAAAGTAGAGACACTACATACTGATATACACCTGAACATCAGCAGGAGAGGACTCTTTAAAGTAGAGACACTACATACTGATATACACCTGAACATCAGCAGGAGAGGACTCTTTAAAGTAGAGACACTACATACAGATATATACAGGACTCTTTAAAAAAGGGCTGTACTTTCTAACCCTTTAGACATTACTGAATCAGGGATAAACGGCGCATTTGTTGGGGATTATTTTCAGCCACGGATTAATACATATTTGGCGCACTAGTGAGTATTTACAGCAGCAGTGTATTAAAGTTCAGATTAAAATAAACTACAGTGTGTGTGTGTGTGTGTGTGTGTGTGTGTGTGTGTGTGTGTGTGTGTGTGTGTGTGTGTGTGTGTGTGTGTGTGTGTGTGTATCAATTCATTTTTTATTTTACAAAAACTAAATGGAATGGCTTTGAATTTAACATATTATGAACACATCCTACATTCTGATGCTCTTTATTTCAATGCTCGGCACCTGACAGATATTGACATAACTCCAGTCTCTGCGGAGCTGCAGCTTTTCATTAGCCAGCTCATTCATTAGTGACGGGATCACAGAAGAACCACAGCTCCTCTGTCATATGTAATGCATCTCTGGAAAAGATGAGTGTAATTACAGCGAGCGTGCACTCCACACAGTCGATGCCTCGTGAGCAGCCGTGTCGATGTGAGGGGAACGGATAGAAATCAACTTTATAGATCTGTGGTTCACGAGCGCTCACCTCTCCACCCGAGGCCCGAGGTTTTAATTGCTGTCTGACCAGGCGTGGTTGTGTGAAGATGGGCCGCGTTGATATGAGAAACATTGAGGGGGGAAAGGACTGGCTTTCTTTCTCTGTGGTTGTTGTAGTGACAGCCTCTCATCCTGGAGGAGCTGATAAGAACACAGGAGACACACCGAGGAGTGGATTGCATTTCAGGAGCCGGGAACCAGTGTATTTCTGGGTGTAGTGAGCCTTAAAGGTGTCGCACTGACAGTCATTTTCGACGTCTAGGAGGAGATCCAAAGTGGAAATGTCACAGTATAGAGTGGTGTAGTGATGACATGTTTGTGTAGGCCGACCCTGAAGTTAGCATCGTAAGAAAGTCCCTTGACAAAAAGAGAAGGGGTTTTGCCGTTGGAGAAAATGAAATCTGTACCAAACACACGTTAATGATACTAACATGGTTTGTTCAGCAAGATAATCTCCACACATTAAGACCATTTTGTTATTTTTGAGGCGTATAAATGCAATTTTAAATAGTAAAAAGCTAACTATAAACAGCTACATCTCGGTCTGATGGATGCGCTTGACCACCGCTAAGCTAACGGCGGCTAATGTCAGGCGTGATGACTTTTATTCTTCTCATCAATCAATCAATCAATCGATGTTTATTTATATAGCCCAGTATAACTCGTTTGACATTTGTCTCAGTGGACTTTACACTTAGTACAGAATATCAATACGACACATTTAGTCACTTGGAAGCTACGGCTGTTCTTAAATTCACCAGTGTCGTATTGACGGACGTATTTTACGTGATAATCGTTCAGTTTGTGTTGTCCACTGACTATCAGGCATCTAACCGAAAACACTGACTTTGACACGAGGGAACCAGATAAGGTAAATTGCTAACTCATTACTGGATGTTAGGACTCATTCCTGCATCCTCTTCCTGCTGCAGCTGATGGAGAAAAGGCAGGTGCAGGTGGTGCATTTAACCTTAACATAAATGAAACGGCTGCATGCACGAGGAGCGTTGGATTCCCAATCAATGAAGGAGAGTATTGATTTTCAAAACACAAACACACGAGACCACACCGCATGCTCCGTCTGAATGTGTGTGAGCTTCAGTACAGAGACAAAGGACTCTTAATGTCGGCGTCCTACTTAGTTAATATTAAATCACTGCATTATGTACTTTTTCTTATTTAAATTCGGCCATGTTTATGCCAACATATTATATCATTATTATGATTTCCATTATTTTTTTGTCTCTTAAAAACATTTCAAGAACATCATAAGACACAAATGTAAAACTTGAATAATTAGTCATCGCCATAGAATCACATTTTGCGATTTCATCCTTTCGTTCCTGTATTTGATCAAGTAACAAAGTGAATGGTATCCTAGCAATGATCCGCAGGTCAGACACTTATTTGGACTCTGACGTAGTGCGTAGTTTATACATCTCTCTGGTACGGCCACTCCTCGAGTATGGGAATGTCGCTTGGTCCCCCATGGACAAAAAGGGCAACGAAGCTGGCTCCAGAACTAAAGGACCTACCGTATCAAGAACCACTGCAAGGTCTTAAGATGCCGTATACTATAGAAGGGCGAGGGGAGATGTGATCGAAGTTTTCAAATATCTCCACAACATCTACAAAACATCATGCCCACTACAACGGGATTATAACAGCAGGACTCGTGGACACTGCCTCCAGTTGAAGAAACAGTACTCAAGACTGGCTATTGTTAGAAATTCAAATCAATGTTTTATGGCATAATTTAGTTAAAACATAGTCCGTTTAAATGCTATTTTATTCTGAAAAAAAACGGAAGTTCTGGCACAATCTTAATACCGAGCTTTTATTCTGAAAATCCTTCATGACGACATCCGGGACTACCGTCCAGTAGTATCATTAAAGTGGCTATTGACGCCGTTAACATGTATTACATATAAAGTTATGAAAGAGATAATGTGGAAGTAAGCAATGAATGTGAAATGTCGAAATCCTCTGTTTAACGCAATATCGGATACAGAAGACCGAGGGGGGAAGTCCCCTACGTCACCACGGCCGCCATTGAAGAGGAGGAGCCAAATGAGATGTATAGTCAGGTGATGAATGCTTGTGGGCTCTCTTCTGCTCAGCCGACACTCAGAGAGGTAGCTTTTCTCTTCCCTCTCTCTGAACCATCTTCTGCTTGTAACATTACCGCGCCATTGTAATTAAAGTACCCATTTGAACCTTCTCAGAGACTCCATTAGTCTCCTTAAGCTTCTCTCCTGGACGCGAGAATAACGAACAAAGCTATCACTATCCGCCGCAACTTGTTCAGCCTGCGTGTGGTTGACTTGTGGAATGATCTGCCAGAAAGCGTTGTCACATCCAAGACGGTTAACTGTCTCCCGCCTCGACCACTACTGGTCAAACATCACCTTCACGTTGGACGATGCGACTGCTGCCAGCATCCATAGCATATATAGAACAGTGATGTACTTATTTATGAGCGGCTAAAAGACCTTCGGCCTATTACAGCCGTATCCTATTGATTGATTGATATTAAAGTTAAAATCTTTGGGTTTATAAAAGTATATTTAAAACAACTAATTGAGAAAATAATAGGTTAGTTGCAGCCATTCACAAAACTCTAAGGTTGGAATAATAAATGTATTATTTACCCAACAAGTTTGTTTAAAAATAAGAACGTTTCTTCTTGTAGATCCATTCAAGAAGGATCCTCCAGCATCACACCACCGATCAATATATGATGTGAAACAAAAGCCAAATATAATATCACACTAATTTCCAAATGTAACCCTTGTGTAAAAATGACTTCTCTCTAAGCACTTGACTTACTGCTGTCTTCCCTCCCTAGCATATTGCTCTTGAGGCGGGGGATCTAGTGAGGACAAATTGCTCTATGTGACATATACATCTCACCGTCAGAAGTGCATTTCCCCCACTGAGACCCTCGGGTCGCCCAGCGAGAGATAACTGTGGCCCCCGTTGAGAGGGAACAGCCTAAATACACCCCCCCCCCCCACCTCCTATCATCGTTTAAAGCCCCTTCCTTCATTAAAGTGTTCAAAATTGGACAAACTTACAATTCGGCTCGTTTTTTGATTCACAATATGTGGGGCTTAGGGTTTAACATTAGGATTGAATTCATTCCTTTCTTCTTCTGTGGTGCTTTACCCACAAGTGTATATCCACTGTCAAAGCTTTCTTTATAGTAAGATGGGTTAAACATGGTTGATTTTTAAACGTGATCTTTATTTATTTACATGTCTCATTATCATTAACTCTATCAAGCATATATTTTTTTAAAGTTACATTTCATAAAATACACTATCCAAATCCAACGAGTTGAATCAACCATGTAGAGCAGGGGGGGGGGGGGGGTCAAACTGAAACACACAGTGGGCCAACATTTAAAAATGGGTACTCGTCGAGGGCCGGACTGGTTCAATGTTTATTGCAACACTTATTGAAATGAACTTATTGCACATATTTAACCTGGAACTAACAAAGCTTAAATTATTGCCTATAAAAACAACATTAAACATTAAATAGTCAGTTGCATTCATTTCTTATGGCTCTATCTGCAGCTAAGAGTCATTTCTTATGAGTACATTTCTCCACAGGCCAACAACAGCTTCAACAAAACTATTCCCCTCAAAGAGAAACCAAACATGCCCTGTTGTCGTGAGAGAAAGTGCAGAAGGAAGCATCCTTTGAACTCAGTGTGCTGCTCTGTGATGCTAGCTCAGATACTTGGCATCTCCTCTTGGGTGCAAGGTCATCAATGTTTGGGCTCAGGCTCTGAGCGGAGGAGACCCTCAGGATGGAGTGAAGGTGTGTGTGCAATATACCGGCGGGCCAGATCGAATAGGAATTAGAAATGATCCTGCGGGCCGAAATTACATCCACTAAGGGCCTGATTTGGCCCCCGGGCCTTGAGTTTGACACGTGTGATGTAGACATACACTAAAAAAGCAAGAATACTGAAAGTACGTTAACTTTCAATAAGCACAATTATAGTAATTGCAAATTCTATTGAAATTCAGTTCTGTACAGAACAGTCTGATATGTTTATATCTTTTTGTATTGACCAAGGTGCAGTCAAACACGTTCATTGGTTGTGGTTTTGTCGTCTAGATCAGTGGTTCCCAACCTGGGGGGGGCGCCAAAGGTCGCAGGGGTGGCGCCAGGCCTCAGATGATTTGACATAAACACATCAGCAAAATCCGGCTTACTTTGAGCATGTGTTTTAAACAGTTTAATCCCTTTGTGAATTGTTTCCACTTCCGCCGTCCTTTCATTTCTTCATACAGCGGGAATCCAGATGAATGAATCCTGAGTCCAATAGCCATCAAAGTCACTCCATAGTGCTCCTTAATTACGCTTTCATCCTCCTTTAACACAATACTTCACATTCATCCAGTTTGTGACAGTAGTTGTAGCATTTTGAGACTTTTAAAGGGGGGGGCGCAACCTTTGGGAAAAAAGGTTGGGAACCCCTGGTCTAGATTATGGAAAAATACTTGGTATTGTGTCCTATCATTCATCGAGTACTTCCTACACACAAATAACACGCAAATACTGAAACCCTAAGGATTAAGAATTGATATCATACACATTGGAGAATTTGCATGCCAACATCTCAATCACACATTCAAAGACAACAGCGATTTGTCTCCAATGTGCTGATGGAGCACTTTCCCCTCTCTCTACCTGTCTGCATAATCCAGCCTACCTGCAGCTCTCTCCACATAACACACATAACCCCCTGGCAGTCGGTAGCGACTGCCTCATTATCATATTTATTTAAAGTGTCCTGTGACCCATTTCATTCCAACATGGGTCGCTCTCGTCATGATTGAGTAGTCCCATATTTTAAGGTACTCTCCGGAGATGTTGCTGTGCATTATGGGAGCATTTCTGTTAAACATAGTCCTGTCCTTGTCGTTAAAATGAAACCAGTAACACTTCCTAACCGAGCATTGTCTCGGGGTTCAATTACTGCATTTATTACAGATGCATTGACGACTAAATAATCAATGATCCATCGTGTAAGCAATACGAGATGAAATGCTCGTATTGCTTACCTATTGGTTGTAGTAAAGGAACTCTGGTGAAATGAAGGATCTGGGGTGCAACACCACCACTCTAATGGACCACATATCCAAGGAGAAATATTTCTGATTCGACATCACCGAGAGCTTTAATGGCCACATCTGCCACTGAGTGTTTCGCTCTCTGGACACCGAGCTGCAGCCGCTAATGGAAGATTAATAACAGGTTAGCGGTCCGTCTGTGATCGGGAGTTATCGAATACTTTCTCCTGTGGATGCGCTTCTCGAGACTTGGCCACGTCTGCGTCGTATTGATCGACCGCTTGTACATTTATGGTTATGTTTCTTCAATTTGCACAACCTTTGTTGACTTCCTGGGTCTCAACTCTATCCGTCCCTCGGTCCCTCAGGGTTTGAATCGTCCCTTTGTAGTGACAATCACCGCTGTTACGTTATCCGTCTAGATGATCGTGACCTTCTCAATGCTTTACATTCAGGATATGTTTATTGATGCTCTCTGGTGCTTTAAATACTCTACATGCTGATATGATGTCTGCATGGGGGGAAGCAGATTGGTTTTCTGTTTCAGACGATTCAGACGAATTTGAGTTGGGGTGATGACTTTCTTAAAGGACTTTAGAAACCAAAGCCATGGTGGTTTGCTTTGAAAGCCTGACCCAATGGCCAAACGTTAGCCTCAAATGGATTTAACCTCAGCTCCAGCTTTATCTTCAGATGTCGCTCCCCACCCCCACATAGCGCCGTCTCGTTGAGCTTCATTGTGCGGGGTTTCATTACCTCTGCTTTGGTGAAATGTCTGGGAGCTCTGGACTGATATTTCAACTGAGACATAATTAATGAGATGTGCATGTCTGCTTCTCTTTCCTCTCAGCGGAGCAGTGTTAGACGTCGGCTGGGGAGAAGTGTAGGAGCTAAGGGTGGTGAGAGGAGAAGTGTTGCTGCTGCTACCGTTAAAAACGTTAACAAGCAATTTCAAGTGTCTGCTATAAGGGAATTGGCTTTGACTTGGAATCGGCAGCTCTCTGACCCTGGTTTTAACTGAACAAAGTACATATAGATCTCCTTTCTTAAATCCAATCATGAGTCCATGGCTCTTGAACCAGAGGAGCCATATTGTGTTTTTTATACGCCTAACATCATTTATGCAGAGCTGATAAATTCCCCTCATGACAAGTACGATCAGACCATGGTAATAGATCAAACAAAGGGTTTGCGATCTCTTTTTTGGAGCTCAGAGTTATAAAAAAGCCTTAATTTAAAGTCACTTTTCAAGCAAAAATATCACAAATTCACTTTTCAAATCAGATTTTCTCTTTTTTATGTTTTCTGAAGTTTAATTTGATATAAAAGCTATTTTTTTTACCAGTTTGTGAACAAAACAAGGCATTTGAGATGTTGACGAGCAGCTTTGCTATTTCCCAAAATGTCATGGACAAATCAACCATTCTTTAAGAGGCACACAATCCTAATATGAACCTGAAAATAAGCATTACAGTATATATCCTCTCTAAGCTGAAGATATACCGAAACGTTGTTTTAATGAAGCATACCTTTTCTCCTCAGAGCATATTCAATGCTTTGCAGTCAAAGGTGTGAATGTGAAAAAGTTGGATCGCTCTATAGCAGTGTTTCTCAAACTTTTCCAAACCAAGGACCACTTAACCAATAAAAAAACACTCGCGGACCACCTAACTCCACAAATATCAAAAAACACATCGTTTTTCTAGAACAGATTACAAATCGCCTGAAAATGGTACAAACAAGTGGCAACATGTGTGATGAAGGTGTTGCGCTGGGCTATATCATGCAATCGAAAGTGAAACTTAACTTCGCTCCATTGCGGAAATATTCCCGCGAGAGTGCGGAAAAGTGAAATGTATTTATTTATTTAAAATGTGACATTTTACCAATATACTCACGGACCACTAGGGGGCGCTCACGGGCCACCGGTGGTCCGCGGACCACACTTTGAGAAGCACGGCTCTATAGAGATATACCGAGTCAGAAATAGCGGAGGTGACACACAATAAATGTAAACTCTGCTGCTTAAAAGTGGTATCGGAGAGCACTAGTGAAATGCATTTTTTGACACTTATATCCAGGATAAGGTTTTTAAAAGCTCCGGAAAGCATCGTAGTAAACAGAACCAAAGCTTCTTGAGCACAACACAGAAAGCCCCGTGGCACCGGGAACTGGTTTTGCATGAGAATGTGTAATGACGGCTTTAACCGGGCAGAACATCGTCAAGAGACTTCTTTACCCGCTTGACATCGTGTCCTCGAATGAGCGAAAACTCAGAATAAATAATAATAATTCAAGTTCTTTGTTCGATCTAAAGGTAACTAGCTTTTATTCTTACTGCTATTAAGGTGAGTTCATTCTTTTTCTGAATGAGGATAGAAAGGTTATATTGAATTCAAATCTAAATGTATTAAAGCCCCAAAGTATAACAACATAAGTATTGCCATGTGATAAAAGCATGTGACAGAAGTGATGGTCATGTAGATGAAACTAGTTCACATGGAAGACAGATGCGAAGAGAGTTTTAAAGGAGTCAACGGAAATAGCTTCACGGATCTGAATTGATCTTTAGAGAATAATTTCAAGAGTATTTTAGAAAGGATTTTACGAGATAATAGTGTGTTTATAAAGTGAGGTTATCTTGGTCCATGTTTTACTTTCCAGCAGCTCCACGGACACCAACATGTCGCTGACCTTTAGTCTGAAACTCCATCCCATTATCACCTTCCCACAGTTTGGCATGTAAGGCAAGTTTGTTTATATAGCACCTTTCAACACAAGGCAATTCAAAGTGCTTTACAAAAAATGAAAGACATTAAGAAAATGGTGCAGTAATTATTTCCAGGAGTATAAAAATAAAATCTGTAATAAATAATAGCGGCTAGTGGATCGCCGGAGCTGTATTAACTTTAACATGCTTAGTGTAGTTGTTAGTGTGTTCAGTTTACTGACTCTCTCCCTCACCCTCTCAGACTGTCAGTTGCGCGCGCTACTAAAGAGACGCGCTACCATGGAAACCAAACAATGGTGTAGCTGTATTAAAGTCCGAGTGGAAACAGTCCTGAGTAAATCTGATTTAGTCAGAAATCGGGAGAAATGCGGGCGAAATATGATCCCGGGAGGAAACCGGGAGAGGGCAATGAAACCGGGAGACTCCCGGGAGGAAACCGGGAGTCTCCCGCGAAAATCGGGAGGGTTGGCAAGTCCATACCACATACATAGTACTTTTACTGCATTTCGTTTTTTGGTCTATCCAGATTTAATTTAATACTTTTCTAGGTCTTAACTTATAATAGATTTTTATGATTGTTTGTTTTGAATTTTTTCAGATTATTGGACTGTTGGACAAATTGGACATTATTGTAAATGCAGGCTAAACGTTATCAGCCACCTAATTAGAGTAACATATGTTAATGTAACCTGATTACTTTCTGTTACTCTTAGATTACCTCAACATCAAATGCAAGCATCTAAATGTAAATAAATAACAATAAGATGTTTTTACTGAAGTGTATTATGTAAGACAACAGAACAATGTGACCTTCAAAAAGAAGATATTTAGGATAACACATGATTGTATGGATAGGAACACCTGCCTTTCATGAAGCATATTCAGCTTAGACACCAACAAGGAAATACATGAGCACAAACTACAGTTTAAAAAAGCAGAAATAACATCTGAGCCGACAGGAAATGCTCCATTTTAGTTTAATACACACAGTTAAGCTCACACACACTATTTGATGAACATATAGGTTCACCTGCTGAAGTAAAACAGAACACATGCACCAAAGAAAGTGGAAACCATGAAGCAGATTCACACTTAAAGTATTAGCATACAGAACATTACCAGCTAGCCTTAAAAGCCACAAGTGTTTAAGCTGCATCAAATCTAGAAACACTAGCATTTATTCCATCTTTTCCTCTTTTTTGAATTCATCCTGCTGTTGTTGTTTTCCCCACTCTGGTAGCTGGAGTGACAACACACACACACACACACACACACACACACACACACACACACACACACACACACACACACACACACACACACACACACACACACACACACACACACACACACACACACACACAGAGAAATACGGTTAACATGTTTCATGTGACACTTCAATTTCCTCCGTGTCAATCAGAGCAGCTGCTGTATCTCTCTTATTGCTCTGCCAGACTGACGGCATATGATAGATGTACTTCTCAGCTAGAAAGCAGAAATGTGTAATTATATTGACGAGCGTGCAACTAAGCAGATGTGAGACTTGCATTAACCCCTCGGACTGTTTGAGATACAACAAATTCATCTTAAGTCCAATTGGCTAGGAGTTCTGAGAAGATTAAACATTCTCAAAACGGAATAAATTGTAACACTGGTACCGAGATGTGATTTGGAAAAAGCTTTACCGATATATTTATTGACTTACTTAATTTTTACAAACTCTGTGACGCCCAAACTAAAACATGACAAATGGGGACATACCTAAAAAACTAAAATAAGTACAACATTTCTGACATGCATAGAACGTAAATGCGTTTCCTTTTTACAACGATAAGTGAAATAAGTAAAAAAAATGCAAGTACGTTTTTCAGGCTTTATAGATCTGGTGAGATTTCGCATGTAGAACATTTTTTAAATGTGGGACACCGGTTTCAGGTTATTTGACAAATTGATAAAGAAATATCAGCTGCCATACTTCTGTATTTTGTTTCTTGCAGCATATCACCAACAATACAACCAATCATCAGTCACTTTTACACGGTGTGCTTTTAGATCTGGCCCGTCGGTATATTGCACGCACCCCCTCACTCCATCCTGAGGGTCTCCTCCGCTCAGAGCCTGAGCCCAAACATTGATGACCTTGCACCCAAGATGAGATGCCAAGTATCTGAGCTAGCATCACAGAGCAGCACACTGAGTTCAAAGGATGCTTCCTTCTGCTCTTTCTCTCACGACAACAGGGCATGTTTGGTTTCTCTTTGAGGGAAATAGTTTTGTTGAAGCTGTTGGAAAAATGTAATCATAAGAAATTACTCTTAGCTGCAGATAGAGCCATAAGAAATGAATGCAACTGATTATTTAATGTTGTTTTCATAGGCAATAATTTAAGCTTTGTTAGTTCCAGGTTTAATATGTGCAGTAAGTTCATTTCAATAAGTTCTGCAATAAACATTGAACCAGTCCGGCCCTCGACTAGCACCCATTTTTTCATTTTGGCCCACTGTGTGTTTGACTTTGACCCCCTGCTCTATGACAACCTGCCTGGTTCTAAAAACCCAAAAGTATTGTGTTTACAGTAACTCCTGCACAATCTGGTGAGGGCGGTCATGGCTCCTGCTGCGGCCCCGGAGAGATGGTCATACAAAGGGCACGTGCCGAAGAGAGACAACCCCTCTGTCTCCTGGAGAACATTAGCTCTACCTGCCTCTTTTCTTATCCACAGGATCCCTGCAGCACTAAATGAAGCCGGGCACATTTTCCTCCTCCTGACAGCCAGGAGATGGAGCTTTGTTTCAAACTTTCTGCAGCTCTTTCGGCACAATTGGCCCAGATACTGATGCACAGAACCGTTCATCATTCATACAGGACTTACTGCACTTTCTGCTCTTTTAGAACAAGGGATTTCGTTACAGTGAAGCCGTGGCCACCGTATGTCTACATTCTTTCTTTGTTCACCATGTAAAGCGGCTTTGGGTCCCTTGAAAGGCGCTATACAAGTTCAATCTATTATTATTATTATTATATGAATGTCCTTATAAAGTCAGAATATGGCTTAAACATATGAATAATGAGGCGGGCAATAGTTCGAATCTTTGAAGCGTCCATAACACTGCCATTACATTTCTAAATCATAATTTTGCATGTTGTTAAGCCGTTATTTCTGCACATATTTAGAGTATGATTAAGCTTTCATTAGTAGTTTATTCTTTTTTAAACAAGTCCAAAAGTAAAAACTACATTGAATTAAAGATGGGTGGAACATGTTCCTAAATACTCTTTTGAGGAATATCCTGCTTTAAGGATATACATTGGCCTATTTTATTCCAAAAACTCAATATTTCAAACTATTCTCTTCTCAATTAATTTAATATAATTGAAGATTTAGTTAAAATATATCTCAACTTTTAGTTTTAAGGCTGATCAAATGTGATTGGTAAACCTGCTTTAAATAAGCACAATAGAACTCTCTTGTTAGTTTTATATCTCAGAGGCTGAAGTTGAAATCTGTTTAGTTTGAATTTAATAAGACATACCAAAGCCCCAATTAAAAAAAGGCAATAGGTGGGTTCATGCCTCGCTCGTCTGCTGCTAGCTGAAATAAGCCACCTGTCTGTTCGGAGTTAGCTAGTTAACCTCCGGGTTCAAATGAGCCGTACCTGCAGCTACAGTTTCTAGGCAACATCAGACATCCAGTGGTGAGAGGAAGCACAGGAAGTAACTACAGACACACACACACACACACACACACACACACACACACACACACACACACACACACCACCTACAGTGTCGAGCTTCTGCAGAACACAGTATTTTACCTGCCTGTTGAGAAAAATTGGAAATAAATACAAAAGCAGCTCCAACACAAGTCCTTCCTCTGGTCCTCATCAGCTGTTCTTGATGGTGTGTTCATCACTTTTTGGATGACTTGTAATCATTAATTGTTAATAACTTATTAGTTGTAGGAATTGTTGAATAACTGAAGGTCCATCAACTTTGAACTCTATCAAATGGTCTTTGTTCGCTATATCGTTTGCTGAACTTGATTCATTCGGAATTAAAGATATACACCTGAACATCAGCAGGAGAGGACTCTTTAAAGTAGAGTCACTACATACTGATATACACCTGCACATCAGCAGGAGAGGACTCTTTAAAGTAGAGACGCTACATACTGATATACACCTGAACATCAGCAGGAGAGCACTCTTTGAAGTAGACACTACATACTGATATACACCTGAACATCAGCAGGAGAGGACTCTTTAAAGTAGAGACACTACATACTGATATACACCTGAACATCAGCAGGAGAGGACTCTTTAAAGTAGAGACGCTACATACTGATATACACCTGAACATCAGCAGGAGAGCACTCTTTGAAGTAGACACTACATACTGATATACACCTGAACATCAGCAGGAGAGGACTCTTTAAAGTAGAGACACTACATACTGATATACACCTGAACATCAGCAGGAGAGGACTCTTTAAAGTAGAGACACTACATACTGATATACACCTGAACATCAGCAGGAGAGGACTCTTTAAAGTAGAGACACTACATACTGATATACACCTGGACATCAGCAGGAGAGGACTCTTTAAAGTAGACACACTACATACTGATATACACCTGGACATCAGCAGGAGAGGACTCTTTAAAGTAGAGACACTACATACTGATATACACCTGGACATCAGCAGGAGAGGACTCTTTAAAGTAGACACTACATACTGATATACACCTGAACATCAGCAGGAGAGGACTCTTTAAAGTAGACACTACATACTGATATACAGCACAATAAGGCCCCTTTAGGTCCCAATGACCTTCACCTACTCCAAATGCTCTCTACTGACGGTCACATAAAGCATGTAACTCTGCCTGTGATTCGCATCAGCTCCAAATGTCTTGTGGCCAATGCTTCACCTTTCCATCCAAACAGATGATCAGTTGTTCTGTTATCCAGCAGACAAACAAACCTAAACAGAAAACCTAATCTCCGTGGCTGATATGAATGGAAAGTCATCCAGTATTTTTATTTATATTTAGACAAAAGTTGTTTCCTGCTCCCGAAAGCATTGTTTTTCCTTCTCTGCACGTTGAGAGCGAACCTGAGCATCCGCCTGCCAAATAGCTCTGAGAAATGCTTTTCCTAGAAGAACTCCAATCTGCAGAATGAATGCTGCTCCATAACACGGCTATACCTGCAGTATTTATGTGCATCTCTCTGGTGAGAAAGCTTTCAGAGGCGTGGAGGAGTTGGTTCAGCAGCTCACTCTCAAACTAAGGTGGCCTACACCGAGCTAAACACCCACTCAAGTAACATTTGAATGTTTGCCAACGTGACTTAGTGAGACAGTGAAAAGAAAAAGAACGTTCTTTCTTGTGTGCAGTGTGGGAACCAACAGAGACAAGTACCCTCCAGTGTGTTTGCTAATCATTTACTGTTTCCCTCGAGAGTTTTCTTGGAAAATGTGTTAATTATCTTTCCCATAATGCATCTCCATCCAGTTATTACTTGTGAAAACAAACGAACAAAAGCAGCTTGGAGAGGTATGACGTCCATCTGGACTATTCTTCCAGTTGAACTTAAAGCCTGAACTGACTTTAACTCTTTCTCTCATGGTGCTAAACAATTGATATCAAGCAACCAACATGAATTACACTGTAATCTGCGTTTTTCAATTATTATTATATTTTAACTGTATATATATTATTTTATTGACCTGTACTTAAATCATATTTTATAATTGTTTGTGTGATAGAGATGATGCAACGTTGTTAGTGTGTGTTGATTGTTATGTACCTACCTAAGGACTGCAGATGGAAATGAGTTGCTCAAATCTCTTTTCTGAGCTGTCAGTCAACAAAATAGTTACCTTCCAGCTTTCTTTACCTTCCCTTCCTCGCTCAGTAACAGCTTTCATTTCCTCCATCTTGATTTAGTTTGGGTGGTGAGTGAGGGTAGCTGTGAGGACGCAGGTGTTCAGAAGCACAGTCTCATCCCCTCCGGTGCGTTGTTGATAATGAGACTGGTGGAGCGCCATGAATAACTCTGTGAACTATTTTTCATTTCCTTAATCTCTGCCCACGGGTCGGTTCGGTAACACTGAGTCATTCTTTCCCTCTCGTGCTACTTGATCACACATATCGCCTCCTATGGGGCAGGATAAGAGAAGAAGAAGACAAATCCACTTCTCAAACGCTTCGTAATTCAATATCTTTTAATAAAGTCAGTGAACGAAGCTCCTTGTTAAGCCGCATGTCGGATGATTAATTCTAGATATTCGTGGCACTTCAATCCGGAAAGCACCTACCAGACCACGGAGGTATAAGTGACCCGAGCACAATGATATTCTTTTGAGTGCTTTCCGTACATTTCTTCAGCTCCATCTCCACACCTGGCTGGCCGGCTCGCCATAGTGCGTTTCTGCCATGTCTCCTTTCATAACATCCCAGGTTTGATGTTGTTCCCGCTGATCTAGTGAGTGTTTGGCAGGTTTTCGGCAGGCGACTCAGCGAACAGGGATTCAGCCGTCCGACACTATCGCTCCTAACGCAAGGCTAAGCACTCGCAATTGATTTAATCACTTAGAATAGGAGCGGGATACAAAAGGAGCCTCTGTTCGTGTCTTGGCCATGTAGAAAAGGTTAATCAGATATTAGGACCCACTGGAGACTGTGCTATCGTAGAAGCAGAGGGTTACTTTCCGAAAGGACTGCAGATTAACTGAATCAATACTGCCATTGGCTGGGTCACATCTCACCATAACAGGTTCTTTTAGCCTCCAAATTCAAGTGAAATGTGTCCAAATGTAAAGTAAAGGTGACAGTGAACATGGATGATAAGGTGTCGGATGTTATGGACATGATATACACAAGAACATTAGATTACCACGTGACAAAGAAAGGGATTAGGAAATGTTGCTTACATGAATTGTTGATTATTGTATTGGTTTACTGATAAGAGGAAACAACTCGGTACTTGATTTTATGTGGCATATAAACGCTGCTGAAGGTTAATCCAATGTCTCTGTGTCACTTTGAAATGATTACTGATAATCCATCATAACATTTATGACATTAAACCTAGTTTTCATATAGACGAAGAAGAAGATGGACGTTTTATTAATCAAAAATTCAGTTTCCACTCTGTCGTACACACACATGCGTTTTCATACAGTACACACAGTACACACTTTTTACAACATGCACATACATATGTTTTCAGGCTGCTGTTTCTAAAAGACCTTGTGAAATCTCACCTGTCATCACGCGACCAACACTGTTAGCAAAAGCTGGTGAACACACACTTATAACATCGAGCATTAGCTAAAGAGAGTAAGAAGAGACAAAAACATAGTTTAGAACAAATTCATTTAACATTTGAACATATCATGATAACACATCATTTATAATACTAGTAGAGCTAGGACTCATTTGTGCTCTCCATCTGTTCTGACTTTATTGTCTGATGACAGATAAAGAAATCCGGTCATTCGATGTTACAGTGGATTGTCTTTGCTCTCAGCTTTCTTATTCACATTTACTAATCTCATAGTCTCGTTTTCAGGCAGCTCTAAAAGCCCTCCATTTAAAACCTGGTCATCATCAAGATCCGAGCTGAAGAGATGCACTAGGAGTGTGCTAATGGACACTTGCTAGTCATTTACAGTGTTTGTTATCGTCTATTGCAATTGCAGTCGTTATGTGATCTACGTACGTGTTTTGTATCTACAGCCATACTTGTTTCATCCATGATGTGACAGCTATTTTGTCTGGAGACATACTTTTAAGGGAATGTAAGGAATGAGCAAGTAGACATTGTATTTTATATTCTAATATCGTATCATTTTGTTGTAAAGACACATTGTAAGCCTGTAGAAAGGGGTCACAGTTGCTCTTAACGCATCGCAATGTGTCACTGCTGTCTACTTGTTATGAAAATGGTCTATTACAATTACAGTTGTCAAACGAACTACGTACATTTTTTAAAGATCTACAGCCATATTTTTTTCATCCAACACCTCTAAAGGAATCTAAGGAATGAACAATTAGAAACTTGAGTTGATACACTAATATCTTTTAGCCTGTAAAAAGGGTCCCAGTCGCTCTTAACGCATTGTAATTTGTCACTCTGCCGTCCGGCTCTGGAAGACATCCAGACACCGCTGTGGGATTTCCTCGCGCACCAAAGCTTGATGAAGTCGTTTCTAAAATGTCAAGGGCTCTACAGAGGACTCAGTTTGCAGCTGTGAAACACGAGGACAGCCCCTCCACATGGACACGATGAGATGAAATGTGAAAGTGCATGAGTGTGTTTTAGTAGCGAGGTTAATTTGCGCTACTTTGCCCTCGCGCGCATTTCTCATTATTTATTTAGTCGGAGTACACTCTTAAGCAGCGTGACCTTTCAGCGCAGAGTTTATTGAAGCGGCTTGTGTTGCTATCAACTCTGAAACCTTTTGTTATTACTAGAAGGCGCAGTGTTGATCCTCTGGTGTTGTTAACCTGTGAAGCACACGGGGAACAATGCTGCTCCAAAGACACTGTGTTACACTATTAGAGTTTACAATTGAGATTTCTTCTTTTGTCTGATATGAAATGCATTTCAGAGTAGAGTGACTTCTTGAAGTGTCCCTGGCTAGTTTGTGTATTCAAACTCTGCTATGTTTCTAGTACACAGGCTTACTTTAACTTGTGTACATATTTTAATTCTATGTTCTCTTGTGTTAAGTTAATCTGCCAATTAGACAAGAGGACATTTGCTTGGTAAGATTTCTTTAAATTAGATGGGATATTTAGATACATGAGATCTTGTAATTAGCTCGGATAACTTGCTTTGAACTATATTTGAGCAGAATTATGACATTTTGTGTGACAGAGTAATCCACACATGCTCAAAAGTGTTCTGCGTTCTGATGTTAGTCGGTCATTTTCCAATAAAAATGTAAAAGCAAACGTTTAATCTGAGAGACAACTGCAAATAAAATGCTTTGAAGAGTCTTTGACTAAAAGCAAGAGCCTTTATCTCACTGCTATGTTACTATTAGGTGTTGTATCAAATGTAAAGACATATTCTGACTAGATATTAAACCAATTTAACTGGCAAGATTTCAAGTTTTTGTATTGCACACAGTCATATCTGCACTGCATAAGAAAATAAGATATGTATGACAACAATATGGGTTTCTTTCCCGGCAATTAGTCTTGACTTGAATCGATGAGTGGATTGTCTTGTTTCAGCATTGCTCTTGGCTCTCAGATAATATTGTATACAGCAGATCAGATTTGTTTAGAATAATATCTCCTCCTGCTGCGGGCGGGGGTCTCTTGAATCCACTGCTTGTGGTGGAAATGCAGCCTCTCAGATTAAGTGGCTCGGCTGCATGTCCACCTCCATCTTTTGGAGACGTTTCAACGACGATACAGGCTGAGACATTGTTAAAAGAGGAGGGGTGCGGTGTCCGTTTACCCAGGAGAGCATGGGTGTAATCCATCAGGCTTTTGCTAACCCCCCCCATCTCCTGCTGACTCCCCCCCGCGACTCCCTTTCTATCAACATCTCTCTTACTGTCATTCTCTGCCTCTCCAGACACTTGTGTAGCAACACTGTACTCTAAAGGCGTTATCATTTATCATCGTAGATCATCTGCAGCTGCCCTGACCACTAACAACAGCACATAGAGAAGCAGTACAAATATTTAATGTGAAGTGATGTCTTGTTTACCAGGAGCTGGCTTTCTGTTGGCCTACATTCAGTTACAAGAAGGTTTGTGGTGTGTGTTCGGCTTCAATACAAATACTGTTTCTTATGGTCAACAACCATAGACCAAAACCAACAAGGCGTTCGTTTGCCTCTCAGTTTCGTTAGTCTCAAGTCGTCTTTTCATTCTTTCCTACTGAATATATACATCTTTATGAATACAAATATGTGTATAGGGATAGTAATGTCAACATATCAGAGATGTACGAGTTGAAAACAATTTATATTGCTTTCAAAACATCAACAAAAATGTTATTTAAGTTTCGCTAAACTACATTTTACAATAGCGCATTTTAACACATCGTCATACATCTCAATTCCAATGTGCCGTATTCTCATTTGAACGGAATAGAGCTTGAACGCCTCAAAATTCAAGTTCAATACCACTCTCATGTCCGTCCATCTTTGCCATTATTTTGACATAATGATTAGCTTAGCTTAGCATAAACACTTCGATGTCGATCTTTGAAAAAAAGATATTTTCCAACTGGTGCTCAACATCTGTTGTTATGTTACTGTCTCGTGATTTAACATCACACATCCTGGCATTCAATGGTCAACAGTGTTGCTTATTTGCCATTAGCTACCATGGCTAGCTAGCAACAAAGAGGCTTACATACTGTACACATTAAAGTCATTTTTTAAGACGATTTTAAATTAGAGCTCCTAAAGGTAATTCTCCATATCTTCACGCACATTAGAAAAGCTAAAGCAAGAATAAACGAAGCTTCTGAAGTACAGTAATTAGCAAGAATATAATTCCACTCTTGAATTAAAGATTCGTCGGCCAATGTTTCCTAATATGCTACCGCCGATTAATCCCCCAGCCCGAATGTAATCTCTTTGATTTCCTGTCGCCGGTGAAAGCCCACCGACTCGACTCTTTCTACTAATTTTAGCCCCCGTGTGTCATTCTTAGTCGCCTCAGATTCAAAGTGAAAGGTGCCCAGAAAAGTAAAAGTGAACAATGCTTTCAGTGTTGGAGCCTGGAAATAAGAGAGCAGCGGGTATCAATTTTCTTGTCCATTCAAGGGTGTCATTTGCTGTAACTCTATATGCCGCCATGGGACACTGAGTAGGCGCTGTTTTGCTGCCGTGTCTGAGTCTGAATTTTCATCATACTGTAACGAATAACAACATGTCCGTCTATTTGGACACATGTAACTGCACTTAGGCG
The DNA here is from genome assembly GCA_902827135.1 of Harpagifer antarcticus. Taxonomy (NCBI): domain Eukaryota; kingdom Metazoa; phylum Chordata; class Actinopteri; order Perciformes; family Harpagiferidae; genus Harpagifer; species Harpagifer antarcticus. The sequence continues at coordinate 238,790 of CADEHL010001088.1, read as the reverse complement.
ATTTTAAACTTCCTACACAAGCTTCATTTTGAATAATCCGCGGCTGCTTCCTTCATTGAGGTCATCTCTCTTCCAGACGAATGATATGGCACGAAAAAAATCTCCCATACAAGTCTACTTATCATCAAGAAATATGAGGGCCGAGAGAAATGATCGCACTAGCTGTATTAATATTTGATCAGTGTAAAATCATTTTAATCTCCTTTTGTAATTACACTTTTGACAGTCGTGTAATGGAGGTTTCGGCAAAAGGAATGTGGAAAATATCACATAACCATTTAATTAGTTCCCAAACTCATTAAAGTGTTTCTGCATATACTTTGGCGTCTGATCCGATGATCATTTATACGAGAATGACACAAGGGGTCATTTCAAACAGATAAAAGACAAATGTTTGGCTGTCATCACGTGTCAGACTTGAAGAATTAAGCTAAGTATTAACTGTAATTGCTTATCCATCAATTTAAAAATAAACAGAATGCATTTACAAGCTTCCCTTCTTGCTCTGCTCTGAGTTTCCTTGCAGTCTCAGTAGGGACGACCTGTCACAGTGCAACAGGAAAATAAATGGAATCAATTCAACAAACACAAAATAGAGCTTCCCTTCCCCTGCGGAGTCGAGTTCACGGCCGAAACATTTTCTTTCAGCGTGCGTCTGTAAACCTGGAGGTTAGTCCCGCTGTGTATCTTAGAGTTCAGATCATGACATCTCCAGCATTACAGTTATGACATTTTTACATTTCCAGCCAACTCAAGTGCTACATCCGAGTAAACTCCGGTTCCCTGGGTATTGGAAGGAAAGAAAGTCACGAAGCAACCGAAAGTAAAAAAGCACAAAGGATTGGCCTTTTGACTAAGGATGTGAGTGCAAAGTGAAGAAGGGAATACAATAAGGAAGGATAAAGTGGATTTTCCCCCTCATAGGGTGCATTTCATCCGTGCAAAACAGTATGGAGTCACTCTTCCCTCTTCAGAGTCCTACGAGACTCATTACGATAAAACCCGTCATGGTCCGCTGCAAGACTGCTCTCTTTTTAGGCATCCTGCTTTGACATGTCTGTGTCCTGCTTAATCAAGACATTTTCATCTTCTCTCATGTTGCTGCTATTCTCCGCACATGTGTTGGTCAAAAATACAAGAGTACTTTTCTTGTTTGGAGCCATTATGAATCCGATGCAACCCATTACATAAAGGATGCTCTTATCTTTAATGGGACTAAATGTTGAAAGGCATACTGAGGACTATGAGCAGGCAGAGGAGAGTTAAGAGCAGTGCTTATAGCTGGTGTCATTGAGACTTAAGTGGCCATTATTTTTAGTTGGTCAGCAATTCCCGAAAGTTAATTCGGAAACCCGTGATTAAAGGCATCTGCAACTTTTTAGCATCAAATTGACCGTGCAGCAGAGTGCCCTTTTCTAGACATCTGAACAATTATACTTTAAAGTGAGACAATGAGGCGAGTCAAGACACCGACATTCATCACTATACTTACAACTTACTTTAAATCCATCCAATTTCACCACTTCTTGACTAAGTATTTAGAAGCTGTGAGATATAGTAGTAGCAGCAAGATGTTCGAATTGTCAATTTAGCTTATGAAGGTGAGTGAACTGACTCTAGATCAGGGGGGTCAAACTCAATTTCATCGCGGGCCACATCAGCATTATGGACTCAAAGGGCAGTAACGTAACTTTAAGAGTATATAAATATACATATATATGAAATAATGTATTATATTATGGCCCCCGTCCTTGAGTTAGACACCACTGCTCTAGATGATAGGAAAGGGGCTTCAATACTTCCTTTATAATGTCCTTTAGCTAAGGATACACTGGACCATCATGTGGGAAAGGAGAAAAAACGTTGTCCCTTAAAACCTTGCGACTGCAATGTGAAATGACTTTCGGCCGTTCTCGGAAACAACTCATCGTGACCGACATAACGTGGATCATGTCAGTTACCGGTGCCTATTAAGCATTTTTCAACTCATGCCTTAACTTGCCAAATGTTTTAAACTTTAAGCAATGATCAAATGTAGTCAACATTTTAATGGGTTTGCTGAGTTGCGATTAAATGTTTTCTAAAGTCATCATGAATCACAAATACTAGGGATGCACGATATTGGTTTTTTGAAACCGATACCGATAACTTCCTGCTTCTCAAGACCGATACCGATAATAATATAATATATATATATATATATATTAAATGTACCTGTATTTGTTGCACACCTGGTGGTAAAAAGAGACTAGTATGAGCAACCTGTAATCGAGCAAATTGGATTAAATGGACGGATTACGGCACTATGTGATCAAACTGAACCGCGTCACTTTTTATTCCCTAATACAAAACTGTCAGATAATCTCTGGTGATAAAACAGCAGAGGATGTATTCGCAGAGCTGATCCAAAGAGTCGCTGCCAACCCTTCGCCAGCGATGCCAAACAACGAAACAAGTCCGCTGAAAAACATCAAGTGCTTTATTCATTTAGCAATATTGATATTTCTGTTCTCGTATTGTTTGATGCTCACTACCGTGAACAGATGACGAACGGCAATGTCATTGATTTGGCTCGATTCGTATCGGGAGTGAATTCAGAGGACGAGCGATGCGAGAGACGGCGGGAAATATGACCAAATAATAATATCATAGCAATCCTTTAACGGTCCTCTAATGCTCGATGTCTGCGTGTGGAAATGAATTCCTCTGTTCACCAGAATCTGAGACCTTTTAGGAAACGCTATCAAGCATTCGTCTGCACTTCTAATTGACACGCGATGAGTAATTGGGTAAAAAAAAGGAAGGTGGTCTGGTCATTATCAGTTCTGATGATTCAGTGTATTTTGATAACGCCGCCTGAGATGAGGCTCAGATAATGATGAACATTAAGCTGCACAGTTTTCATTTCCACCCTCAAAGCCCCACCCTTTCACCGCCTAATGACAGTTTTATGGGAGACTTCATTATGCAAAGGGCTGTCGAACAGATAAACATCAGCTTATGTTAATTCGGGGATAAAGTGGCCTCGCTGTGGTCCTCTTCGTGCTGATGTCCAGGTTTATCGTAGAGGTTGCATTGTGACGTGGACGGATGATTTATTGGTAATTAATACATGTTTAACATTATTTGTCCAACCACCCCATTGCTGATTTGTTGTCTGCCGACAGCCTAATGAAGAGAAAGCTTTACAAGCTGCATCGGCACTGCATTGCTTAACAAAGACAGTGATTCATCTGAGGTGTAATCGGAGCATGGGTGTCTTGTAGTGTGAGTCCGAGATCATCCTGGCGCTTTTATTAAGTATCAGCCGGTCATGTAGTCCACTTCTCGCAAAATGGACGCTCTTCCTTGACCGCAGACACATAAAAAAGACGCTGCAATTGCATTAAATTCTCATTACACGTGTTATTTATTCACTTAATGGTCGTTCCTTCTTGTAAAGGCATTCCTCCTTTGTCAGCCTTATTTATGCCAGAGGTTCACTTAGAATTAAAGGTGCAGTGGTTCACCCTGCATTAGTCTTGAGATGTACTTTTTACCAACGTATACACATAGACAACCTTGTAAAGCATAGGCTTACTCGTTCATATCGAAGCATGGATGTTTCCTGTGTATCTGTCACCAAATGCTACATCTCCCCTTCAATCGGGAGAGACGTTGATATATGACATACATATTACTGGGACACGTCATGTGAATGAAATAATGATTGCCAGAATTGAGACAGGAGAATGGAATGGTGTTTAGGCCCCGGTTTGCAGGATTATCATTCAGGAGGGGAAGAACCGCTCCGAAGAAACCCCCCGTGGTCTAGACACTGGTGGTGGTGATAAATAGCAGTGGCGTTTTCTCCTGGAGGCCAAGGGAAGCCAGGATTCCCCTGTTTTTTCGGATTGTAGTTATCATTTTTATAAATAAAAAAAAATACTTCGTTTAGTTTCGGAAATTCTGTGCTGTGTGTTGCTGCCGGCCCGTCTCTCCCCCATTCTCAGTGAGTATTTTACAAAGAGTGAAACAGCGCCCCCTAGATGTTATGGTGAAACAGTAGATTGCACTGTCTGTTGCGAGAGGAGGCCAGCCGAAATTGGCTTCCCTTGGTGAAAAAAAAGGCAAGGCTCACGTGATGCCCCTGCCAACCTGTGATTAGTCAGGGCCATGCCAAGGGAAGCCAGAGGCGGCTGGCTTCCCTTGCCTCTCAATCCAATCAAATCGCATCAACTTAGTGTTGCAGTGACGTGTTCTAAAACCCGGAAGTAAGCTGCGCTCGGTTTCCCTCGACAAAAAAGCAATGGGAGTTCTCCATAGGATTTAGGAATAGCTCGAAATAAGGTCAGTGGAAAACGAACCTGTTAGATAAATGCACGTTGTGTTCAGTCGGATAATATCCACATGTCTACCCTACTTTTATAATTTTCAAATCATAAATCTAATCGATAGAAGATAGATAGCGTCACTGCACCACTCTCACCGCCGTTAGAAAGTAGCAAGCAACTGAAGCAAGTGCAATTATGGAGGGTGGAGATTTGGAGTATTAATCAAAAATAATTGTACTAAACTTCCGCTACAGCAGCAACTAAAATACAATCTGATGACAGGCCGATGCCCAAACTGGAGCTGTGTACAGCGAGGAACAAAGGAGCGAATCGGACGTGAAAGGTCTCCTGATTTACTTTGTGAATGAATGCTTATTAGAGTTTGGGCAGGAGAGTGCGTGCGGACCTGTCGGTTAGATAGCAGGCGTGTGTGAGTCCTGCATCTGATACACATGTGTGTAAAATGATACCGGGTGCTGTAATCACTCATCTGGTTACGTTATACATTGACGACCACCCCCCCGACCCAAAAGAAAGGACGTATTATTGGCTTCCCCTAATTTTCCCCTACTGATAAATAGGTGGGACCGGTCTGAAGGGAGAAGGTTTAGCTTGGTCCTGCAGGGGTTCCCAAACGTTGCCATGCCAAGGACCCCATATAGCATTATCCTCTGGCGGGGACCCCCCTGTTGCAATTTTTTTTTTTTAAATGATGAGTACATTATGATGGAAAATATGACAAATTAATAATACAGCTTAATACATTTTCTTAATATATATTTATATTAATAATTAATAATCAGTTATTATTCTAAAAAATGTTTTTATCTTTTGTTTGTCATTCATTACATTGATTGTGTCTTCTGTTATAACACAATATTAAACAGTAATATCAACAGTAAACCTATTTTTAAAGTGATTTCTGTCTTTATAATATTATATAATTTTGAACAGTAATATGAACAATTAACATATATTTTTAGCATTTTTGAAAGCTACTTATGCCTTAATAATATTATATATAATATTCAACAGTAATATTAACAATTAACATATTTATATTCATATATATAAACATCAATATTTGCTACATCGTGCTCTCATCCAGCGGCAGAGCGAAATATATAGCTCTCACTCGCTCCAAAAGCTGAGCAGATACTCAGGTTCACTCTCAGTAGCGGCAGCTCGATTCTGATTGGCTTGAAGGGCGGTCGTGTGATTTAAAAACAATACAATTAAATATTAATAAATAAAAAATATTAAAAAATTGGCATCAAAGGAGGACACATAGATTGATAGATATGCAGTTATTAATAACATCTAAAATAAAATAATGTAACTTTAAAAGATTTCCCTTTCCCTCAAACTTTGCGTGACCCCCCTGGCACCCCCTGGCGGCCCCCTGGGGGGTCGGGGCCCCCACTTTGAAAAACACTGCTGTCGGATATGGGAGGCGAGAGGGGTGGAGGAGGGTTGCGTATTGTCACCTGGAATGACAGCTGACAAGACGGAGGAGAAGATATAAAGGGATTAGCGGGTGCAACGATAGGCCTGTGAGAATGGAGAGAGGAGTGATTGGCTAGCTGGGGAGTGACGCCTCACTTAATGAAGGAGCAGAGGGTAAAGAAGTGACGTGTCATATGAATGAAGAGCTTGGTCTTCCTGCTTGAACTTGTGCTAAGCTTCATTGGTCTTATGTATGTGTTCCCCACTTATTGAAGGCAGTAGGTTTCCATCTGCTTTTATGCATATTTAACAAAACCCATTGGCAACAGACTCGGCAAATAAATCATACTTTACATGAAGCATTTAAATGAAACACACAGCAGAGCTTTACTGGACAGAAACTCCACATTTACTTTGCTAAAGACATTATGTTTTCAGTGTGTTTGTTTGTGCACGAATACAGAGAAACAACTTCCTCAATTTCCTTTAAACCCGGAAGCAATTGCTAAAAAAAGAATTTGGAGCGGATCCAAATTACAGCAAAATAAATTTCCGTTGATGGAGGTCTTGGTCATGTTTTCAACGTTGTTGTCAATCGCTTGACCAATGGTCTTTTAACCTTTCATTGCACCATCTTCTGCAATGCTCTAATTGAACCTGACCTTAAGGGTCCGACTTGTTTTAAAGAGGCCAGAATTGCCTCCACTTCCTGTGAGAGAGTTCCCTACAGCAGGGGTGCCCAACCTTTTTTGAACCGAGAGCTACTTTTAAAGTTGCCAGTCTGCCGAGATCTACCAGTCCAAATAGAGGCCATTACTGACAGGTAAATACACACTTCTACTTGTATAAAACTGACCTTTGTACGATTAATACTCCATAAAATACTGCAGATCCTTTATCTTACCTCTTTCTAATCTACACACAAGTATTTAACTGAAGTGACACAACAGAGTTGGAGTTTATTCACACGTCACTACAGTGGGTAATGTTTTCAAGAAACATTGAACAGTGCTGCCATATGACACAGGAAACAAGAGAAGACTCTGAACCCTTTCTTTGCCATTATTTAAAAATAGTGTTGCTACAAAAGTATAAATTAGGCTTACTAATAAGACGACTCAGATCTGAAGCTACACAGGAATCTGCGTATAAAAATAAATGCCTTTAAAATAGGATGCAAGCAACACTAGCTTCTTAACCTGAATTGATAATAGACTATATCAATTAAAGTTTGCATTCTTATACCATTTTGTACAATAATTATAATAAATAAGTTCAAACAAACTAAAACTTACAGCTGATTAATAACGGTATCTAACTTGAGTTTTTATTATATCAAAAACCTGTTGAAATGCTTCTGTTATTTTTACTGTCCCCAAAAAGCGCGTCGGCAGCCTCCAGGATGCTTCTTTCACAACTTCGCCGTCTTTGAAAGACTTCATGTGTTTCGCCAGAACGTGACTGACACGATAAGATGCTCTGGCAGCAGCCTTGCTCTGACACGATGAGATGCTCTGGCAGCAGCCTTGCTCTGACCCGATGAGATGCTCTGGTAGCAGCCTTGCTCTGACCCGATGAGATGCTCTGGCAGCAGCCTTGCTCTGACCCGATGAGATGCTCTGGCAGCAGCCTTGCTCTGACACGATAAGATGCTCTGGCAGCAGCCTTGCTCTGACCCGATGAGATGCTCTGGTAGCAGCCTTGCTCTGACCCGATGAGATGCTCTGGTAGCAGCCTTGCTCTGACCCGATGAGATGCTCTGGTAGCAGCCTTGCTCTGACCCGATGAGATGCTCTGGTAGCAGCCTTGCTCTGACCCGATGAGATGCTCTGGTAGCAGCCTTGCTCTGACCCGATACGATGCTCTGGTAGCAGCCTTGCTCTGACCCGATGAGATGCTCTGGAGCAGCCTTGCTCTGACACGATAAGATGTTCTGGCAGCAGCCTTGCTCTGACCCGATAAGATGCTCTGGAGCAGCCTTGCTCTGACACGATAAGATGCTCTGGTAGCAGCCTTGCTCTGACCCGACCCGATAAGATGCTCTGGAGCAGCCTTGCTCTGACACGATAAGATGTTCTGGCAGCAGCCTTGCTCTGACCCGATAAGATGCTCTGGAGCAGCCTTGCTCTGACACGATAAGATGCTCTGGTAGCAGCCTTGCTCTGACCCGATGAGATGCTCTGGTAGCAGCCTTGCTCTGACCCGATAAGATGCTCTGGAGCAGCCTTGCTCTGACCCGATAAGATGCTCTGGAGCAGCCTTGCTCTGACACGATAAGATGCTCTGGTAGCAGCCTTGCTCTGACCGATGAGATGCTCTGGTAGCAGCCTTGCTCTGACCCGATGAGATGCTCTGGAGCAGCCTTGCTCTGACCCGATGAGATGCTCTGGAGCAGCCTTGCTCTGACACGATAAGATGTTCTGGTAGCAGCCTTGCTCTGACCCGATAAGATGCTCTGGTAGCAGCCTTGCTCTTGTTGTTGGGCCTGGTGAAAATGGACTGCTGTGCATTTAGCTGTCCTTTCAGGCCCCTCCCCTTTTGGAGCGTAGGGCAGAATTAGGAGGGAATTCACGCCGGCCAATCACAAAGCTTTGATGCGTTCAAGTGCATTATTCTGGCACAGGAAGATTATGTTACAGGACATTAACGATCAAACAGAATATTTGTGTTCTATTTTTAGACACATCTCGCGATCGACTGGGAATCTCCCCGCGATCGATTGGTTGGGCACCTCTGCCCTATAGACCTGTGATGTTTGCTTATCATTACTATAGTAGAAGGGTGCATTTACATTGGCACATGTTCATTTAAAGACTTGCTCACTAAGTGCTCTCCACCTGCCAGAGGATTTCGCCTCACGTATCTATCCTCATCCATTACATTCTGAGCAGCTGCATTAAACGGTAGGTTTTAAAGGATAAGGCATGAGCAGTAGGCGTCTTGTTACTGTTGTATGTGGGATTACTTGAGGTCACAAGTCAGTTAAAGTGGAATTGTTTCGGAATCTAAGTTGAAGGAACAGAAAATAAATTAGCAAGCCAACAATACGCTTTATTATTTGGGAGCAAAGGTTAGTGCCTTCTCTCATACTAGTTTTAAATACATTTATATGTTCAGTGAGCAGATCAAGGAGGAAGAGGCAGTGAGGTTGAGAAGAAGTTTGTTTTGGCATCACTTTTTTAGATATAACCTGATTACAGATCTTTCTCAACACAGTTAGAAATCATCACCAACTCTTACTTCACCTTTTGATTTATTAGCGTTGTTGGCAAAGTGGTGAAGCTCTTGCTGAGCTAAAAACAATAACATGTCCACAATGGATATCAAAAATAGAAAGATAACTGAATGCTGAGGTTGTAATTGAGCTTTTTCAGTCCACATGTCTTCACATCAACTCAAGACAGAAGTGTATTGATGATAATGATGAAAGACTCATTGTATAACTTGTTGACTTTAAAGCTCCAAAGCAAATGTACACAAACACTGAGAACTGTAGCTTAAAAACATATTAATATTGCAATGAGTTTGAACCTCAAACATTCTATATAGGTTAATAATATTCCCCCATACATAATTCAAAAATATTTCTCATCATAAAATATTCAGTTTGTATACAAAAGACTAGAAACTGTTTAGACGTTTTCTGAAAGCAGCCTGATGAAGCAATCTCTTGGTATAAGACTGGGGTTCATAGATCCATCGGAAACATCAAATACATCACGAGGTGTTGAGAAAGGTCAACACAAACTTCCTAGGATGGAGCTAGTGAAAACACACCTATAGGAAAGCATGGTTTCAAAGCGTTTTAAAAAAAAATCAGTTTGCAGAAAGACGCAACTCAATGGTGTGGGCGTGAGGCTTTTCTGCACTGAAGGTCCATTGAAATGTGCACCACGAAACAGTGCATTCACAGTGGTGATGTAACTGAAAGGTCCCAACTAAATACTTCTTCAGAAAATAATAGATCAATGTGTCCTAGCCAAGAGCCAAAACCAATTTAATATACGTTTTAACCACATTTTCCAGAAATTAATGTAAATTTCCTTCCAAAACGGAAGTAATAGGAATCACACATCAAGATACTCGGGTCACTTAAACATGCCTGAAATGAAAGCCTTTGCACTTCGAATAAAAACCCAAGAGGATATTCAGGGGATTCTAACGTTCTTACTCGGGATGTAACGATACCAAAAACTCACGGTACGATAATATCGCGATAAAAAGTCCACAGTACGATATTTATCGCGATATTGAAAAATAATATAATTTTTTTTTTTTACTTAAATTGTTTTTCCTTATTAAATAATAAATCTGCTTTGTACAGCATTTTAGTAGGATAATAGTATTTTAAAGTGTCAACAATATAATAATCAGACCCTGCAATAGAATAAATCAAGTTTCACTTTAGTTTTTCAAGTAACTCAACTCTAACTCACTCACTCACTCACTCACTCACTCACTCACTCACTCACTCTCTAACTCACTCACTCACTCACTCACTCACTCACTCACTCACTCACTCACTCTCTAACTCACTCACTCACTCACTCACTCACTCACTCACTCTCTAACTCACTCACTCACTCACTCTCTCACTCACTCACTCTCTCACTCACTCTCTCACTCACTCACTCTCTCAGCGTCATCAAGGTTATCTTTAGGAATATGAGCATGTCCACATTTCCAGGTGCTGTGGAAACAACTCTCTGGCTTGGTACTGATGTTGCTGGGACGGAGAGATATGCTTTGGCCATGGGTAACAGCAGTGGGTCAAACTGTGCATTGTCTCTCCACCACTTCAAACACAATGCAGTTTTTGCCAAGAAGGTGAGGCTTATTGACAGAGATATAAATATACGGTTGGTACTTGTCAATGTCTCTAGGTTTGCAGGTCACCCTTGAAAAAGAGATCTTTTGATCTCAAGGGGCTTTCACCTGGTTAAATAAAGGCTACACATGTACATGTAGCCCTGTAAATACGATGTCCTTTTGTGTTATCTGTTGTGTTATGTTCATGTTGTAACCTACTTGCTGCCATGTTGGACAGGTCTCCCTTGAAAAAGAGATTGATGATCTCAATGGGACCACCTGGTTGAATAAAGGTTTAAAAAAGGTTGTCAGACTCACGACGGTATTGAGACATTTATTTACCGCGATATTCGATATATCGTTACATCCCTAGTTCTTACACAACCACTTTTTAGAGCTTTCCCGTGATTTTTACAGTTGAAAAAATGTACTTTAGCTCCAACCATTAGCACTGAGTTTGGCGGATTAAGATCATCTGAGAGTTTGACTTCCACAGCACGGAGCCTCTGACTGGCTGGATGTGTTGGTGATGCTTCACAAGCCGGATACTGAAATGAAAGAGGCACCACTCGAGGGCTTCTCTGTCTTAATCCGTGGACATTATCTCTACACTGTAAGCGGGTCTTGGCTCGTTACCCCGCAGTGGAGATCCAGGCTGGCAGGGTCTCGGGCAGAGAGGCAGAAAGGGAAGGGGAAGGAGGGGGGGCCCAGAATGTAATCTCCAGATTAGATGGCGAGACGAATTCCTGCTGCCAGCCTGACCTTGTCAAGGCAGTGGAGGAGCCAGAGTGAAATTGAGATTTCAGAACAGGAGCGAGTCGAGGAGTGTTTTTTTTTTTCTAGCGTTAGCATTTCTATTTCAAGGGTCACAGCCTCGACACCATGATTCACGCTAAATGCGGGTGGTCACACATGATCTGTGTGTGTGGCAAACAGTTTCTGGCACCGATCGTATCGCCTGAAACCCTTGGCTGTCCGTCAAAGGACTGCAGTCTTTATGGGATGTGGCAAAACATTAAAACATGTCTAATGCAGTGGAGTTTGCCATGATTCATTGAGACTGGGATACGTGCACACACGTCAAGTGTCAAGGCTTTTATTGTCATGTGTGCATAGCTACAGTGTAGTTATGACAATGACAATATTGTTGTGCAACACAATAAAACAGATCAAATAGTACAATAGCAATAACAGAATAGTCAAAATACAGTAATTGGAATATTGATCAAACAGTTGCATGTAGAATGAAGACAGTGTGGATAATATTAAAGAGGACAAAAGGTTCTTATTCGTATGTGATGCCTCGACTGTCTCCGTGCTTTAATGTTCAAAAAGCTCTGCCTGCCTGCAGCACCTCTTTTCACGGACTCCATTAGGTTAGTGGAAAACAACATTCACTTGAACCTAATATTTTTTATTTGATCGAAACATTATTGATTTTAATTAACATAATACAGTTATGTGAAATCTGTTGACATAATACATTTAATTAAAGTTTCAGTAATGAGACATTATTTTATTACATGTCACTTGTTAGACGCTTTTATCCAATGAGACTTACATTCTCAATACTGTGGACAATCCCCACAGGAGCACTTTGGGGTGAAGTGTCTCAGGGACACATCGACATGCTGACTGCAGTGGGGTTTGAGCCTGTGACCCCCTGATCTGAACAACAACGCACTACCCACTGCGCCACAGCCTCTAATTCTAATAACACACTCCTGCTCAGGTGAATAACTAACGGCCCGTCCACACTACAGCTTCGACAGCTTCGAAAACGGTTTCCAACGCGTCTGCCCATTCACTTTGAATGGGGTGACGTCACTTTTCGCCGCACTGCATTGTGGGAAGCAGAGCGAAGCTTTCCTGGCGTTTCAGGCAAAAGTTGAGCAATGTTCAACTTTTGAAGCTTCTGAAGCTTTCGGTGGAAGCGTCAGCCAATCAAATCATATGCCAGTACAAGCTCTAGCCAATCAAACCGCTGCTTGTGTGTCAGGGGCGGGAGATTCATGTGATTGGTTGTTGGTTGAGTTTCAGACACGCCCAGCTCCAAGCTTGTTTTGAAGCTGCAGTGTGGACGGGCCGTGAGGAGTTTAGCAGCTAGCTTTAGATTTTCACGTTAACAAATGAAAATTGTAAAAGATATTACAGATTTAGTTCTTGGACTATATTATTACCAGCGCTAATGCAATGCTACACCATAGCTGCCGGTTGTAGCCACGGTCCAGCAGAACTTAATTGTCTTGATTATATTATTTATGGTTAAATTAGCAAAAATCCGAAGTCGAGGAAAACATTGTAATTCAAATGTTGCTTAATCGGTGCATGGAAACTCATGACATTTAAAACAGAACTAAAGGACACTCCATTGCTTTGCTCATATTTACCAACACTACTATAATTGCATGTGCGCTTGCATTGCTCATTTCATGAAGTGTTTTAAGGGCCTTTAAATATTTACAGAACTTTAAAAAGAAAGCTTTCAGACAGAATTGTAGTTTGAATTCTTCTCTCAGAGTGACCTCATTGTGCTTTGATTGTGTTTGTTTCAGCATGCTCTGCCAGATGAGAATGCCGCGTTCATGTTTGAGCATTTCATTCATTTGACCCGTAATTGCAAAATAAAAAAATAATGAGTCCGTCTGCCGCAGAAATATCTCTTGCATAAAATAAGTGGCGAGAAGCTGCGGATAAAACTACCGTCGTGCTATTTAGCCGAGATATGTTTTTATTGCCTCAGACGCTCGTCGGAGGAGAAGAGAAACTCACCGTGTTCCAATATTCTCTTCAATTATTTACACAATGAAACACACTAAGGTGCCTCCTCCGGTCTGCGCTGAACAGCGAATAACAACTTTCATAAATACAAATGAATATAGAAAAGTTGTCAGTTGTGCTGGTGTTTCTTGACACTGTGAGCGGCAAATCAAACTATAAAATACAACACACCGAGTTGTTTAATTGAAATGTCAGATGTTTCTGCTATTATTTAAGACCAAAGGAGTCTCTATGAATAGTGCACACTCCTGACAGGCTGTATTAACTGCAGCTACAAGGTTTCTGTGAGAGAGTGTTTAGCTCTGGAGCCATCTCCTAGACAAATACCACATTTTGATGAATACCTGTACTTTGACCCACTAACGTTAACAACGGTGGCATTTAACACTCAATTATAGATATTACTGATTCCAACACACCGGCTGTTTCTGCTTGAAGAGGCCTTATCATTCTTTTCGGGGTTTTCTCTTTCATGTAGTGTGTTATATAGGTTTTAGTGCATGTAAATGGTCTGCAGTGGCTAAAATCCCAACGTTTACACAGGAGACATACATACTGATATACACCTGAACATCAGCAGGAGAGGACTCTTTAAAGTAGAGACACTACATACTGATATACACCTGGACATCAGCAGGAGAGGACTCTTTAAAGTAGAGACACTACATACTGATATACAACTGAACATCAGCAGGAGAGGACTCTTTAAAGTAGAGACACTACATACTGATATACAACTGAACATCAGCAGGAGAGGACTCTTTAAAGTAGAGACACTACATACTGATATACACCTGAACATCAGCAGGAGAGGACTCTTTAAAGTAGAGACACTACATACTGATATACACCTGAACATCAGCAGGAGAGGACTCTTTAAAGTAGAGACACTACATACTGATATACACCTGAACATCAGCAGGAGAGGACTCTTTAAAGTAGAGACACTACATACTGATATACACCTGAACATCAGCAGGAGAGGACTCTTTAAAGTAGAGACACTACATACTGATATACACCTGAACATCAGCAGGAGAGGACTCTTTAAAGTAGAGACACTACATACTGATATACACCTGAACATCAGCAGGAGAGGACTCTTTAAAGTAGAGACACTGCATACTGATATACACCTGAACATCAGCAGGAGAGGACTCTTTAAAGTAGAGACACTACATACTGATATACACCTGAACATCAGCAGGAGAGGACTCTTTAAAGTAGAGACACTGCATACTGATATACACCTGAACATCAGCAGGAGAGGACTCTTTAAAGTAGAGACACTACATACTGATATACACCTGAACATCAGCAGGAGAGGACTCTTTAAAGTAGAGACACTACATACTGATATACACCTGAACATCAGCAGGAGAGGACTCTTTAAAGTAGATACACTACATACTGATATACACCTGAACATCAGCAGGAGAGGACTCTTTAAAGTAGAGACACTACATACTGATACACCTGAACATCAGCAGGAGAGGACTCTTTAAAGTAGAGACACTACATACTGATATACACCTGAACATCAGCAGGAGAGGACTCTTTAAAGTAGAGACACTACATACTAGTATGAACCTGAAAATGAGCAGAATATGTCCGAACACAGGTTTCCATGAACCACTGTCAATCCACAGATTTTTCTCAGAGAATAAAAATGTACCTGGGTCGGTCTATAATACAAAGTCTGCGCCAATTTATTCGAAGTGTGAGCCCATGCTGGGGTCGGAGTACCCTTGGACGTCCAGAGGTCTTGGATAATTAGTGCTTGAATCAGTGCTTACACCGGGGACAAAGTACTTCTCATTATATTTGTTAGCTGTGAACTTTTGCTTCACACGTATTGTTTTCCAAAGTGGCGCCACTGAGAGCCTCCATACTGCCTTATTAAATAACTGCTGACCTGGCGCTATTTTTCACATTTAAATTACAGCAACACTTGCTCCCACCACTTTTATAGTATAGGTAATCAGTTAGGAAATGAAACAAGGGTAATTCATAGAGTAAACATGCCCTTATTTAGCATTGCCAAGCATTTATACCCAATGTGTATGTTAATAGATTCGTGCCAGATTTGGTGCATTTAAAATAATATGTGTTTTCTTGTCGCATTACACATCTGAATTAATCACATTACATTCACTACATGTAATAAAAACAGGTCCTTTCCACTGTTCTTGAGACGCGTCCTTATGTCTTGTCCGGTAACAAGCGATACACCCAGTGTGCACATGCTGTATTTATGATGTATCGCACCCCTCAACATGGAATTGGTAGACTTAATGACCCAATTGCCTCCATCCCCACTCTCTAGCTCGCAGCTGAAGTCATGCATAATCCCACAAAATCTACCCAGCTTATGAATTTTAAATGAGGAGACCTAAATCACAGAGCTGCTTTTAAGTGAATCCATTTCTAACAGAAAAGCAGACCTCTGGGAGAGCGACTGCATGTTGGGGGTCGTGTTGTCGCCGTTATACGACCTGTAAATATATATTGTTAATGCATGCCACGGTTGTTAAGTCGACATATTTGATTGCAGGAAAAAGCCCAGATAGCCGGACTCCTCTCTTGCCTTAAAGGTTACATGTTTGAAAGGTTTTATTATAACTGTGGTATTAAGGTAGTGGTGTTAGAGTAATCAATATATGTACTCTGATGTGGGATATGCACTCACTAGAGATCCAAACTTATTCCATTTTAAACACTATTATCGACTCTTCTATCTGTGCTCTGGAGGACACACTTGCCCCACAGTATTCATATATTATTGGATGTTTATGTTCATCCATTTCCCCTGATGAGGATTTTTTATCACTCACTTATTTGCATTCCTTCTTTTTAATTTGAGTAATTTACCTTTTTAGTTTTTAAGGGTTAGAGGTGCACGTGTACACCGTCGAGTGATTTGTGAAGTTAATCAGGAGCCTGACTGAAGTACACAAACAGGACCACTTACTTAGCAACGTACCTACTTACTTACGCAATTACTTTCTCACGTACTTGCTTAGGTACTTACTTACCAACTTACTTATTTCCTTACTTCCTTACATACTTCCTTCCTTACTTACCTATTTGCTTAGGTGCTTACTTACCTACTTCCTTACTTACTTACTTACTTATACAAATGACCTGCAGGATGCTTGAGAGCAGATAAACATGTCTGTCTGCAGAGAGGAGAGTCCAGCCTACAGACAGAGGAATCAAATCATGTATTTTCCTAAACCTCCTTTCCTAACCTCAGTGAAACATCCGGGGGTAAAGCAAAGCCTGAACTCCACAAACAGGACCACTCACCTACGTACCAACATACCTACGTACTTACTCTCACATACCTGCTTACGTACCTACCTTCTTATATACTAACTTACCTTCATGCTTACTTACTTCCTTAAGTACTTCCTTACTTACTTACATACTTACCTACTTGCTTACCTACTTGCTTACTTACTTCCTTACATACTTCCTTACATACTTACATACTTACCTACTTGCTTACCTACTTGCTTACTTACTTCCTTACACACTTCCTTACATACTTACATACTTACCTACTTGCTTACCTACTTGCTTACTTACTTCCTTACATACTTCCTTACTTACTTACATACTTACCTACTTGCTTACCTACTTGCTTACTTACTTCCTTACACACTTCCTTACATACTTACCTACTTGCTTACCTACTTGCTTACTTACTTACTTCCTTACATACTTCCTTACATACTTACATACTTACCTACTTGCTTACCTACTTGCTTACTTACTTCCTTACATACTTCCTTACATACTTACATACTTACCTACTTGCTTACCTACTTGCTTACTTACTTCCTTACGCACTTCCTTACTTACTTACATACTTACCTACTTGCTTACCTACTTGCTTACTTACTTCCTTACACACTTCCTTACATACTTACATACTTACCTACTTGCTTACCTACTTGCTTACTTACTTCCTTACATACTTCCTTACTTACTTACATACTTACCTACTTGCTTACCTACTTGCTTACTTACTTCCTTACACACTTCCTTACATACTTACCTACTTGCTTACCTACTTGCTTACTTACTTACTTCCTTACATACTTCCTTACATACTTACATACTTACCTACTTGCTTACCTACTTGCTTACTTACTTCCTTACATACTTCCTTACATACTTACATACTTACCTACTTGCTTACCTACTTGCTTACTTACTTCCTTACATACTTCCTTACTTACTTACATACTTACCTACTTGCTTACCTACTTGCTTACTTACTTCCTTACATACTTCCTTACTTACTTACATACTTACCTACTTGCTTACCTACTTGCTTACTTACTTCCTTACACACTTCCTTACATACTTACATACTTACCTACTTGCTTACCTACTTGCTTACTTACTTCCTTACATACTTCCTTACTTACTTACCTACTTACCTACTTGCTTACTTACTTCCTTACATACTTCCTTACTTACTTACATACTTACCTACTTGCTTACCTACTTGCTTACTTACTTCCTTACATACTTCCTTACTTACTTACATACTTACCTACTTGCTTACTTACTTCCTTACGTACTTCCTTACTTACTTACCTACTTACCTACTTGCTTACTTACTTCCTTACATACTTCCTTACATACTTACATACTTACCTACTTGCTTACCTACTTGCTTA
Organism: Harpagifer antarcticus; assembly: GCA_902827135.1. Classification (NCBI taxonomy): domain Eukaryota; kingdom Metazoa; phylum Chordata; class Actinopteri; order Perciformes; family Harpagiferidae; genus Harpagifer; species Harpagifer antarcticus. The sequence goes on along the minus strand of CADEHL010001088.1, from coordinate 220,747 downwards.
CTTACTTCCTTACATACTTCCTTACATACTTACATACTTACCTACGTGCTTACCTACTTGCTTACTTACTTCCTTACACACTTCCTTACATACTTACATACTTACCTACTTGCTTACCTACTTGCTTACTTACTTCCTTACATACTTCCTTACATACTTACATACTTACCTACTTGCTTACTTACTTCCTTACGTACTTCCTTACTTACTTACCTACTTACCTACTTGCTTACTTACTTCCTTACATACTTCCTTACTTACTTACATACTTACCTACTTGCTTACCTACTTGCTTACTTACTTCCTTACATACTTCCTTACTTACTTACATACTTACCTACGTGCTTACCTACTTGCTTACTTACTTCCTTACACACTTCCTTACATACTTACATACTTACCTACTTGCTTACCTACTTGCTTACTTACTTCCTTACATACTTCCTTACATACTTACATACTTACCTACTTGCTTACCTACTTGCTTACTTACTTCCTTACATACTTCCTTACTTACGTACATACTTACCTACATGCTTACTTACTTCCTTACGTACTTCCTTACTTACTTACCTACTTACCTACTTGCTTACTTACTTCCTTACATACTTCCTTACTTACTTACATACTTACCTACTTGCTTACCTACTTGCTTACTTACTTCCTTACGCACTTCCTTCCTTACTTACATACTTACCTACTTGCTTACTTACTTCCTTACACACTTCCTTACATACTTACATACTTACCTACTTGCTTACCTACTTCCTTACTTACTTCCTTACTTACTTCCTTACTTACTTTACTCACTTACTTACTTCCTTACTTACTTCCTTACATACTTCCTTACTTACTTACATACTTACCTACTTGCTTACCTACTTGCTTACTTACTTCCTTACGCACTATACACAATGGTTTGAAACAGATGGACCAGATGCTATTAAATGTACAAATGGTGTTTACAGCATAGTGACATCACTATGTAACACTTGTGCTTCTATTGGCTACCGCTCCAACACATTGTACGTGATAGACTTAAGCAATCATACACGAGAGGCCGTTCTTGAACGTCATTATTGGTACGACAGTACTGCGGCAGGACCGAGGCGCTTGCGCAAGCGCCTCGGTCCTGCCGCAGTACTGTCGTACCAATAATGACGTTCAAGAACGGCCTCAAGTGTATGATTGCGATTCTATAACACAAACTATCATTGTAATCAACAATATCGTAATATAATGTCATAATGTGGGCTAATTTGCTCCCAAACCTACGCTTTCTGCTTGAGTTAATCTCCGTCAGAAAGTAGTTCCTGAAAGTAGTTCCCACGGTAACGATAGCCGATCGAACACTCCTGCTACCCCGCTTACAGTTATTGATATAATTATAGTAAATAATATATTATTAACCAATTAATTGAAAACAATTTATTGAAAACAATTCTTGAATTTAAATATCTGAGTAATCACTGTGTGGGATTAGCGGAACAAATCAAATCAGGCTCCATGGTGCTGAAACATGTTGGGTTCAGAATGAAGGTGGATGTTCATGCTGCCATTAAAAGTGCAGTTCTTGAAACAGCTCTCCATGAACTCCATGCCAGACTTTCTGCAGGTGGTGCTGTGGTGTTCACGGGTAGGACTACGTTATAGGAAGAGCTTTCCTCCAGTGGCCGTTTCATGGCGTGTCCCGGACCGGCAAAAAGCGCGTTGCTCCACATCTTTCTGTTGTCTAGAGATGGAGCCCAGTAGCTGCGAAGCGATGACTCGTTTTTATGTCCGCTAACGGACATGATTTCTCTGGCCTCCAACCCTGCCTCCGCCAGCCGCTGTATGCAGGTGCTTCTGACATTTTGTAGCTACCGATTTCCAACGAGAGACAATGTATAACCGTGTAACGGCTGTGTGTCTCTAAACGTCGCTATGGAAACCACACCATGTAGGCTCATGGAAGTAGTTCCGGTAGGCTAGTGGCGTGTGTAGGCCACTGGATACTTTGTGATTAGGCACGTTCTATTTGATCGTTGTTTGATCGTGGAATCAAACACGCCTATTGACCAATCAGAGAGCTTGCTCAAACCTATGTGTTATAGAATAAGGGGCGGGACATCTCTAAGAGGTTGACCAATCACAACAGAACAGGCCAGCTAACCAATCAGAGCAGACTGGGCTCTGGTTTCAGACAGAGGGTGAAAAGACAGGCTTGTAGGTTGATAATACATGAGCATCAATATATAATATATGGAGTCAAACACAAGACATCTAAAGTGGAATATTCTCAGTCATTGATTCCTCTTGAGAGAGAAACGTGACATATCACAAGTCAGCAGTGTTGTTGAATGGAACCGCACTATACACACAAAGGAGAGCAGCAATATCAATCGACAGAGACCAGAAGTGATTTTCAATGAGCTTCCAGATTCCATGGCGCTGATATAATAGAGCTATTCATTGTGCCTTGCAAATTAGAACATGCTATTCATTATCCAGCCGAACGAGAGGAGTCCCGTTGAGCTTTAAGAGAGAAACAACGGGAACATTGTGCTGGTGTCACTGTTTAAATCTCACTTTTAAACACTTGGAAACAACTCAGAGTTTGAAGTGGTTCTCAGTTCACGTCTTTCTCATAAACGCCTGCATGAACATGGTCTTTCAGAAGAGGTTAGTTCATGTTGGATCTGCTTAGAAGAACCTTCTGACTGATAGCTGTGACTTGATTTTCCTTATAGGCAAGTCGGATGCTTTAAAGGTCACCTATCATGCAAAATCCTCTTCTTCATGTCTCTTCTACATCAACATGTGTCCCCTCTTCTTCATGTCTCTTCTACATCAACATGTGTCCCCTCTTCTTCATGTCTCTTCTACATCAACATGTGTCCCCTCTTCTTCATGTCTCTTCTACATCAACATGTGTCCCCTCTTCTTCATGTCTCTTCTACATCAAAATGTGTCCCCTCTGTGGAAAGAGACTCTGAAAGTTTCAGGAACAAAGATTCTCTCTCTTTTTGATCCATTTCTATAAAAACCTGTCTGAAAATGAGCTGATCAGATTTTGGCCACTTTATGATGTCATAACGATGTTTTGTCTTGTGTAACCATTAGCCAATCAGCAACCAAGGTAACCCCCCCCCCCCCTTATCACCTGAATCTCCTCCTAGAGCACCATTGAGTTCTTTGTAACCAAATGTCTCTCAGAGGGGCGTGGGGAGGGGCTCCTTATTTTCATCTAAAGTAACAGACAGAGAATCAGCACTTTGGAAACAGGGCTGAAACAGAGGGGATTATGGGTAATGCTGCAATGATCTGTTTGGTGTTTCAGCCAATCAGAGACAGGCTCTGTATATATCTGAGAGCTATATATTGATGAACGACAGTATAATAGGGGATCTTTAAGTAAAAAAGAGCCTGGTGGAATCAGAACACTCTTCTTGGCATGTTCCTAGGCGATGCATTCATATTAATGCTGTTCTTTTCTCCGAACGTGTGCACTCGCAGCCCCTCTTGGGGGATATCTCCATCTCACTGATACTTCTTTTATCCTCGTTCAAACTCAAATCAAAGGTTTTAAATCACTATTGCCTTTTATAATGCTGATGTGTTCAGCCGTTTTCTGACATAATTGAAAGATGTGGTGTTTTGATGAGAAATTCGAATGTTTTCAGATTTAAATTATTTAGCGTGAATTTCATCATCATCAAATCTCCATTCGAAAGTGACACGTCAAGTAAAAGCATCATGACTTCTTCGTTTCATTTAAAGATGGTTTTAAACAAGAGAAATGAATCGTTCACCCTCTGCTTCACCCTTTCCCCCTGCTGAGCTTTTAGCCTGAAGTCTTTGTCGTTTCCTCCCCACACCTCTCAGCAAAACCATTTCCCTGACACTGAAACACAGATGTTATCCATCTGATTAAACGTTCAAGGTTACATCTGCAAATACATCAAAGTCTCCCAAAAGAAAAAGCGTGACAGTCAACATTTTCGGGTTGCCTAAAGGCGCAAACTCAAATGTCTTTCCCATCATTTTTCTTCCCAGTTCGGTCAAATGAAAACGTATTAGCGTAAACAAGACAGTACATTACATTACATTGCATTTAGCTGACGCTTTTATCCAAAGCGACTTACAATAAGTGCGTTCGACCAACAAAATACAAACTTGAAGAAAAACAGAATCATATAAGTACATCAGGTTTCATAGAGCTAAACATTTCAAGTGCTACTCAGCTGGCTATAGATAAGCCAGTCCTTTATTAGTATATAAGTGCCTTGTTAGTAATTCTATCGCTCGAAGTGGAGTCGAAAGAGATGAGTTTTCAGTCTGGAAGGTGTGTAAGCTTTCTGCTGTCCTGATGTCAATGGGGAGCTCATTCCACCATCTTGGAGCCAAGATAGCAAACCCACGTGTTTCTGCTGATGGGAACTTGGGTCCCCCTCGCAGCGAGGGTGCAGCGAGTCGTTTGGCTGAAGCAGAGCGGAGTGCACGCGCTGGGGTGTACAGTTTAACCATGTCCTGGATGTAGGAAGGGCCAGATCCATTCGCAGCATGGTACGCAAGTACCAGTGTCTTGAAGTGGATTCTAGCAGTTACCGGGAGCCAGTGGAGGGAGCGGAGGAGCGGAGTGGTGTGGGAGAATTTAGGAAGGTTGAAGACGAGCCGAAGTCGGTTATTATGGTTATTTTTCAAGTTACTTATCAGTACAAGCACCTACAAGGTAACACACACTAAAACTAAAAGGAGTAACAGACCAAAATAGCATTTCAAGCTGGTTTTATTTCTGAAATTAATCCCTGAATGAACAATTCAACATTTTGATATGGCTACAAGGCAGTTTCTCAGTATACAAATGAACTCTCTGAGGTAGCACTAGCCGTGAACAATAAACATGAAAAGGAGGGTAAAACATAACTAAGTAAAACATAAAACATCAATGAGGAAAAGTCAGTGCCAAACAATTAAAATGTAAACTTTAGACTTGAAGTGCAATCAAAGACTTTAGCATAACTGAAGGGAAAAACTAAATACCTTATTGATAAAATAAAATATAAGCCAACAGAATCAACCAAGACAATAAATGAAGTGCAATACTGTCTGAATCCTGAGTAGCTTTAGAGCATGTCTTTCACATCAGTTTATTTATTTTATATCACGATAGATACGATATCTCTGAAAAAGCATATCGTGGAGACCTAATATCGTCACGACGATATATATCGTCATATCGCCCACCCCTAATGGAAGGTATTGTCTCTTGCTATGGTCAGGTCTATGCTCCTTGTGCTCTTGAAAAAGTTAGATTCCTCACTACGGGAGTGCTTTCAGTTACATTTTTTCTTTGTTCAATGCTGTATTTGGAAAATAAATGATCTTACAAATACTTTACCTCTGTCTCCCGGGTCGTGCAATTGGGTCCTACCTCCTAAGTGTCTGAGTTCGTAACATCTACTCATTCCAGCACTAGTCATAACACACACACAGTATTGTCTTTGTCTTGGAAACAAAGCAAATACATATATTTCCCAGTTTAACTTTTCTTAGTCATTTTACTGTCATGCACTATTGCTACTTGTCAACACCGACTGATCACTTTTTCTCCTTTCTTCTTTCTAGAGATCGAAAAAGTTCAGAAAGACGAGGACAAGGATGACGAAAAGTTCATCGACGTCGTCATCAACAAGAACATGAAACTGGGCCAGAAAATTTTAATACCAGTCAAGCAGTTTCCAAAAGTAAGTTCTACTGAAGCACATGTCATCCTATAAAAATGTGCATATATACAGAATTTAAGATGATGGTATTTATAGATGATGATGCATCTCTGGGTATGATTAAGATTCCCCACAAGATGCCACTTGACATATTTTGCTGACGCTTCATGTTATTCGATGTAACATTTCCGGCGTACAGGCAGGATGTTTGCTGACAGAACTGGGGTAGATAATATTATATTAAGGGGTGTTACTTCCTGCAAGAGTTGTTTAAGTGTAAATCCCACTCTCCTTCATTACGCTGACCTTGGTCAACGACGCTTTGAGGTCTCGGTATATTAATTTGTCAATGAATATTTATGAATATATGATTCAAAGGAATTATCTGGTGGTGGATTTCATTTTATTGAGTGTGTAGTTGACTTACACTTCGGTTCTGGAGTTTATTTCCATCTTCTGGAGGTCTTTTTCTCATGAATTCGGAAGGTGAGAGTACGTATAACTCAAGTCCAGTGGTGCATGTAACTATGTTAATTAACTACTCAAACACAATGTTGCTTTACTTGAGTATTTAAGTGTTTTGCTACTTTGTACTTTTCCTCCACTACATGTATTAATACCTTTAGTTACTTTACAGATGTGGATGAATGATGTGAAATATAATCAAGTGTTGAATCAGACTTTAGTTCCACCTGGAGTAAATCCACCAGCTACCCTGCAGTCTACAAAGCCATTCAGACTAGCTGCACCTTCACCAGCTACCCTGCAGTCTACAAAGTACTTCAGACTAGCTGCACCTTCACCAGCTTTGAGAACACTTTCATGATCAATCATTATAAAACATATCATAGATATTATTCTGAAATGGACCAATCTGCACAACGACTACTTTCACTGTCTTTCACTATATTTTGATGAGAATACTTTTCTACTTTCACTTGAGGAACATTTTGAATGCAGGACTTTTACTGTGACAGAGTATTCCTACACTGTGGTACTTCTACTTTTACTCAAGTACAATATCTGAGTACTTCTATTTTTACTCAAGTACAAGATCTGAGTACTTCTACTTTTACTCAAGTACAAGATCGGAGTACTTCTACTTTTACTCAAGTACAAGACCTGAGTACTTCTACTTTTACTCAAGTACAAGACCTGAGTACTTCTACTTCTACTCTAGTACAAGATCTGAGTACTTCTACTTTTACTATAGTACAATATCTGAGTACTTCTACTTTTACTCAAGTACAAGATCTGAGTACTTCTACTTTTACTCTAGTACAAGATCTGAGTACTTCTACTTTTACTCTAGTACCATATCTGAGTACTTCTACTTTGACTCAAGTACAATATCTGAGTACTTCTACTTTTACTCAAGTACAAGATCTGAGTACTTCTACTTTTACTCTAGTACAAGACCTGAGTACTTCTACTTTAGTACAAGATCTGAGTACTTCTACTTTTACTATTGTACAATATCTGAGTACTTCTACTTTTACTCTAGTACAAGATCTGAGTACTTCTACTTTTACTCAAGTACCATATCTGAGTACTTCTACTTTTACTCTCGTACAAGATCTGAGTACTTCTACTTTTACTCAAGTACCTTATCTGAGTACTTCTACTTTTACTTTTGGTACTCACACCTATATATATATACACGTATACCGGTATATTTTGATTAGTTTGACTTGAGTAACATTTTGAATACAGGACTTTTCTTGCAACACCGTATTCCTACACTTTAGCACTTCTCCTTTACTTTAAGTTCAAGATCTGAGTACTTCTCCCCCCTCTGATAGCGTCCAGTACAGGGAGCTTCCCGTTGACCTCCACATGAAGCCGTTTTGAGCGATCACACTGTTGCCACATCTGAGTGCACTTCAGCCTCGCCCCCACGCACGAGGAGCCTTCAGGTTTTATCGGAGCCTTTTGCTCGATGCATGACGGGGATTTCCCGCTGGGAGCACGATGGGGAGGCTGGTGTAAAAGAGAGAGGCTTGCTCTTAGATGGGAACATCACTCAAGTTTTCACCTCAGCCCTCGGGGGGAAGGACAGCGGTGTGTGGAAAGAGATGGGGAGGAAACTCAGTACAGGAGTCAAACTCTGACCCAGTAAAAGCTCAACCGCGACGACTTGCTTCACAGTAAGAAGCATTCCTGCTCAAATCACTAGAATGTTAATGACATGCACGCGGGGTGTACAAATCAACACCCGACATTCGATCTAACACTTTATGCTCACTCTGAAAACGTAGCTGTTTTTGATCCGTGACATCCTTTCACATCCTCAACACTCTTTGGGTGAGAAAGGAGGAAACAAACAACAATAATAAAGTTGTGATTTTTGTGAATACTGATGTACTTGCTGTGAAGACTTGTTCTAAAATGTGCCTCGTTTCCCCTTCTCTACATCCTTGATTATTCCATGTAAGCACTGATTTGGTGAATAATGTGGCAGGAGATAGATATATAGATAGATAGATACTTTATTGATCCCAATCTGGGAAATTATTTTGTTGCAGAAGTGTGTTCAGACATTAAAATACAATACTTCAAAAATAATTATCCACAATATAAGATATTGTGGATAATTAAAATGAAAAGTCAAAGATACTCCAGTATTATATGGTATCTACCATGTTTACCAATTTATTTTAGCATGCTGCCATTTACCTATTAGCCCAAAGTACAGCTGAGGCTAACGGGAACGTCAATAGTTTGGCAGGTATTGGACATAAAGCATCCCTACAGTATGACCAGCTGCAAATTACGTTAATGGTTGGTTTTCTATTAACTCTGAGAAAGGTACTGACATGCACTCTGATAAAGAGATGACACTTGTTTGTGGCGTGGTGTGTATGTATCATCTGGAGTCTCGCCGTTAAATAGACTTGTTTTGACATCTTTGATAATTACAGTAATCGTCACTGAAATGTCAATACTTTTTTGTGAGAAAGGAGGAAACGTACAACAATAGAGTTGTGGTTTCATAAATGCTTACCATTCAAAGTTCATGTCACACAACTTTGATCAAATACTTAGCCTTCTTTCAACGTTTCTACATCAATGATTATTACTGTATGTGCTGATTTGTTTTCAGACCAAACAAGACTGTAAGAGTATCTGTAACCAATGTAGCTTAGCATGTTAGCATGTTGACATTTGCTAATCATCACTAAGTACAGTTGAGGCTAATGGGCAGGTCATAAAACAAGCGTCTCTATTATTACCAGCTAATCACCAAATGTAAGCTATTGGTTGGTGTTGCATTAGCTCTGAGAAAGGTATTGACATGCAGTCTGATAGAGAGAGGCCTGAGGGCGGTGTATTTATGTATGTCATATTATTTGGAGGCTGATCTAAGTATCACCATTAAATAGATTTGTTTTGACAGCTGTGATCATTAGAGTAACTCATTGTCACTACAATATCAAAACGTGTGAGCAAAGGGAATTGTTTGGGGTGAGAAAGGAGGAATCGTTCAACAATAAAATTGTGATTATATAAATGCTTACCATTCAAAGTTCATGGCACACAACTTAGCCTTCTTTCAACGTTTGTACATCCCTGATTATTACCTGAAGGCACTGAGATGTTGATTGTAGACCAAACAACACTGTAAAGGCCCGGACACACCAAACTGACACAGACGGACCCGACTGTTGTGTCGCCTCACGTCTCTGCATCTTGGCCATGTGTCGCACTGGAACACACCGCAAAGACTTCAGCCGACGGCCAAGAAGCACGTACGCACTGCGCATGCGTGAGTGGTAATAACTCTCCTTACCAGCAGGCGGCGGTAGTGTGTGTTCGTCATTCAAAAGAGGCAACCGGAAGACAGACTGCGTGATAACCGAGAGAAGAAGAACAGACTGCGTGATAGAAACAAACAGCGTGTTCCATGTTCACTCTACAGCGAGAAGCTCACGGGGCTTTCCCGAACCTGTGTCGAGAGCTGGAGTTAAATGAAACCTCACATTTGCCTTCTTAATAGTTTGTTTGGGTCGCTCACTTCCGTTTCGCTTCTCATGCACTGATTCGCTAGCTGAACAACCAATCAGAGTGATTTATTTTGCCGACGGTTTTCGGCCGAAAAGGCGTCGGCCCGGCTGAATAGACCCGACGGTGCGGGACACACCAATCTGAGTAGGGCGTGTCGATGCTCATCGTCGGCCAAAATCGGCTTGGTGTGTCCGGGCCTTAAGAGTGTCTTTAACCAATTTAGCTTAGCATGTTAGCTTGTTGAAATTTGCTAATCATCACTAAGTACAGCTGAGGCTAATGGGCAGGTCATCAAACAAGCATCGCTATTACCAGCTGATCACCAAATATAAGCTATTGGTTGGTTTTGCATTAACTCTGAGAAAGGTATTGACATGCAGTCTGATAGAGAGAGGACACTTATTATTAGTGAGGCCTGAGGGCGGTGTATTTATGTAGTAGTGTCATCTGGAGGCTGAACTAAGTCTATGAGGTTCACCGCTAAACAGATTTGCTTTGACAGCTTTGATAAGTAGTGCCACTAATACGCTGTTTAGAGCTCCAACAAGCCACCGAAGGAAGACAAATTCAATTTGTTCTATCTGACGGGTGGCAGGAGAAAGAGTGATCGCTCTGACTCGAATGGGTTTTTCTCCTGCGAGCGTCACCTTTTGGCTTTTGGCATTGAATTGGCACGGACGTTTTCTTCAAATAGCCATTTAGCAGCAGAGTTTAAATCCATCCTCCACAAACATCGCTTTTTATCAGAATGAAGCGAGGAAGGACAACACGCTGCTGATCCTCTGGGATGAAATGCAGCTGTTGCTCAGAAACTTTAACAGCCAACGCTGAGGAATTTTTCAATTTGTTTTAGATGCTGGCAAGAGTGATGTTTGTTTGGTGTGTTCTGCTGTGGAGTAGACATTGTAGAGGAACATTTGCAGCAAACCTATGTTCAAACAAGAAGAAGACAAGATTTAATTAAAATCTAGCATCTTAACCAAAAACAAATGAAACAAAACTCAAATTCAATGGATGGATGGATCAGGAAGCTGCAGAAGGGCCCGTCCACACGGCAGCGTGCGTTGACAGAAGCGCCAGCCAATCGAATATTATGCCAGTACAAGCGCTAGTCAAACAAACCGCGCGTGTGTGTCCGGGGCGGGAGATGAATGTGATTTGTTGTTGGGCGCGCACCAGACACGCCCACCGGAAGGCTTCAACGTGACGGAACCGTTTGGACGTACCGTAAGGCCATCGTGATTTATTTTTCGTTCTACCAAAATATTTTTATTTTGAGATTAGAGTAAAGATTAAATCAGAACTCTAAAAAAAAAATGATTTCTGAAAATAGCCTTTTCTCAGATTCTGACTTTTATATCAAATTTCTTTGATCAGAATTACGACTTTTTCTCAGATCTCAAAAAACAAAAGGACATTTTTACCCACATACTGTATGTACCCAAATCACCCTGTGCCTCAAGCTGTCAATCAAAAAAACGCATAAACGTCTCAAATCTATTTACCATGGAAATCAATATTTAACTTTTACAAATCAATGAACCAACACTTACAGTACATAAATAGAGATCCCCATATTTGAAATCATGATTGAACCACACTGTCACACCGACTCATGAACTAAAAATACCCCTCTCTTTGAACAAGGATGCTTCTATCAGCGCTCATCTACATTCAAGGATCTGTGGTTCTCCGTCTCTTTATTTTTCTAGAGAGCATCTTTTGGCAGAAAGCACCGCAGGCCATTAGCGAGGCGTAAGGAGTCCCACTGGTTTGTTTCCAGTTCAGACTGTGGCTTTTCGGTGATGTATCCTCCTCCTGCCGTGCTGCTGTCCTCAGCACAATCCTCTCTCTCAGCACACCTTTCGCCAGACTCGCAGTACATTCAGAAAGTGATGAAAGGATCTCAGATGTGCCTCCTTCCCTTCCTCCATCCCCTCCCCCTGCATCCCCTTCAAGCTAAGCGTGATTAATCAAGCATCCTTTCCCTTCTTGTGTCTTCCTAATCATCCATCTTTCTTTTGTTTCGGCTTAATATGTCAACAATTCTGTTTCCACATATTTGGTTCTTCTTATTGTGTAATTGTTTTAGACGTTGTAGATCAGGGTGTCAAACTCAATTTCACCACGGGCCACATCAGCATTATGGTTCACTCAAAGGGCCGGTTGCAACTTTAAAACTATATAATTATATATACTGTACATAAATATTTAATATATATAAAATTATATTACTTTATTGCCTCTGCATTGGATTATCGGATTGGGTAAAAACTTCATAAATAACTTCGTCTGAAAGAAGAATTCTAGGGCAAATGAGTGCAAGTCAGTGAGAATGTCACAAAATTATTTTAAAAGAAAAGCCAAATACTGAAACAAAAGTCAAACCGAAGAAGTGACATTTTGAAAAAAGTTACAATTTAAAGAAAAAGTCAAATTCTGAGAAAAAAGTCAAATTTCAGATGCATTGTGGGACATGTAGTTTATGGACATCGTGCATCTGTAAATCGGCATGTAACCGTATAATAAACATATTACATTCTTTCAGAGCTCTTGCGGACCAAATTAAGTAACGGCCCGGATTTGGCCCACGGGCCTTGAGTTTGAAACCCCTGAGAGGAACCTTTGCAGCAAGCATATACTCAAACAACATTTTTAAAGAAGACACGATTTAATTAAAACCTTAATCAGAATCAGAAACAGGTTTATTACCAGGTTCACACGTACGAGGAATTTGACTTGATGTCATGGTGCATACATACAAATAATAAAAAAACAAACATTTAAATAAAGAACAGATAGCAAACTATATTAAGAACACGGATACAAAATATAGTAAGATAGCAACAACATAAAGCAGTAATTGACATAGAAATAGAATGCAATCAATTATACAATGTACAATAATCTAATCTAGCATTTTAACAAAAATCAAACTAACGCAGGCGGACCAGGTAGCTGCAGGAGAGGATAAGGGCAATCATTTTTGGATCTACTAAAATATTAATGTTTCCCTTCTTGTGTCTTCGGCTAAATATGTCTCCAATTCTGTTTCCTACATAAACATCTTTACCCCTTACATGTTTTTGGAAATCTTGGCAAGAGTGATGATAGACAGTGGTTTGTGTGGTTCTGCTGTTTAATAGACGTTGTAGTGGAACCTTTGCAGCTAGCATACGTTTATTTTGAAGATTGAATTAAAAATCTAGCGTCTTAACCAAAACCTGACGCAGGAGAGGATAGTCATTGTTGGATCTACCAAAATATAAATGTTTCCTTTCCCTTCTTGTGTCTTCCTAGTCATCCATCTTTCTTTTGTTTCGGCTAAATATGTATACAATTCTGTTTTCACATATTTGGTTCTTCTTCTTCTTGTGTTATAATTGTTGTTACTGTGATTGCAACTAACACCACGACCTGTGACTACAACGCTGAGGAATTGAGATATATAAGAGTGACGATGTTAGCGTTTGCTCAAACAACATTTTTTTTTAGAGAAGACAAGATTGAATTAAAACCCTTGTCTAGCATCTGAACCAAAAACAAATCCAACTGACGCAGATGGACCAGGCACAGAAGAGGATAAGGGAAATCATTTTTGGATCTATACCAAAATATTTAATTTATATTTTAGTTTTGAGATTAGAGTAAAAATTCCAAAAATTAAAGTCAGTCAATTCTTTCCATTTGTCTGACTTTTTTTTCAGAACGGAAAATACCTATACACTTTTTCACCGAATAATAATAATAATAATAATAATAATAATAAAAGCAGCAAGTAAATCCATATTTGACTTTTAGAAATCAATGGACACTTCTGGTTTCTTCCCAATCATCCATCTTTCCTTTGTTTCGGCTAAATACTGTTTGTCAACCATTCCATTTCTGTTTTCACATAATTGGTTCTTCTTATTGTGTTATTGTTTTTAGGGCTGCAAGATATATGGTTTCGTGACGATATTCGCGATATGCGCATGCGCGATATTCACATCGCGTGGACGTGCGACTTAAAAAAAAAAAAAGTTTAATTTTTTTTAATTTTTTTTTTAGGACTTGCGATATTAAGTAGGCAAATGAACTCAAACACGTCATGTCACAATTATTTTGCTGCTTGCTGAAAAAGGAAAACTTGCGCGGCTCTCATGTCAGGGGTACTTTGAGTGAGTGACAGCAAACCACAATCAAATCTCCAAAGCAAACGGACCCGGTGATTAAAGGTCAAAACACTGAATAAAGTAGTTTCATGTGTTTCTCCAGGGCAGTTCGGCGCTGCTAACCGAGCTAGCTCAGCGCTGCTAACCGAGCTAGCTCAGCTTGTCGCTCTGATAACTTAAGATCCAGACGTCCGTGACTAAAATCCTTCATCCGGTTCTGTATAGTAAAAAAATACCAATTGTATAGCATTAAAGTTCAAGAAAGGATGGTTTGCGGAAACGGTCTTTTCTTCCATTCCTGTATGTTTTCATATCGTAATATATATATATCGCAGGAGAAAAAATCGCAATGTCAGTTTTTTCCAATATCGTGCAGCCCCAATTGTTTTTATTGTGTTTGCAACTAACACCACGACCTGTGATTATACTGCAACTCATCAGCTTTGATCGTGTTGATTATAGACAGCAGCACGATCCTCTCTCAGTGTACTGACATGAAGCAGGATCCAGGAGCCCAGGCAGGTTTTTATAAATCATATAATCCCTCATGATAACCAAAGCATTAGCTAAACCCCAGAGCATCAATCACAGGAGGATTTTGATTCCTGATAACAGCAGGGATTACCGATATGTGTTCAGTAAGACTCCTATATTTGGAGGATGTGACGAGCGGTACATCTGCAAACTGCTGGGGAAGCGTTGCGATGTCCAGATTAAGACGTCTCCCTGACCTTTACTGGCATTAGTCAGTCTCTGTTTAAATAGTCAGGAACTTAAAATAACACCCAACCAATACCATACATGTATATCACTCTATGTAACACTGTCTGTAGAGGCTCAAGACAGTGTATGCCTTGTATGAGAATATACTAAAATACAATCTAAACGGATATGGTGCTGAACTTCTAATCTACACATATTTCACACATTTTAATTCGATCCAAATTGACAAACTATAATATTGCTCTTGTAGATACATATAATTAAACATAATACTGTGACAAGATCGCTTTTACATAACGTGTACTTTTACATTTAATACTTGAAGTACAGCTGTTAGTCAGACTTGAGCCAATGTACAGAATGTGTACTTTTACTTTGTGATGCGTAGGCTTGTGTACATTTATTTAAGTACAGTTAAGTTACTACTTAAGAAAAGGATCGTCTTCAAACACTGGAAAACAGATTGTAAAAGGTTAACCTGCTAAATGTAGTTTGCTTTTCCATCAAAATGTAAAACAAATGAATATTATATAAGTGTATATAATACATATCCAGGGGACAGAGTTGCACAATCAGGTGTTTGTTAGCAGATTAAGGCCAGCCATGCTTTTCTGCCTTTTATTCTTTACATACTCGCAAAATCACAATAAATCAAATTGACACAAATTGCACATTTGGGGCCGGTCGGGGCTCTTTGGGGATCTGAGGGCCCGAGGCGGTTTCACACTGCGCTCGGTAATCCAGGCCTTCATG
The DNA here is from genome assembly GCA_902827135.1 of Harpagifer antarcticus. Taxonomy (NCBI): domain Eukaryota; kingdom Metazoa; phylum Chordata; class Actinopteri; order Perciformes; family Harpagiferidae; genus Harpagifer; species Harpagifer antarcticus. The sequence continues at coordinate 205,407 of CADEHL010001088.1, read as the reverse complement.
TTTTTTAGCAGTATGTATTTATATCTTTGTCAAATGTGACCACTTGCTTTGTGCCTTTAAAGCATTTTGATCTATTATCATGGACTGAAGAGATGTAGCAAGGTCCCTGCTAAACTCACTAAGACTTCGAAGTTTTAAAGTGATAGTTTGGATTGTTTGAAGTAAGGTTGTTTGAGATACTTTTACATAGTCAGTGGTGATTTACTGAAACATTAAGAGGTTCAAATATAGCGTTCACTAAAGCTGAAAAAGTATATTTACAGAACTGTATTCTGCTTAGCTTTCATGCTGGTTCTTCATATTGCTTTAACTGCGATAAACGATTGGCCAATCAGATGAAGCCCTACTGCTCTAGATGTCCCGCCCCCCCATGTAGAAGTCGTGCTATTGGCTGAAGAGTAAAGTGTTTTAGCTGACTGTCTTGATGGCTGAAGGGAAAGAGAAGGGAGGAAGAACTCAACGAGCACGTCTGTTATTTGGAAGTATTTTGGTTTCAAGAATTATGACGTTTTCAAAACAAGAGTTTCATGCAAGTCAATCCGAACTATTAACCTGCGCAGTCAATGTATTATTTGCTAGACCACAGGGGCTTCTATGAAGGTAATAAAACCAGAGAGATTGCAGTTCAAACCTTTCTTGCCGGAAAGAATAAGACGCCATGGGTTTAAATATTAGACTGACCACCACAAATTCCATTTAAGAACTTGAATGGATAAATAAAGACCTTGCTGATAATTAAACCAGGCTGGACTTCTCTTCATGGCTCTGGTAGACCGGTTATTTAGAACATAGTGTATTCTAGTTTATATCTGAGAACATTGTCACTCTTTTCTCATCTACCAGCTTCTCTGGGTGTCTTTGTTTCGAACTGCCCACTGCAGACAGCAAATGCTTTAAATCAGGTGTGTCAAACTCAAGGCCCGGGGGCCAAATCCGGCCCGCGACTTAATTTCATGCGGCCCCACAAGAGCTTGCAAAGAATATAATATGTTATACGGTTACATGCCGATTTACAGAATCACGTTGCCCATAAACTACATGTCCCACAATGCATCTAATTTTGTGACATTCTCACGGAAGAGACTTGCAATTATTTGCCCTAGACTTCTGCTTTCAGACGTAATTAATTATGAAGTTATTACCCTATCCGATGATACTCCAATGCAGAGGCAATAATATAATATTTTGTATATATTTATATATGTATTTTAATATAGTCTTAAAGTTACAACCGGCCCTTTGAGTGCATCCATAATGCTGATGTGGCCCGTGATGAAATTGAGTTTGAAAACCCTGCTCTAAATGGAAAGCAGCGTTTGTTCTCTGCCACCTACGAGCCGGCGTCTAATTGCCTCGCTGGTTTCACAGAAACACAAACAGGCTGCCGAGTAAATGTACGTCTGCGTCAATTTCTATTTCACACTCTAATTTTAAAGTGCCTACAAGTACTGTGTCAGTTACACAGAAGACAGTAAGGTGAAATGTGTGTGTGTGTGTGTGTGTGTGTGTGTGTGTGTGTGTGTGTGTGTGTGTGTGTGTGTGTGTGTGTGTGTGTGTGTGTGTGTGTGTGTGTGTGTGTGTGTGTGTGTGTGTGTGTGTGTGTGTGTGTGTGTGTGTGTGTGTGTGTGTGTGTGTGTGTGTGTGTGTGTGTGTGTGTGTGTGTGTGTGTGTGTGTGTGTGTGTGTGTGTGTGTGTGTGTGTGTGTGTGTGTGTGTGTGTGTGTGAACACCTTGTGAGATACACTACCTGTCAGGAGGATGGCCGGGTGCACACAAGCTGTAGTAACAGGGCGATGTGTCGGCAAATCATTGTTCAAGAGATGCCACAGCTCGGTGATCAAGGCTCCATCCAGGTGGAAATGATGGATGTGCAGGACACTCGTTAAACTCTGCACACTTAAAACATTTCCTCACAACCTCTGTTCCGTTCGCCCAAGTAGCGCTGTCTGATCCTTTTGTAAATGCCAACAAATCAGAAGCATCTTGTTTGCTTTAACAACTTGAATGTAATGTTCCTCTCCCAACATCCCTCCTCAACGACCGCATCATTAATACTGGAGCTGCACTTTTGGAAATGACCAATTTTGTCACCACTTTGTTAAACATTTCTGAAAATAGCTTGCACAAATAAGATAGATAGATATATAGATAGATATATGGATAGATAGATATATGGATAGATATATGGAGATATAGATATAGATAGATAGATATATAGATAGATATATGGATAGATAGATATATGGATAGATAGATATATAGATAGATATATGGATAGATAGATATATAGATAGATATATGGAGACATAGATATAGATAGATAGATATATGGATAGATAGATATATGGATAGATAGATATATAGATAGATATATGGATAGATAGATATATGGATAGATAGATATATAGATAGATATATGGAGATATAGATATAGATAGATAGATATATAGATAGATATATGGATAGATAGATATATGGATAGATAGATATATAGATAGATATATGGAGATATAGATATAGATAGATAGATATATAGATAGATATATGGATAGATAGATATATGGATAGATAGATATATAGATAGATATATGGATAGATAGATATATAGATAGATATATGGAGACATAGATATAGATAGATAGATATATGGATAGATAGATATATGGATAGATAGATATATAGATAGATATATGGAGATATAGATATAGATAGATAGATATATAGATAGATATATGGATAGATAGATATATGGATAGATAGATATATAGATAGATATATGGATAGATAGATATATAGATAGATATATGGATAGATAGATATATAGATAGATATATGGAGACATAGATATAGATAGATAGATATATGGATAGATAGATATATGGATAGATAGATATAGATAGATATGATATAGATAGATATATGGATAGATAGATATATGGATAGATAGATATATAGATAGATATATGGATAGATAGATATATAGATAGATATATGGATAGATATATATATATATATAGATTGATATATATATAGATTGATATATAGATAGATAGATATATAGTTAGATTGATATATAGATAGATATATATATATATATATATATATATATATATATATATATGTATAGATTAGTACTTTATTGATCCTAATTTGGGAAATGTTTGCGTTGCAGCAGCATAAAAAAAGGCAATGTACATAAGAGAAACTAAGACACAGAAATAAACAGTCCAATATATTTCAGAAATATAAATAAAATAGCATTACACAGATTAAAGTTTTTGTACAATTGTAATAAATGTACTCAATTCATATGGAGTTTATAACAAGTCATCATCACAGTCCATAATGGGAAAGCGCACGTCTTACATATTCATCAAAGTAAGGTTAACTGTGCGGGAGGCCCGTTTGCAAGTGCAGGGCAGGAGTGAGCACAGTGGGGCATGGTATTTACTGTGAGAATGGGACCCTGCGTGATCACATTCAGCCACAGGACTTGGGGTAATTATAAAAAGTTGAAGGAACATACAGCTTCAAGCTGCTGGAGTTCAGCCCGGCCTGGAAAAGAAAACCCAAGCGTTGCTCACAGCGTTAGAGCGAAAAATAAAGCTCCCTCTCAAATCCGTCACCCAGGTATTGGCAGGAGGCTCCCTAATAAGCAGCTGCCTTCTGAACAAAAGGAGAGAGATAGGTGAGGTGTAGTACCAAACTGGGGTTGTTTCTTTACCACCTGCTAGCTAATTGATGACCTAGATAACGGCGGCAGACAGCTGTATAACTCACTGGTAAAGGAAAACATGGAGAGGGGGAGAAAAGGAAAAGCATCGCTCTCCCTTTGTCTTCCTGACCATCTCATCCCGAGTAAAGGTTGTGTGACTTTGATGGGTGTTTGCACAGAACATACCTCCACACAGCAATGCGTAACATTTATTTGTGTACGGCCGGTGAAGCGGTGACCTTGTGAAGTAATCCGAGCCGGGAAGCTTTTGATAGTCGGAGAAACGCCTGAGGCAGACGAGTTCAATGCTAGCTCGAACATGCACGTTATGATAATTATTTTAAATGTATTCAAACATTCAGGAACATTCAGTTTGAACGATTGAGGACATGTTTCTCACTGTTGATAACTGTCGAGTAAAGTTCTGATTTTACAAAGGAAACTGTATATTTTAATATATTCATAGTTAATTTGTACAGAATGCTAAATAAGCAGTCCAATGGTAATGATTTGTGTGGTTAATAATCCCTTCTTCATGCTCGTAGTGTTTGATCTCTATACACAGATATCTGCATATGAATACAGAATCTGTCGTCTACAGGATTTCAGTATCAAAAGCGTTTTGATTCCTGCTAAGACATCTGCATTCCCCTACATGGATCAAAAAGGGTTTCTCATCTGTTTGTAGTCCAAGAAGTATTGACCAATCCCATTTGAGTTAGCTTTGGTTGCATTGAAGTCAACAATAGGGACCCAAGGTGTTGTTAAACAATTATCTTAAGATTAGTTTATAAGCTAGCTTGTAAATTGGCTCCTTCTAAGTCAACCCAACGTTTTCTTGCATCTTGATCAAACCGTAAACAAACCGACGCACAGAAGAGAAAGTCCTACGCCGAATATCTGTTGGACCGATAGCTGGTGGGGTCAGAAAGTGCCAATCAATTATCTATCTGACCCGTTTAGGACTCTGGGATCTGGACTGCACTTTGAGGCTAATTAGTGGGTTGAGCTACTGGTGAGATGTTATTGATTGTTCTCTGTTCTCTGTCTAGAGGGGCCTGTACACATAGTTGTTTGCTGTCTCCTGTTGCTCTGGAGGGAACTTTATCAAGTCTTAAAGGTCCCCTATTATACTGTGTTTCATCAATATATCACAGGTCTCAGATATATACAGAGCCTGTCTCTGATTGGCTGAAACACCAAACAGATCATTGCAGCATTACCCATAACCCCCTCTGTTTCAGCCCTGTTTCCAAAGAGCTGATTCTCTGTCTGTTACTTTAGATGAAAATAAGGAGCCCCTCCCCACGCCCCTCTGAGAGACATTTGGTTACAAAGAACTCAATGGAGCTCTAGGAGGAGGGGGGGGGGGGGGTTACCTTGGTTGCTGATTGGCTAATGGTTACACAAGACAACACATCGTTATGACATCATAAAGTGACCAAATATTTATAGAAATGGATCAAAAAGAGAGAATCTTTGTTCCTGAAACTTTCAGAGTCTCTTTCCACAGAGGGGACACATGTTGATGTAGAAGAGACATGAAGAAGAGGGGACACATGTTGATGTAGAAGAGACATGAAGAAGAGGGGACACATGTTGATGTAGAAGAGACATGAAGAAGAGGGGACACATGTTGATGTAGAAGAGACATGAAGAAGAGGGGACACATGTTGATGTAGAAGAGACATGAAGAAGAGGGGACACATGTTGATGTAGAAGAGACATGAAGAAGAGGGGACACATGTGATGTAGAAGAGACATGAAGAAGAGGGGACACATGTGATGTAGAAGAGACATGAAGAAGAGGGGACACATGTTGATGTAGAAGAGACATGAAGAAGAGGGGACACATGTTGATGTAGAAGAGACATGAAGAAGAGGGGACACATGTTGATGTAGAAGAGACATGAAGAAGAGGGGACACATGTTGATGTAGAAGAGACATGAAGAAGAGGGGACACATGTTGATGTAGAAGAGACATGAAGAAGAGGGGACACATGTGATGTAGAAGAGACATGAAGAAGAGGGGACACATGTTGATGTAGAAGAGACATGAAGAAGAGGGGACACATGTTGATGTAGAAGAGACATGAAGAAGAGGGGACACATGTTGATGTAGAAGAGACTATGAAGAAGAGGGGACACATGTTGATGTAGAAGAGACATGAAGAAGAGGGGACACATGTTGATGTAGAAGAGACATGAAGAAGAGGGGACACATGTTGATGTAGAAGAGACATGAAGAAGAGGGGACACATGTTGATGTAGAAGAGACGTGAAGAAGAGGGGACACATGTTGATGTAGAAGAGACATGAAGAAGAGGGGACACATGTTGATGTAGAAGAGACATGAAGAAGAGGGGACACATGTTGATGTAGAAGAGGACATGAAGAAGAGGGGACACATGTTGATGTAGAAGAGACATGAAGAAGAGGGGACACATGTTGATGTAGAAGAGACATGAAGAAGAGAGGACACATGTTGATGTAGAAGAGACATGAAGAAGAGGGGACACATGTTGATGTAGAAGAGACATGAAGAAGAGGGGACACATGTTGATGTAGAAGAGACATGAAGAAGAGAGGACACATGTTGATGTAGAAGAGACATGAAGAAGAGGATTCTCCATAATCGGTGGCCTTTAAGATCACATGTGTAACCTAGGGACTAAAAACGGAATATTGGGAAGTGAGTGAATAAAAGTTTGCTGGTGTTCACGGTTCAGTACATGTTCTGTAACGTCTGGCCAGTTCAATGTTCTTAAATTGTATTTTCTGCGGGACATCTACCTTTCAAAGGGTTAAATACAAAGTTTGGATGTTTGAAGTGGGGTTTGACGAGGTACTAATCCAAAGTTAGGGTTTAGCAACTAGGCGGTCTCTACGCCACCGTGTCTCAAATGTCATATGTCTTCATGACTATACTCATCTTAGTGATGTCCACTCCATAGCTGATGGGTCCCTCACTGTCCAACATGATATTCTAACGTAAACAAATCACATGAATAAAGTAAAGACCAGGACAAATGTATGTTTCGGAGAGTCTCATCCATCACTTTAGTCCATTGTTTTTGTCTAATTCTAACCTAACTAGCGTTGGGTAATTGTGGTTTAATACATACATAACTAATGTCTTAATAACGTTTTAGATGCAGTAACTCGAACTACATCTGTTGACAAAAAGACTCCAAGGCATCCATGATATGTCCTTTTAGTCCATTGTTTGTGTCTAATTCTACCCATTGGTTATTTGTGGTTTACTACATACAGTACATAAATACATAACTAATTTCTAAATTGGTCATAAATGTGTTCGATGCAGTAACTTGAGCTACATCTGTATAGGTCCAACACAAATGCATCTTGGTTGTACATTTCTACCATACTCAACATTTTAAGGGCATCATTTCCCCCCGGGATGCTCCATCTAGCCTTCCCATTATCACCAACCAACCAATTTATTGATTTAATAAAAAGTTTTCAGCTGCCAAAACTCAGAGAAGAAGAAAAATAGTTGATCACCTTCAGTTGTTGCCATGGAAACTATATAAGTAAGTGTTGGGCTTCCTCACCTGATTCGTGGAAAGTTGTCAAGTCAGTCATTTCTTTTATTTACAGTTGATATTGTTCTGTGAAGACACTGGTCTCAGTGAAATTGCTTTCTATCCCTATACGTTGTGTGTCTAACCCTATTCTCTTCTACTTTATTTGACTTTTACAAGTCGGATCTTGCCCGAAGTCTCATTACTGTCGACCGTGTTGTAACATATGAAACCTCTCAGATAAAAACTATTCATCACATAAATCATGAAAAGCATAATGAATAAGTGACAGGTGTATTTATTATATCAATTTGATTATTGGATAAATGCAGATCCATTTAAAGAGTGTCCAATTCGTCTTCATGTTTTTATACCACCAGCTTCATACAAATAAGTTTCACTACATGTTCTATATTGATAAGATAGTTTCCTTTTCCTCTTTATTGAATCCACCGTGTCCTTCATCTCCATCAAACGGTGACACGGTGAACCTGGGATCTAAGACGTCTCCGAAATACTTCAATTCTGATCCAATCAAGACGGGGACAGGAAAATGCTGAGACGTTTTCATTAGCTTCTTCAGTGGCCTGGCTTCGGCTTGAGCATGAGAAAATGTCTTTATCTCAAACACACAGATTCTGATTTATCGGCTCTCTCTGTTGCAGTTTAACTTTGTCGGCAAACTCCTCGGGCCACGCGGGAACTCGTTAAAGAGACTACAGGAGGACACACTCACAAAGATGTCGATTCTCGGGAAAGGATCCATGAGAGAGAAAGAAAAGGTAACGCTCTACTTTCTTTTCCTTTCACTCTTTTACCTTCACCCCATTTTATTTTGCTGCTGTTTGAAGTAACAGTGTGTTGGACTGTCCTTTACACGTTCAGATATACACATCTCCATAGTGCTCTGGTTCAATGTTCCAAAATATACCAGATTACTTTACACCAGATTAAAGCTTCTTCATTTAAAGAGTCCTCTCCTGCTGATGTCCAGGTGTATTTCAGTATGTAGTGTCTCTACTTTAAAGAGTTCTCTCCTGTTGATGTTCAGGTGTATATCAGTATGTAGTGTCTCTACTCTAAAGAGTCCTCTCCTGCTGATGTTCAGGTGTATATCAGTATGTGTCTCTACTTTAAAGAGTCCTCTCCTGCTGATGTTCAGGTGTATATCAGTATGTAGTGTCTCTACTTTAAAGAGTCCTCTCCTGCTGATGTTCAGGTGTATATCAGTATGTAGTGTCTCTACTTTAAAGAGTCCTCTCCTGCTGATGTTCAGGTGTATATCAGTATGTAGTGTCTCTACTTTAAAGAGTCCTCTCCTGCTGATGTTCAGGTGTATATCACTATGTAGTGTCTCTACTTTAAAGAGTCCTCTCCTGCTGATGTTCAGGTGTATATCAGTATGTAGTGTCTCTACTTTAAAGAGTCCTCTCCTGCTGATGTTCAGGTGTATTTCAGTATGTAGTGTCTCTACTTTAAAGAGTCCTCTCCTGCTGATGTTCAGGTGTATATCACTATGTAGTGTCTCTACTTTAAAGAGTCCTCTCCTGCTGATGTTCAGGTGTATATCAGTATGTAGTGTCTCTACTTTAAAGAGTCCTCTCCTGCTGATGTTCAGGTGTATATCAGTATGTAGTGTCTCTACTTTAAAGAGTCCTCTCCTGCTGATGTTCAGGTGTATATCAGTATGTAGTGTGTACTTTAAAGAGTCCTCTCCTGCTGATGTTCAGGTGTATATCAGTGTGTAGTGTCTCCACTTTAAAGAGTCCTCTCCTGCTGATGTTCAGGTGTATATCAGTATGTAGTGTCTCTACTTTAAAGAGTCCTCTCCTGCTGATGTTCAGGTGTATATCAGTGTGTAGTGTCTCTACTTTAAAGAGTCCTCTCCTGCTGATGTTCAGGTGTATATCAGTATGTGTCTCTACTTTAAAGAGTCCTCTCCTGCTGATGTTCAGGTGTATATCAGTGTGTAGTGTCTCTACTTTAAAGAGTCCTCTCCTGCTGATGTTCAGGTGTATATCAGTATGTGTCTCTACTTTAAAGAGTCCTCTCCTGCTGATGTTCAGGTGTATATCAGTATGTAGTGTCTCAACTTTAAAGAGTCCTCTCCTGCTGATGTGCAGGTGTATATCAGTATGTGTCTCTACTTTAAAGAGTCCTCTCCTGCTGATGTTCAGGTGTATATCAGTATGTAGTGTCTCAACTTTAAAGAGTCCTCTCCTGCTGATGTTCAGGTGTATATCAGTATGTAGTGTCTCTACTTTAAAGAGTCCTCTCCTGCTGATGTGCAGGTGTATATCAGTATGTGTCTCTACTTTAAAGAGTCCTCTCCTGCTGATGTTCAGGTGTATATCAGTATGTAGTGTCTCAACTTTAAAGAGTCCTCTCCTGCTGATGTGCAGGTGTATATCAGCATGTAGTGTCTCTACATGTCTCCATGCTTTAATGTTCAAAAAGCTCATACTGTCTGTGCTGCAGCACCTCTTTTCACCCTCTGTCTGAAACCAGAGTCCAGTCTGCTCTGATTGGTTAGCTGGCCGGCACTGTTCTGATTGGTCAACCGCTTAGATATGTCCCGCCCCTTAGCCTATCATGTCCAATGTGTTGGAGCGCTAGCCAATAGGAGTGCAAGTTTTACAAAGTGATTTCACTTTCTTTTTTTTTTCGGATGTGAATGTTTTCAGCTTCTTTTTCTGAATTGTTTGGTAATGTAATCAAATAGTGAAAAACGTCCATTAAATCTGTGATATGTCCAATAGACAGTCTTACAATATTCAGCTTATTAACATAGGAAACTAAAATACTAAGAAAATGTTCATTTGTTTTAAATAAATGACTTTGCAAACTGGATGGACTTCGTGGATCTAATGTTATGATTGTAGATGTATGGCAGAGGGTTAGTACGGTTGTTGTATAATTAGAAACCCAACTGTTTATAAAACTTTTGTACCTTAACTTACTCACTCTTAGAAATATGAGCACATTTCATTACTTTTTAGATTTGTTTTCTTCTTTTCTCTTGAACCTTAGCTCTCTGTTTATCTGACTCGTCTCACAGAAGTGAGCTTAACGCCACGGAACACTCACACTAAATTTGATTGACAGCTCACGGGTCACATACGGTTTTTGAAAAACAGCTTCGACTTGAAAACACATTTTCAAAGTTTATGTAAATATGAATGATCTTGGGGATCACCAAACACGGCTGACATCTTTCAAAGCCTGCTCTTTCTTAGTAAACAAAATAAACACAATCACATCGAGAGCCGAATGTAAGCAGCAGAGCACTGTGTATTTAAAGTATTTCACAAGATAAGGAAACAAGGTAACACTTTATATTAAGGTACACAAATTCACCATCAACTAGTTCGCTTATTAGCAGTATATTGGCTCTTTATTAGTCATTATAAAATACATATTAATGCCTTATTCTACAAGTCATAGTTTTTCCTCAATAACCCTCTAATTAGGGCTTATTTATTGCAAGGAAGTTGTTGTGCATGAGTTTGGGTCTTAATATGCGCTGCTCAATACGGGCCTAATAAGGCAGTAGTACCACATGAATAGTTATTCTCCCATAACTAAAAAATATGATCTATTCTTATGTAACAAGACATGAAACTATAACGCAGCGTCCACACGGCGGCGTGCGTTGAAGCTTGCCGGTGGGCGTGTCTGAAACTCGACCAACAACCAATCACATGAATCTCCCGCCCCGGACACACAAGCACGCAGTTTGATTGGCTAGAGCTTGTACTGGCATATGATTCGATTGGCTGACGCTTCCGTCGAAGCTTCAAAAGTTGAACATTGCTCAACTTTTGCAGCGTGTAGCGATGCTCCCACAATGCAGTTCGGCGAAGCGTGACGTCACCCCATTCAAAGTGAACGGGCAGAAGCTTCAACGCACGCCGCCGTGTGGACGGGCTGTCAGTGTTAATTGTGTCTAAATAACTCAAAATGATGGTGGTGAATGTGTATACCTGTTACCGAAATAATAAATACTAATTTGAACATAAATGGAATTAGTAAAAATATCCAGTTTAATGACTTCTATCATACGTGACATAAACGTCTCTTTAGCAGCAGAATTGATTGCAGACTGGACTGGTTAGCGAGGATGAATCGACTTCACTTGGCTTCACTGCCTCTTTCCTCTTCCTCTGGTTGTCAGCGGTGATTTGTTGGCGCCGATGATTCTCGCTATCATATAGAACATACTTTTTGATTACTGTGATCAATAGCCTTTGATGGTGGACTTCTCTGGAGTACCCGGAGAAAAAGATCTGTCTCGCTGGATGCGCTGACCTCAGCAGCCTCTGCATGTCTGCACACACTGCAGGATTTATGACGGACAGCTTTCGGTCGCTTCATGTGGCGCTGCTTTCCTCGGTTTAGAAGGAACTAAACTGGTAATTTATCTTCAGCTGGGTGCTTGGTTTCGGTGTTGCTGTGCAGCTTGTAACATCGAATTAATTTGTTCAAACATGTATTGACTTTGTCTGTCTACAAATGTACTTTATTCAAAACACAAACCTAATTTACTTTCAGGCAGGATAAGCAAAACAAAGAGACATGCCCGCCATATGGTATGCCTTCAAATCGAAAGCATATCGAAAAGGATACAAAATAAATACTGAAGTAAATACAAAAACTTTCAATTACAATAATGATATTATTAAAAAAATAATTACCAATTTATTATTATTTGAAGAAAAACGTCCCATCGTTCAAAATACTTTAAATAATATTAATAATAAGGAGAATTATATAAATATTGATCTATACATAATTCTGCTTGATCATCATAGCTTTGAGCTCTTAACATTCCTTGTGTAGGTCAAAGTCTAGGACACCCCTGAAAGAAAAGGAATGGGAACTTCCAAGACCTTTTTGAGTTTAAAAAAAGCTGTCTTGCCATTACATAGGCACCATTGGGAAACACATATCTTGTATTTTTACTCTACTTCTGGGATGCACCAGAAGGTAATGTTCAAGACAATAAATGGGAATGTAATTGTGGTCAACCCAGCATAAGGGTTGGGATGGCGTTACAAAGCGTACGTTGTTCAGAACATTCCCTTTAAAATCTCACCCATGGCGGAGTCAACGTCTAGGACACCACTGAAAGAAAAGGTAACTTTCAACACTTTTTTAAGTTGAACAAAGTTGTCTTGTCATCTTGTCATTACATAGGCAGCATTGGAAGCAACATATCTATTCATATTTTTAAAAACGTACTGTGCTGTATTTATTCTGGTCTTGCTCGAAAAACCAGCATAAAAGCCGGGTTGGCGTTAGAAAGCCGGGTTGGTGTTAGAAAGCCGGGTTGGCGTTAGAAAGCCGGGTTGGCGTTAGAAAGCCGGGTTGGCGTTAGAAAGCCGGGTTGGCGTTAGAAAGCCCGGTTGGCGTTAGAAAGCGTACGATGTTCAGAACATTCCCTTTAAAATCTCACCCATGGCGGAGACGCTGCAAAGAGCCGGGGTAATTGCTCAAATATTTGCTGCTGCAGGACCTTGATCTCGTGTGGACAGGAGCGGTGTGCAGAGAGGCTGAAAGGCACCGAGCTGTCGCAACCCCCCATCATCCACCTTTCTCCCTGGGACTTTGACTCCATCTTTATATTTCCCTGATACACGATCAATTTGTTTCACTTTTGGTTGGTCCTGCATCTGGTTTAGTTGCTAGGGTTCAGAATCAGAAACAGGTTTATTACCAGGTAGGTTGACACGTACGAGGAATTTGACTTTTTTTGTAAACAAATAACATTACGAAATATTAATAAAGATAGCAGTATTTACATATCATTAAATTGGAATCAAAAATATGGAATAACATTTGGCAGTAATACAAAAAGAAAACGGATATCGTGTACAATTGGGGTTTCCGGGGTTGGAATAGATTGCACTGGGCTACAAATCTGTGTGTGTGTGGCCTATTATTACTATACTTGTGGGGACCTAAATCTGTTTACACAGTCACGTGTGGGGACTCGCCTCCCTTATGGGGACAAAATGGAGATCCCCATGAGGGGAATAATTAATTTTAGGGTGAAGACTTGGTTAGGGTAAAGGTTAGGGTTAGGCATGTGTTGGTTATGGTTAAGGTTAGGATCAGTCTCCAGGAAATGCATGTAAGTCAATGTAATGTCCCCTGAAGTGTGTGTGTGTGTGTGTGTGTGTGTGTGTGTGTGTGTGTGTGTGTGTGTGTGTGTGTGTGTGTGTGTGTGTGTGTGTGTGTGTGTGTGTGTGTGTGTGTGTGTGTGTGTGTGTGTGTGTGTGTGTGTGTGTGTGTGTGTGTGTGTGTGTGTGTGTGTCTGGCTGTGGTGAGAGGATCCTCTTCTGTGTTTAATGTGTCTTGTGGGAGGGCTTTGAGGGTTGGAAAGTGTTTGGCTTAGGTGTTGATTATTGTTAGGGTCTGTTTCAATATTGAGGTGTGGAGAAAAGTTGAGGTGGGAGATTTTCACATCTGCATTGGGGAAGGCGGTGAGTGATTGCTTTGTCAGTTATGCAAATGATACGCCGTGAAGTTGTTTGCGGCCTGCCAGTAAACCCAAAGCAGAAGAAGAAGAAGTGACGTCAGCGGCTTCATTTGCCTAATCCTCCCCCAGGGACTTATTCCGGTGTGAACGCGATCTGTACTTAGTTCATGAGAACTAAAGAGTTCTCAAGAACCTTTGTGTGAAAGGTACTGGGGTGTGTCTGGGGTTGTGGAGTCCTGGCAGATTTTGAGGATGTGTTCGGTTTTGGCTTCGGAGTAGATGTCTTGTTTGAGGAAGGGGATGTTGTTGGCGTTAGGATTGAAATACTTTCATTGTTGCAAGGACTGCTTTGTATGTGAAATAACTTTCTTACAGCAACATATTAAACTAGTTTTGTAGGTCCATTATCATTTGAAGCTGTAGAAATAATATCATCACAGTTCAAGATGACCGTGCTTTGAAACAAATTATTACACTTGCCAGCTTACAGGATGTTTGGTTCAATATATCGATGTTTAATACGAGTAGATCCTGCCTCGCTGGTTGTACAGTAGCTGTTCAATATATTGGTGTTGCCTCATTGCATTTCATTATGTTGTCCTTGCTGATGTCTTGCTCTGTCTGCCTAACTTCTGCAAACTAAAGCATTTTTACTTTTACAGATACACCAATGCTCTCGGCCAAATGTTCTTTTTAAGAACTATAATTAATAGAAGCAACACTTTTGTAATGGAAATTAAATGTGCATATCGGAGAGAAACTAGTAGGCCAATGAGAGAATTAAATAGCCTTTTTATTATCCATCTAAAACCATGTATTTATTTATGTATGAACACAAAACTAATTATAAATCAGTATCTATTAACAAGCATTTCAAGGTTCTTTTGTTATAGTAACTCCCAGTGGTGCAAACACGGTTTTTCTGGATTGACAATATGTTTAAAACCATAATGTATGTATTATTGGATCTACAAAAATGTTTGATATGCCTGACACTGATTGGTCGGACACTCGTCATGGCAACCGGACAATTTTGACCTTTGTCAGCATTGGGTAAGGTCTTGGACTGTAGGCTATGTACGATGTAAAGACTCTTTCTCTGCCCTCATGTGTTGTCGTCTTTGGAAAATGGATGTTTGAGCTGTTTTTCTGCGGTAATGGTTTAACAGTGAAAGTAGATCTGACCCGATCACCTCTGGACTTTGATTGGCTTTTGAATGAAAGACATTGATTGGGCTGTATATCTGAATAGGACTAGAGCTGAAATAGAAAGAAACATACACCATTCAGTGCCTAAAAACATATGAAAGGACCTCTAAATATGTCACGGTTGAGTGAAGGAAGCAGGACCCAAGCGCAGATAACTTTGATAAACCTTTATTTCAAGGCTAAAATGGAACGAATACAGAAAAACACAGAACACTCACCGGTGGAGTCCGTCACCAACAAAAGAAGCACCGACCCTGAACACAGCACGAGACAAGACTAAATACAGGGAGGGATAATTACAAGACACAGGTGAACACAATCGGCTAACGAGACACAGGTGAGGAGGGAGGAGAAAAACACAAGAGCCACAGGTGAACACAATTAGCTAACGAGACACAGGTGAGGAGGGAGGAGAACACACAGGGACACTAACGACAGGAGGAAAACATGACAGAGAACAGTGAAAACACCCAAACCTAGACAGAACTGTGACAGAACCCCCCCCTCAAGGGACGGATTCCAGACGTCCCTAAACCCCAACACAAAAAATCCAAAAAAGTCCAGCAGGGTGGGTGGAGGGGGTCCGGAGGAGGGACGTATCCCTAGGCCACCAGGGTGGGTGGAGGGGGTCCGGAGGACGGGACTAAGCTGACCGCCCAGGAGCCCAGTAGGGGACCAGGAAATGATCTCGGGCGGACGGCCCGGGGGCACGGCAGAAGCCGAGAAGGGGGACTCGGGCGGACGGCCTGGGGGCAAGGCAGAGTCCATGGTGGGGGTCTCGGGCGGACGGCCCAGGGGCAAGGCAGAGTCCATGGTGGGGCGAAGGCCACAGCGGGCGAACTCAGGGGGCCGAGCATGAGGGCGAAGGCAGCGGCAGGAAGAGTCAGGGGGCCGGGCTCGAGGACGAGGGCAGCGGCAGGAAGAGTCAGGGGGCCGGGCTCGAGGACGAGGGCAGCGGCAGGAAGAGTCAGGGGGCCGGGGCCGCGGACGAAGACCGCGGCTCACAGAGGGTCGGGATCGAGGGCGAAGACCACGGCAGGAAGAGTCAGGGGGCCGGGCTCGAGGACGAGGGCAGCGGCAGGAAGAGTCAGGGGGCCGGGCTCGAGGACGAGGGCAGCGGCAGGAAGAGTCAGGGGGCCGGGGCCGCGGACGAAGACCGCGGCTCACAGAGGGTCGGGATCGAGGGCGAAGACCACGGCAGGAAGAGTCAGGGGGCCGGGCTCGAGGACGAGGGCAGCGGCAGGAAGAGTCAGGGGGCCGGGCCCGAGGACGAGGGCAGCGGCAGGAAGAGTCAGGAGGCCGGGCCCGCGGACGAAGACCGCGGCTCACAGAGGGTCGGGATCGAGGGCGAAGACCAGACAGCTCCGGAGGCCGGGCAGGACCCGGTGTCGGCCGGACAGGAACCGGAGCCGGCGGGACAGGCTTCGGCAGGATCCCCCACGGAAGAGGACCAGGAGTTGGCAGGACCCCCAGCAGGAGAGCGGTTGGCGGGA
Source organism: Harpagifer antarcticus (assembly GCA_902827135.1). Classification (NCBI taxonomy): domain Eukaryota; kingdom Metazoa; phylum Chordata; class Actinopteri; order Perciformes; family Harpagiferidae; genus Harpagifer; species Harpagifer antarcticus. Next base: position 188,964 of record CADEHL010001088.1, on the reverse strand, counting down.
CCTCCGACGAGACAGGACAAAAGGTTGGCAGTACCCCCGGCAGGAGAGTAGACGGCGGGACCTCCAACGGCACAGGACACAGGGTTGGCAGTACCCCCGGCAGGTGAGTAGACGGCGGGACCTCCAACGGAACAGGACATAGGGTTGGCAGGACCCCCGGCAGGAGAGTAGTCGGCGGGACCTCCAACGGGACAGGACATGGGGTTGGCAGGAACCCCGGCAGGAGAGTAGTCGGCGAAAGCACCGACCAGAGATGGACCCAGCAGATGACCCATTTGAGGTGGAATTACAGCATTTTTCCTTTGCTTTGGCTGGCTGCTATGATTGGTGGAGGGGAGCGTCCAGTGTTCGGCAGAAGGAGGCCGCTCTGGTAGAGGCGCACCGGTTGGCTATGGAGAAACCGGACTTGGTGAAGTTCTTACCTGACTGGAGGTTGAACTTCATCTGGGTGTGTGATTTCCAGCCTGCGGACTATAAACGTCTCGGTGTGTTCCGTCTGGAGTCAACCAGTGCTTCCGCCCCAGTTCCTGCTCCTGTCCAAGAGGCGTTTTCTGGAACTCGGCTGGCTTTTGGAGGTCCACGGAGCCTTCAGGCGGCTTCTAGGAGAAGGAGTCGCAAGTCCAGGCTAGCAATCCGAGCCCCAAGAGTCATGGTTCCGGCTACAGAACCGGCCCACACAGCCATCATTCAGGCCCCAGTTCTGGCCCCAGCAGCCATCATTCCGGCCCCAGTTCTGGCCCCAGTAGCCATGGTTCCAGACCTAGTTCTGGCCCCAGCAGCCATGGTTCCAGCCTTAGCTCTGGCCCCAGCTGTCCTAGTCCCTTCTCTAGTCCCTTCTCCAGTCCCACCTCTAGTCACTTCTCAAGTCCCTCCTCGAGTCACTTCTCTAGTCCATTCCCCTCAGGTCTCCTCTCGAGTTCCCTCTCAAGTCCCCTCTCAGGTCCCCTCTCGAGTTACCTCTCGAGTCACCTCTCGAGTTCCTTCTCGAGTCCACTCTCCAGTTTCCTCTCAAGTTCCCTCTCAAGCCCTCTCTCGAGTCCCCACTCAAGCCCCTACTCATGTCCAGTTGGAGGTCCCGCAGACTAGTCTTCTGCCGGGGGTCCTGCCAACCCCATGTCCTGTACCGTTGGAGGTTCCGCTGGGGGTCCTGCCAACCCCATGTCCTGTACCGTTGGAGGTTCCGCTGGGGGTCCTGCCAACCTCATGTCCTTCTGTCACGGTTGAGTGAAGGAAGCAGGACCCAAGCGCAGATAACTTTGATAAACCTTTATTTCAAGGCTAAAATGGAACGAATACAGAAAAACACAGAACACTCACCGGTGGAGTCCGTCACCAACAAAAGAAGCACCGACCCTGAACACAGCACGAGACAAGACTAAATACAGGGAGGGATAATTACAAGACACAGGTGAACACAATCGGCTAACGAGACACAGGTGAGGAGGGAGGAGAAAAACACAAGAGCCACAGGTGAACACAATTAGCTAACGAGACACAGGTGAGGAGGGAGGAGAACACACAGGGACACTAACGACAGGAGGAAAACATGACAGAGAACAGTGAAAACACCCAAACCTAGACAGAACTGTGACAAAATAACTTTGGTGTGTTACTGTTACCGATGAATTGAGGCCAGTAAAGGGCAGACACAGCTTTCATCTCTAGTGATGAAAGATTTCTTCAGAATATAAACAAAGCGGATGTAGCTGAGCAGTTCATGATGGAATTCGCCCCCATTTTCCCAGTGTCTGTCCTTTTACTTCATTTGAATCTGAATGCTCCAAGCTCGCTTTACCTCTAAGCTCCGTCTGTAGGAGCTTGTGCGTCGAGAGCATTTTGGCCGTCTGTTTTCAGGGTGAACGGCTTTTCCTAAGCAGATTTACAGAGGAAAGAAAAGTAAACAAGAGGAAGATGCTGCCAGTAGATATGAAAAACAGACAGCTGTAATCTCCCGCCGTGGGCTGCTGAGCTGATATAGGACTCTGCTGGATCACCAAGGCTTCTTATCAGCACTGGGGGAGACTGTGCATGGATGAAAACTGATATTATATCTATAGCACAGTAGCATATGCAAATGATGCCGTCACACACTGGTTCCATATGAAATGACATATCCACCAGTTATGACATTGACTCCTTTCCCATGACCGCACGGTGGGAAAATCGAGCTGAAGAAGTCATAGTTTTCAAAGAAACTGATGACAAATGCTGCCGTTACACCGAGCTGTTCCTTTGTATCTGATGATAGTTAAAGCACACCATAGTGATTGTTTTTCACATCTTACTTTTCCATGCAAATCAACAAAGGAACACATGAAAGGGAAGAGGAGAGACAGATCTGCAAGACGTCGACTTTTTCTAACACCCTGCTTACACTCCCTGCAATGGGGCAATGCGCAAAGGAGCCCTCTGCTCGTAAAGCACAGATTTATGGGGGGAATTAACATATAATTAACATACCACAGGCACTCTTAAAAAGAAGGTTATTTATAATTAGGTGACATCAGAGACACTGGGTTGCATTGCGCTGGAGAGGAAGAAGAGGATTGGAAAGGCCCCGGAGAAGACTTGTTTTTCATTTTAGTTTGAGAAGGAGAAACTGGGACGCCAAACTTGTTGTTTCCTCTGCGTTGTGGTGGGAGGCTTTTGGGGGTTTCGCTGTCCTATTTCTCGCCATCAATCACATTAAAGTGGCTTCTGTCGGGTCTGAATGGCCGGTGCAACCCCTCGCTGTTTACTCACTTTATTTGTCTGTTGCAGTTTAAATTAACTCCTGCAGAAAAGTGGTGAAAAGGAGTGCGTTACATCTACTTTCAGAAGTTCAACCAGAAGTGGGAAGTAGTGGAGTACAAATACTTTGTTACTGTACTTAAGTACATTTTTCTGGTACCAGTATACCTTACTCCACTACTTATTTTTCTGACGACTTTTTACTTTGACTTCTTACATGTTGAACTAAAATACCTGTACTTTCTACTTCTTACATGTTGACCCCAAATACCTGTACTTTCTACTTCTTACATGTTGAACACAAACACCTGTACTTTCTACTTCTTACATGTTGAACTCAAATACCTGTACTTTCTACTTCTTACATGTTGAACCCTAATACCTGTACTTTCTACTTCTCTCATTTCCCAAACAGCTGGTTCCTTTAGTCTGAATGTGTGTTTGATGCGTGATCATTATTCTTTAGAGTCATTGCGTGCCTATTGATTTGAACACGATCCGTGTATCCATCATTTCCTGGTCTTCTCTAAAGAAGAGGGACCAATGGAAACGTTGTCATGTTGCCGTTGTTCAGCATGGACACATTCATTAGCTAACAATGACATTATTGTTCTATTAATATAAAGGGAGGTCAGGTACTCTTTATAACAGCTGCTAGTTATGGGTACTTTTTACTGAAGTACATTTCAAAGCCTCTTTTACTTGAGTAAATAAGTTTAGTCAGTACTTCTACTTTCACCAGAGTCTGTTTAAACACAAGTATCTGTACTTCTACTTGAGGAAAGGATGTGTTTACTTTTGCCATCTCTGAGTTTAACAAATACTTGATACCTCAGAATCTGTGACTTTCTACATGTTGACGGTACCTGTGGTTCCAAAGAGTTGATTGGGGACTCGTTAAGAATCAAACAAGGAATAACTTGGTATTTACATGAGTTAGTGAAGAGAGATATTACTGAGTCAAATGCATGAAAATAAAGATGTCATGTGAAATGCAAATCTGGAGTAGCAGTTGTTTTGAACAGACTTTATTGGCAGTATCCATCCAACATGTCTGACCTCACAAGCTGATCACCTTGTGTTACACTCCACCACACAGATGGATCAATGCATCAGAGCATTTGGACGTACATCTGTTAAACTAATTTAGCTTCTTTCAGATCAACACTTTATTCTTAAAGTTAGCAAGTTTTTAAAGGAGTTGTGATAAAAGCGTGTACGGACATTTGGAGTCAGACTTGAAACCCCATTGAGTTTGACTGCCTAAAAACATGGCAAATTGATATTTTAGGGCTGTTGACAGTATTTTAAGATTTATGGAGTGATAAAAAGAGATATCCAAAATCCCTTATGTAAAAACGTTAGATTCTAATGAGTACAAAATGAAACAATAATTTTGAACCTGGCATTATCCAAAGTTCAGATTTGTGTTCCTGAAATGTATTAAAATGTGCGCATATGTAATGAAATGATAGCTAATATGCATATTTAAACATGCTATTTCAGAAAACTTGTAATACAAAAAACAATTGTCTTAATGTAAGTAATTAACTGGAGAAATGTCTTGCTGATACCTTTAAGTAAAAACAAATCCCCTATTCACCTGTAGTGTCTCGCCTTAAAGGTCCCCGATTATACTGTTTTTCATCAATATATGTCTCAGATGTATACAGAGCTCTGATTGGCTGAAACACCAAACGGATCATTGCAGAATTACCCATAATCCCCTCTGTTTCAGCCCTGTTTCCAAAGTGCTGTTTCTCTGTCTGTTACTTTAGATGAAAATAAGGAGCCCCTCCCCACGTCCCTCTGAGAGAGATTTGGTTACAAAGAACTCAATGGTGCTCTAGGAGGAGATTCAGGTGATAAGGTGTGGGGGGGGGTTACCTTGGCCGCTGATTGGCTAATGGTTACACAAGACAAAACATCGTTATGACATCATCAAGTGGCTAAAATCTGATCAGATCATTTGCAGACAGGTTTTTATAGAAATGGATCAAAAAGAGAGAAAATCTTTGTTCCTGAAACTTTCAGAGTCTCTTTCCACAGAGGGGACACATGTTGATGAAGAAGAGACATGAAGAAGAGGGGACACATGTTGATGTAGAAGAGACATGTAGAAGAGGGGACACATGTTGATGTAGAAGAGACATGAGGAAGAGGGGACACATGTTGATGTAGAAGAGACATGTAGAAGAGGGGACACATGTTGATGTAGAAGAGACATGTAGAAGAGGGGACACATGTTGATGTAGAAGAGACATGAAGAAGAGGGGACACATGTTGATGTAGAAGAGACATGTAGAAGAGGGGACACATGTTGATGTAGAAGAGACATGTAGAAGAGGGGACACATGTTGATGTAGAAGAGACATGAGGAAGAGGGGACACATGTTGATGTAGAAGAGACATGAAGAAGAGGGGACACATGTTGATGTAGAAGAGACATGAAGAAGAGGGGACACATGTTGATGTAGAAGAGACATGAAGAAGAGGGGACACATGTTGATGAAGAAGAGACATGAAGAAGAGGGGACACATGTTGATGTAGAAGAGACATGAAGAAGAGGGGACACATGTTGATGTAGAAGAGACATGGAGAAGAGGGGACACATGTTGATGTAGAAGAGACATGAAGAAGAGGGGACACATGTTGATGTAGAAGAGACATGGAGAAGAGGGGACACATGCTGATGTAGAAGAGACATGGAGAAGAGGGGACACATGTTGATGTAGAGGAGACATGAAAAAGTGGATTTTGTATAATGGGTCCCCTTTAAATGAAATATCTTGATTTGGTAAATGTAAAAATGTCTAAAAGAACCGACAACATTCCCTTTTATTTTGTACTAAGTGCTTCTTATTCATTCTAAACTACGACCAGCATAGTTGAGAGAACCTGCGCACTGTCAACAAGCAGTCCTTGATGTTACTTTAAAACGTGGATCTGTAGGACTATACTGTCCAAAGTAAAGGGAACCATAGTATGATGGGTAAACTAAAGTGTTGGACAACATTTCACCAATAATGGTGCTAGCAGCAAGGTCATGGGATTACCTCTTCCCTTATATATCTACCCCAGATTGCAAGATAATCCAAAGGCTTTATGATTCATCCCCTGAGGGACATGAATACTACAACATCTGTGTCAATCCATGTTTAAAAAAATAGTTATTTCACTGATTTTAATTGCACATTTTGACATGCTGGGGACAGAGGGGGTCGCTAAAGGTCAGAAGGGTCAATACAATAGTCACCAGGGGTATCTGTACCAAATGATTTTACTTCAAAAACATTATTGACAAAGCAAATGTTTGTAAAAGATAAGGTAGTTATTTTTAGGGTTAGGGTTACGGGTCACCAATTATTTGAAGTCAAATTGTTGTCGAAATATTTTTTAAATATGGAGGTTTCCTGCTTTTGGCAGTTTTTGTATAATATTAAGTGAATATCTTTGGGTTTTGGGTCGACCACACAACACATTACCGTTGACTTAAAAACTGGGACATGTTATAGACAAAATGAGTCCAGTTTAATCTTCAATGACCATCATTAATTTCCTTTTAAACTAATTTTATTTGAACAGAATGAGATCAAAAAAGCAGAGCAGAGATATTCTGATCAACTTCATGAAAGCCCAAACTTTATCTGCACATATATAACGAGGACAGACAGCTGTGTGAAAACAAAAGCAATCTGTTAACCCAGACAGCTGCAGTGGAAAGACTTGTCAGGATCGTCTGTTTGCAGACTCGTTCGTTTACAATAACCCACATACAGGACTGTCTCAGAAAATTAGAATATTGTGATAAAGTTCTTTATTTTCTGTAATGCAATTAAAAAAACAAAAATGTCATACATTCTGGATTCATTACAAATCAACTGAAATATTGCAAGCCTTTTATTATTTTAATATTGCTGATTATGGCATACAGCTTAAGAAAACTCAAAAATCCTATTTCAAAAAATTGGAATAGTTCCTCAGACCAAGTAAAAAAAAAAGATTTATAACAGCAAAACACAATCAAACATTTGAAAATGTCCATTAATGCACTCAGTACTTGGTTGGGAATCCTTTTGCACGGATTACTGCATCAATGCGGCGTGGCATGGAGGCAATCAGCCTGTGGCATTGCTGAGGTGTTATGGATGCCCAGGATGCTTCAATAGCGGCCTTTAGCTCATTAGCATCGTTGGGTCTGGTGTCTTTCAGCTTCTTCTTCACAATACCCCACATATTCTCTATGGGGTTCAGGTCAGGGGAATTTGCAGGCCAATCGAGGACAGTAATGCCATGGTCAGTACACCAGTTACTGGTGGTTTTGGCACTGTGGGCAGGTGCCAGATCATGCTGGAAAATGAATTCCTCATCTCCATAGAGCTTTTCAGCAGACGGAAGCATGTAGTGCTCTAAAATCTCTTGGTACACAGCTGCATTTACTCTGGGCTTGATGAAACACAGTGGACCAACACCAGCAGCTGACATGGCTCCCCAAACCATCGCTGACTGTGGGAACTTCACACTGGATTTCAAGCAACTTGGATTTTGCTCCTCTCCAGCCTTTCTCCAGACTCTGGCACCTTGACTTCCAAATGAAATACAAAACTTGCTTTCGTCTGAAAAGAGGACTTTGGACCACTGTGCAACTGTCCAGTGCTTCTTTTCCTTAGCCCAAGTCAGACGCCTCTTCCGTTGTCTTGAGTTCAGAAGTGGCTTGACCATGGGAATACGGCTATTGTAGCCCATTTCCCGGATACGTCTGTGAACAGTGACTTTTGATACCTGGACTCCAGCTTCAGTCCACTGTCTTTGAAGCTCCCCCAAATTCTGGAAGCGACTCTTCTTCACAATGCTGTTAAGGCTGCGGTCATCTCTCTTGGTTGTGCAGCGTTTCCTGCCACATTTCCCCCTTCCAACAGACTTTTTGTGGATGTGCTTTGAAACTGCACTCTGTGAACAGCTTGCTCTTTGAGAAATTTCTTTTTGTGTCTTACCCTCCTGATGGAGGGTGTCAATGACGGTCCTCTGGACAGCAGTCAGATCAGCAGTCTTCCCCATACTTGTGATTTAGTTTACTGAACCAAGCTGAGTGTTTTTCAAGGCTCAGGAAACCCTTGCAGGTGTTTCGAGTTAATTAGACGATTCAAGTGATTCGTTGAACACCCTACTAGTATACTTTTTCATGATATTCTAATATTTAGAGATAGGATATTTGAGTTTTCTTAAGCTGTATGCCATAATCAGCAATATTAAAATAATAAAAGGCTTGCAATATTTCAGTTGATTTGTAATGAATCCAGAATGTATGACATTTTTGTTTTTTTAATTGCATTACAGAAAATAAAGAACTTTATCACAATATTCTAATTTTCTGAGACAGTCCTGTACATATTTCCTCTGTCTTTTTTGTAACTTTCCAGCATCAAACCTCATTACGTAACTTCAGGGATGCAAACGTGTCACCTTTCGGCGAAATTCGCCGTTTTGAATCCAAAATAGGTCGTTTGTGTGTGTTGTGTATGGGACCCGGAGTAATCTGCGGCCGCGAGCCGTTTTGTGCCATCATGACACGCATGGTGTTCTTTTTTTATATATTATAATGAAGCTCGAGTCTTCCTGCCTGTCGGCTCTGCTCATCGATGTATATGCTCCGGTATGAGGGTCTAGCTTCAGCAGCTACATTACCTACGGCCCGCTACGGGTGCGTTCGTTAATATTAATCCGGAGTCACTGTGGCACAGACTGGACCGCTGGTGAACAGCTGTTGGAACGGGCCGCGCAGGTGTTCAGAGCAGAGCTCCCTGTCGGAGCGGCAGAGCGTGATGTGCACTAAAAAGTTTTTCTGTCGCAATATTATCGTTGAGCTAGCTAACTAGCATACATTGTCACTATCTGCTAACGTTAGCTTTAGCTATAAACGGAGGTGGTATAAGTATAGATCTTGTACTTGAGTAAAAGTAGAATTACTCGGATCTTGTACTTGAGTAAAAGTAGAATTACTCGGATCTTGTACTTGAGTAAAAGTAGAAGTACCAGAATGTAGGAACAATTCTGCAATCAAAATGTTCCTCAAATAAAAGTACACAAGTATTATCAAAATATAATGAAAGTAGTGACAATGATTGATCATGAAAGTGTTCTCAAAGCTGGTGAAGGTGCAGCTAGTTTGAATGGCTTTGTATACTGCAGGGTAGCTGGTGGATTTACTCCAGGTGTAACTAAAGTCTGATTAACACTTGATTATATTTCACATCATTCATCCACATCTGTAAAGTAACTAAAGGTATTAAATACATGTAGTGGAGGAAACGTACACCATGTACCTCTGAACTGTAGAGGAGAAGACGAACAAAGTAGCACAACATTGAAATACTTTCAAAGTACAAGTATCTCAAAATTGTACCCAAGTAGTTTATGAACTTAGTTACTTTACACCAGTGGCTATAAAGATAGAAAGACTAAGCCTTGCACAGAGGCATGACAATACTTTTTCAAAATGCTCAACAGTGCTGCCAGAATTATAAACTGACTGCTGCACAATTAAAATAAATGCTTTTATATATTTCTATTAGATGTGACTCTTTGGCGTTTCTGTTATTATTACCTGCTGCTTTAGTTGCTCTGACTGCTAAAATCCTCTTATAGCTAATTTTAAAGCCGATATTCCGTGGGGTCGGGGGGCTCGGGTCCTTGTCACTTTTTCATACCTGATGAGTTTGCATCCCTGGTAACACACTCTGCAGTAAATCCTTTTTTCGAAACACATCAAATAAGATAAATGTTGCTGACTGTGACAGGTCGCTTCCCTAGACAGCTGATATATGAAACTGTTGTTTTTCTACCATCAGGAAGAAGAGCTACGGCAAAGCAACGAAGGCAAATATAACCATCTGAACGAAGACCTGCACGTCCTCATCGAGGTGTTCGCCCCCCCCGCCGAGGCCTACGCCAGGATGGGTCACGCTCTGGAGGAGATCAAGAAGTTTCTTATACCGGTATGTTCCCTTTGTTCCATACACACACTTTCTCTAGCTATCACTCTCCTCCACCTGAATCTTTTCCCAGCTGCTCGGTTGAATCACTTTCAGCTTGTCCAGGAGTGAAGTGATTGGTTGTTGGAGTGAGTGTGTGAAAAGCATCTGGTGTGGCCCAATTCCAAACTGAACCCTACACACTCCTACTGCAAGACGAAGTACACTGTAGTAGTCACACTCTTAGCCGAATGTTGTTTTCATTCAAGGTGAAGGGTGGAAACACAGCTTCTCATTATTCTCCTGCAGAAACAGGAACTGTCGTAACTTTTGGTATCAATGTTTTAACTAAAATGTTCTTTGAATTCTTAACCTTTTTTCTGCTGCAAGAAACAGTCCCTTTGAATATACGAATCTTTACAAGGAAAGGAACAGGCCTACGCTTTCCGACTGGATACAGGTTTATTTGAAGCAAAAAGGACCAATGCAGACATCCTGGAGAAGGTTTAATAACATGTTGGAGGGGTTACACAACTTCCTATTTGAGGGTAATCACTTCCTGTTTGATGCGTTAATAACTTCCTGTTGGATGGTTTAATAACTTCCTGTTAGATGGTTTAATAACTTCCTGTTGGATGGTTTAATAACTTCCTGTTGGAGGGTTTAATAACTTCCTGTTGGAGGGTTTAATAGCTTCCTGTTGGATGGTTTAATAACTTCCTGTTAGATGGTTTAATAACTTCCTGTTGGAGGGTTTAATAACTTCCTGTTGGAGGGTTTAATAAGTTCCTGTTGGAGGGTTTAATAACTTCCTGTTAGATGGGTTAATCACTTCCTGTTGGAGGGTTTAATCACTTCCTGTTGGAGGGTTTAATAACTTCCTGTTGGAGGGTTTAATAACTTCCTGTTGGAGGGTTTAATGACTTCCTGTTTGAAGGTTGACTGACTTCCTGTTGAACATTTGAACAACATCCACACTCCAGTAGTTGGTTAGGAACGGCGCTTCATGTGGCCGACCCTCCACCCAAACGTGAAATCGTAGTTAAAGTGGGTTAGGGTGTAGGGGAATTGGAACTGGGCCAGTGTGTGTGATCCTGAATCGGAAGTTGTGGGTACTACAGGAATAAAAGAGCACTCCTTGGGAGCTGCATGGCGCTTATTTACTCTTCCTCCATTCATTATGGATGATCTCTGCAATGCTCTAAGCTTTGATGATTTACAACTCACCATTAATTATCAGCAAACCACCACCACCACCCTTCATGTAACCTCTTCCCACTCCTTTCATAAAGCACATTTATTGAAAGAGCACACGCATGACAATCATATCAATCGTTTTATGATTAGAGACTTATTTCCATGTTAATTATGCATTTTAATTATGTGGCAAAGAAACAACTGTGTGAGAAGATAAAGGCAAAATGCGGTCCCGAGGATTTATCAGTGGGAGATCTGAAGTGTTTTGCTGCCTCGGGAACAGCGGCCATGGCAGTTCTGTAATGTACATTAATTAGATATTCCCGGGGCTGTAGCCCTGGAGATAAAGGAGGGAATTGAATCCAGTGTAATTGAAAGCGGCTCTGTTGCTGTTTGTGTGTGGGGGGGTGAACACGCTGCCTCTCTGTGTGCAGGATTACAATGATGAGATAAGACAGGCCCAGCTGCAGGAGCTCACGTTCCTGAACGGAGGCTCGGAGGACGCCAAGGTGCCGTCGGTGAGGGGGAAGTCAGCGGTGCGAGCCAGAGGGACGCCTGTTCCAGGTCTTCCCAGGTAACCTCCAGACTCACATTCAAGATTCAAGGCTTTTAGTGTAATGTGTACAAAGCTACAGTGTAGAATGTATGTCAATGGCAATCTTAAAGGTCACCTATTATACAAAATCCACTTGTTCACGTCTTCTATACATCAACATGTGTCCCCTCTTCTTCATGTCTCTTCTACATCAACATGTGTCCCCTCTTCTTCATGTCTCTTCTACATCAACATGTGTCCCCTCTTCTTCATGTCTCTTCTACATCAACATGTGTCCCCTCTTCTTCATGTCTCTTCTACATCAACATGTGTCCCCTCTTCTTCATGTCTCTTCTACATCAACATGTGTCCCCTCTTCTTCATGTCTCTTCTACATCAACATGTGTCCCCTCTGTGGAAAGAGACTCTGAAAGTTTCAGGAACAAAGATTTTCTCTCTTTTTGATCCATTTCTATAAAAACCTGTCTGAAAATGAGCTGATCAGATTTTAGCCACTTTATGATGTCATAACGATGTTATGATTATCGCTAAAAGCCTTTTCTCTACATTACTATAAAATATAAAAACATAATTGATTAAAGTTTCAGAAACCGGCTCGAGTGCACTAAAATTTGAAAGTACACAGCCGAAAAGAATCCGCCCCTTCCAACACACACGAACCATGACGTCAGCAGACTGGTGAAGGTGGCCGCCTGTTGCTGGCGAGTCATTGAAGTACTGCTGCAATGCACGCCCAATGACGGCACGCCCAATGAGCCGGTTTCTGAAACTTACCTACCCCACCTTTAATTCATTTGAATAACAATTCAAGTTAGTATTAAAGGCATACAAAGTGTAATGTAATGTATAATTCTTTCTTTAATAGAAATGTTTCTTCTGCCGTAAAGTGTCCAAACCGGGCTTTTCTGGATAAGTGCATTTTTAAAACAGTCATTGTCCATGCCGGTTTCAGTTGGATTATTTGTCAGTTGCTCCGATCAGATCGGTCTCCTCCATTTTGATTACTTACGACTTTTGAATCCACATAAACACATCGGCAAAATCCAGCTTTCTTTGAGCATGTGTTTTAAACAGTTTAATCCCTTTGTGAATTGTTTCCACTTCCGCGCCGTCCTTTCATTTCTTCATACAGCAGGAATCCAGATGAATGAATCCTGAGTCCAATAACCGTCAAAGTCACTCCATAGTGCTCCTTAATTACGCTTTCATCCTCCTTTAACACAATACTTCATTCATTCAGTTTGTGACAGCAGTTGTAGCATTTTGAGACTTTTAAACAATTACCGCTGTTGCGCAACTTCCAACAGGAGTCATTTGGGGGGGCTCTTGGGAAAAAAGTTTGGGAACCCCTGATCTAAAGTAACAGGCAGAGAATCAGCACTTTGGAAACAGGGCTGAAACAGAGGGGATTATGGGTAATGCTGCAATGATCTGTTTGGTGTTTCAGCCAATCAGAGACAGGTTTTGTATATGTCTGGGACCTGTGATATATTGATGAGAAACCGTATAATAGTGGAAGTTTAAGTCGCAGGCTCCTTCAACAGTGCAGCACAGATACAAAGTGTTAAAATAGTAATACAAATAAAATATAATTGAAATGCAGTGCAAGGAGAGTCTGTGTCTGTGTGTGTGTGTGTGTGTGTGTGGTGTGTGTGTGTGTGTGTGTGTTGCCGTGTGTTGCCGTGTGTTGCTGTGTGTGTGTGTGTGTGTTGCTGTGTGTGAGTTGCTGTGTGTGTGTGTGTGTGTGTGTGTGTGTTGCTGTGTGTGAGTTGCTGTGTGTGTGTGTGTGTGTTGCCGTGTGTTGCCGTGTGTTGCTGTGTGTGTGTGTGTGTGTGTGTGTGTGTGTGGTGTGTGTGTGTGTGGTGTGTTGCTGTGTGTGAGTTGCTGTGTGTGTGTGTGTGTGTGTGTGTGTGTGTGGTTGCTGTGTGTGAGTTGCTGTGGTGTGTGTGTGTGTGTTGCTGTGTTGTGTGTTGCTGTGTGTGTGTGTGTGTGTGTGTGTGTTGCTGTGTGTGAGTTGCTGTGTGTGTGTGTGTGTGTGTGTGTGTGTGTGTGTGTGTGTGTGAGTTGCTGTGTGTGTGAGTTGCTGTGTGTGAGTTTGCTGTTGCTGTGTGTGTGTGTGTGTGTGTGTGTGTGTGTGTGTGTGTTGTGTGTGTGTGTGTGTGTGTGTGTGTGTGTGTGTGTGTGTGTGTGTGTGTGTGGTGTGTGGTGTGTGTGTGTGTGTGTGTGTGTGTGTGTGTTGCTGTGTGTACATGCACTTTAGTTCAACTGGGGAAAAGGTATTATTTACCGTTAATACAAGGAGCTCCTGGAAAGCAGTTCTTTAATGGATTTGTAAGGAATCCTGTTCCTTCTTCTCAGAGGCAGTGGTGTCATTTAGGGTGACGGCACATTCACCAATGCCTCTGTCCAGTAAAGCAACACGAGAAACATTTCATCTGTATGTGTTGCTTGGTGATTAAAAGATAACGTTTTACAGTTGTCAGGCCGTGCTTCTTGGTAGAGATCGGGACCAGAAGTATGAGCTTTACTCGGCTTGTCACTAATGTTGGATATTTTCATTTGCAGTTACGATGTGCATGTAATTATTATTATTATTATTATTATTATTATTATTATTAATTAATAAGGCAGCATCTCATTAGACAGTCCTCTTCTGGAGTCATCTCATATTCCTACTGATTTCTGAGTTCAACAAGAGGAACAGGAAATGAAAACTCAGTTCTATAGATGCTAACTTTAGCAATGGAACAAGAGTTGAATGTGTATTACTCCTTATTGAATGAAAATCTTTATTTTTACTATTTGTATGAATGCAACAACAGGCAATTTAACTTCCTGATGGATGAATAATTAATAATAAGAGGCCACCACATGTGGTTGTGTGTTGGTCAAAGCAGCAGGAAGTAATGAGTAAATAAGGGGAATGCAGTTCAATGCTTTAAAGGTCCCATGTCACAGCCATTTCTACTGATCATAATTCCACTGTTGAGGTCTACTAGAATAGATTTACATCGTTCAATGTTCCAAACTCACATTGGTTTCTCACAGCATCTCTGTGTAGTATGTGTATTCACTCTCTGTCCTAAACGGCTTGTTGGAGCTGGCCGTCTGCGAGACAGCGAAACCCAGCCCGAACACACACACACCCGCAGCCTGGCTGGGAGTTTGTGTGTGTGCTCACACACCGACTCACAGCCTCGCCGCGTCCCGCCGTCTCACGGAAGAGAAATCGGCGGAGCTGCAGCTGAGTGTGTGTGAGGATGTAACGGCTCCGCGGACGTAACGTAACGGCTCCACGGATTGGTCCATTTTGACCAATCCACGGAGGGGTCGTCGTTACGTCACTTGGTTCCCAGAAGAAAACAATGGAAAAAGAGAAATGTCCAACGAGGCGTTCTGGGGCAGCACAGACAGGTCTTCTCTGTGTTAGAGATTTACTCACTACAGGGTGCACTTTGAGGGTTTGTGACTCTGCAGACCGTTCACATGCAGAACAACCTTCATAACACAAGGGGACGGGTGATAACCAGAAAAGCACGACATGGGACCTTTAAATAAATGTCTTCTAAAACCTTTTTTATCCAGCAGTGATTTTGAAACACATTTTCACGTTCAAAATGAAATTTAAGAAACACAACATCTCAATACACTGTTGATATCTAATGAGAATCTGTACGAACTCTTCAGTATCACATTTTGTTAAAGGTATATTTTAAAAGTGCATTTGTATTATATAACCGTTGAAGTTCTCTGGATATTTCTGCTGTGAGATGTCTCTGATATTAAGGTTTAATGTTTTTTTCAACCCATTTTGTGGATCCTATAAATCTTTGCTTATTTTATGACTAGTTTCAGTTGGGCTGTGTGTTGGCAGGAATCTAGAGTCTTTGAATAAGTACTATCATTTGGTTTTGACTATTCCTGCAGTTTTCTTTTTGTGTCGTCAGCTTTTTTTCTGTGGTCTTTGCTATGGTTACATGTTAAGTATCAACTCATGCGTGAAATTTAATGACACTGTAATTCCTCACCAGCCCCTTATCTGTTTATTTTCTGTGTAGGCATTGTCCTTGTATCAAATCAAGTTTTATTTATATCGCACATTTTTAAAACGACTGTTGGTTGAGCCAAAGTGCTGTACACATAATAATGACCTTACAGTAAGGACACTAGCAAATACAACAGCACAGTTTATGCAGAATACCAGTATGAGATACCCTCTGACCTTAGACAGACACTTGTAGTGTTTCACTGTCTTTCTTGTAATATTTGGCTTTGGATATGTACAGTCAAATCTAAATGCATGCTGCTGGAGGACGCACTTTAACAAACGCTTTATTTGATAAATACATCCCATGTTTTGAGGCACGATGCGTCAAATCTGCGGCAGAATAATTGGTGTGAAAACGTTGTTTGCATTTCCTGACTTCTTTGCAAAATGACGCCTTTATTTTCTCATGAGAAATAGTGTCTGACTGACAGCCGTCTGTGTGCCGTCCCCTACCCGCAGATAATGGTGTTTCTTTCAACTGTTTCTGACCCTAAGCCAAACGAAGTGGATTTGTTTGCCTTCACTCTGCACTGACAAACAACCGGTTTTATATTCAAGACCCTTTTTGGTTTGGTTTAGCTGACTGGCAGAAAGCACAGCACAGTGCAGGTACACACAGATATAAGATGAATCCAATAGGACATGCTAGAATAACAGTCAAACAAAGGATTCCTGTTAAACGCGATGGGTTATATCTCCGGCTGTTATCATATTCAGCCACAAATGGCGTCTTTAAGGCAAAACAATGAGCCCTGATATTCCGCCTCTGCTGACTGTGTGCAGACCTCAGCAGGAAGTACAAAGAAGAGGCAGAAACCATAGATGATTGGCACAAACTACAAACCAAAGCGCTGCATTCATTGAAAGTTGCACTGTTCGCATGGCTGCTTATTAACTGGATGTGCCAGTCTGTTTCATGTTCACCAAAGGACACCACGAGAGCCAAAGCATCTTCTGCTGCTGGCCGGTCCAGCGTTCTCTGGACGGAGCTGTCGATAAAGCCGAGAGACAATATCTCACTTTTCTTTCATGATAACTCACTCCCAGCCATTCCTCTTGGCCTTCTCTATTATCTACTGAAATGATATTCCCTTCATCTCAACCAAAGTTAGTCACATGTTGACTTGCCCTCAGTTATAAGGGCTAATTACTTTGTATGCATTATAGTGTTGTCACGATACCAACATTTTAGTTTCGATATCAAGTCAAGAATTGCGATTCTTTTTCGATACTTTTCTTAAAAAAAGGGAAACAGTCTTAAATGTAATTGTGCTTTATTTCACACCAGAACCATAACACAAACTTTTAAACAATGAGAACAATAAATAAAATAAATGGCAATAATTCGTATTAAATAAAATGAATACATTTCTGACAGACAGGCCTCGTGGTGTCCGTAGGCTTGCTCTCGCTGTCAGAGATATCGCTCAAATACTTTCACATTTCGCTTCTGGCGTCTTTTTTGTCAACAAGCCGAGGCGCAGCGGCAGTTGAACTCCCACTTGCAGCCATGCTTCTCGTTTTCTCACATGCTCTGGCAGCTAGCGCGTGCTAGAGAGGGGAGGCACCTAGAGCGTGCTTGAGAGGGGCGGGACTTAGAGCGTGCTTGAGAGGGGCGGGACTTAGAGCGTGCTTGAGAGGGGAGGCACTTAGAGCGTGCTTGAGAGGGGCGGGACTTAGAGCGTGCTTGAGAGTGGAGGGACTTAGAGCGTGCTTGAGAGTGGAGGGTCTGCAGGCAGGCTGCAGTGCAGGGAGTGGAAGCAGAGCGCTGAACACACACGGCTCTTAGTAAACGGCGCTTTCTCACCGGAGTACTTTCCCCCGTCATTCTTAAAGTACCGATACTAATGTAACGGAGGAATCGTAACGTTTTTAACGTCAGGGTATCGCGGTGCCTTTCAAGTATCGGTACACCGTGCACCACTAATGCATTATAGTGCAGGTTATGGACTGGTTAAAGCATTTTATAATTAGACTGTCGGCTGTCATCGCCGTATTCAATATGAATCACATTTTTTCGATTACTTCCTAAAGAACAAAAGCTCCCCTTGTAGATAAGCATTTCCGTTCAATGAATGAATTAATTAATTCATTGCAGATAGGCACAGCTTGCTAATTGAATGGAAAAAAGTTAAATGTTATGCAAAATGTGTTCAGCTTTCCATGATAATTAATTCCATGATATAAATTATAAAATACAAGTATCAACGTGAATGTTACCACCGGGTCATTAGTCTGAAACCAATGATTCAGACCATTTATCTCACACCTTGGGTCACTGGTGGAAAGGCCGTTTAATACGTTGGTCTCCTGAATCTGAATGCAACACGCTCTTATTATCTTATCTAACCTGTATCCTTGTGACTATTATTATTTAGTTTTGTTTCCCATTGTAAAGCGTCCTTGGGTCTCTTGAAAGGTGCTATAAAAATAATTATTATTATTCAGCTGCTAGCTAGACCTCTGTGGCGGCTATATTCCCGATGAGTACGGCCGCTCTGAGGCTAAACTTCGCTCATTGGTGTGACGCGTATACATACACACATACACGTCACATCAATGAGCGAAGTTTAGCCTCAGAGCGGCCGTACTCATCGGGAATATAGCCGCCACAATTGTCAACAAAAGATATCAGAGCTAAGCTCACCCCATTGTCATGCTGCTAAACCTCCACATACACCAGGCCCTAAATACCATTAACCACACCCATGTGGGAGGCTGTGGCGCAGTGGATAGAGCCTTGGTGTTGGAACAGGGGGTCACAGGTTCAAACCCCACAAGTTCAAACCCCATTGCAGTCAGCATGTGTCAGTCAGCGGTGTCCCTGGGCAAGACACTTCACCCCAAATTGCTCCTGTGGGGATTGTCCACAATATTGAGTGTGTAAGTCGCTTTGGATAAAAACGTCTAAACAAGTAACATGTAATGTGACAATCACCAGAAACAAACCAATTACAAGTGTGTGTGGTGTTTACAATGAAGATAGTATAACTATAAACACAGGCTACCACAGCATTTTGGCTCCTACAACCCCTGTTAGTGTTTATTCACAGTGCAGCTAAAAAAAAACCTTAACCGCTTTCACACCAAGTACTTTGCCGCACTTAGTGCCCATTACTCCCCCATGGAACAAAGTATAGATCGCGTTCACACCGGAATACGTTCCCTGGGGGTGGATTAGGCAAATGAAGCTGCTGACGTCACTTCTTCTTCTTCTGCTTTGGGTTTACTGGCAGGCCGCAAACCACTTCACGGCGTATACTGCCACCCGGAGTCCCCTGCCGGAAGTCCCCGAGTTGGGGCCTGGCTTCAGTAGAAGCTGCTGGGACTCCCAGCAGCTTCTACTGAAGCCTTCCGAGTAAATGACCAGAACGCCGACACCTCCTCATCTCCACCGCTCCCATGTTTTCTTTTGTGTTGCCATAAGTTAGTCTCTCTGCGTTTCTGCGCTGGGCTAATGCTAATGCTAATAATGCTAATGCCAGCAAATACAATAATGGTGGCTTCACAAAACTTTTCAGAGTTTTACGGGGCGTGGTTTGCAATTCGCCCAGCCAATCAGAAATTGGTACTTTTTTCTCCCCAGGAAAGTCCCACCTCTCTAGCAGACACTACAAATGGGGGTAAAAGTTCTCTGACCTAAGTTCACTTTTTGGTGTGAACGCAAAATTCCAGGCACTAACGGAACCAAACGGGAAAAGTACTCCGGTGTGAACGCGCCTCTTGTTATAATAAGAAACCCCTCAATAATTGGTCTTGTTCATCATGACATGAGTCACTCTGGGCTGAGACTGAGTTGAGTATTCCTAGTATTAGCGCACTAAAGTTTGCCTCCAATGGTTATTTGTCTCACAAGGCATCTGGAATCTTATGAGTTTGCGCCATAATTGCAGGATAACACTAGAAAAATGTATTATTTTGAGGCTTTAAGTAATGTTTTTGTCTGAATCAGCTTGATTTGGACCAATGGGCTTCCTATGATGAGTTACTGGTTGCAAGGTGGTGATTTTGCTGTGTGTGAGCACTGGAGCGGAGAATGCTTGTTCAAAACAACAGCGCTGTCTCCTGAGGGTACTGTAGACCAGAGGCCTGTCCTACGAAGCTGGTTCAACCTAACCTGGATATGTTTGAGTTAGCCGGTTGGCCTAATCCAAAACATACGCGCTCTCGCTAAACGGTCCTACGACGCGGGTTATCAAGTGGATCGCTCAAGCCAGCCGTGTCCTATCTAGTTAGGTGCGCGTTCACGTGAAAGGGGTGGTATCTGGAGCATTCGACCAATCACAAACATGGAGAAGCGTACTGACAGCGCAGCGTCATACTTCCTGAATGAAAAGTCAACTATAATATAGACATATGAAGAAGTTAAACTTTAAACATCCATGACTTAAACACTTGATCCAGGATCAAAGCCACATAGCTGCACCTGCAAGGTGAATACAGCTGGCAACATAACAAGTGTTTGAATGCGTACATTAACAGGTTTATGATATCACTGCCCGTCTAAGACACCATCTGACTTTAATTACATTTGTCTCGAGTGTTTCCTCAACTTAATGTGTTGCTTAAAATAATACTTCTGCATCCAGTATGTGACACTGTGAGTGTTGCACGGCCAGATACGGCTCAGCTGACTCAGATAAGGAGATATGATACATTATGAAGTGATATGCCGCGGACTGTACTTAATGTTGCTCTGATCCGGTTACTTATGTTGTGGCAGATATTTAAGTAAGCTTTCTTAACGCTAATGTTCTAATAGTCAGATTGCTCTGAAGATGGAGGTGATATTCTATTCATGTTCACGTTCACACAGTCTGTGATTTTTGCCGGCCGTCTTTCCTGCAACGGCAGCTTTTCTGTATTTCCTTTCTCCTGTAATATGACGTGATCGCTTTAAACTCCGCACACTGAGCTCTGATTGGTCAGCAGGCGGTGCTTTCACTGAGTTGATTTCTTAGCCTGCAACCTAACCTGGTCCCGACCACGTTAGCCGCACAGCATAAGTTACCATGGAGATCTAGCCTGCTAAAAAGAGAACCAGCGTCGTAGGACCGGAAACCCCGAGTTTTCCCTGAAGTTAGCCGCTAAGCGAAAATCCTGCTTCGTAGTACACCCCCCAGAGCTCTCCAACACGTCGATCTCGGGCAGCGAATAATGAGTGACAGGCTGATAGTGACCCGATAGATATACTTTATTATTCACTTAATCACTGATTGAGATATGACGAAGCTAACTTAGTCTCATGGGATTTATGTAACCGTAAGACAGAGAATAAGTGTCCACCCACATGCACTATTTTTGTTTTTATATGCTGTTGTAAATACTCCTGTTGTCTGCTGTGTTCAGACGTAAGTCCTGTGTGTGATGCCACATTCAGGACATTCAGTGTCCTTTCTTAACAGAAGGCCGTTGCTAGAAGCTGCAGACTGCAGAAGCCTTAGTTTTTTGTTTGTGAAGATGGAACAATTTCACACACAGATATAGGGAGGCTAGAGATATGCAATTGATTTATTATGGTTTATAATTTAATGTCAAGACGAAGAAAAAGATGGCTTAACTGTTCAGTATCAATCCTGTGGAGATGGAGGTTATAAATCTCCAAAATCATGTTCAGCTTAAGTCTCAGCAAAACTCTTGTAGACCCAGAAAACTACATTCACCAAGCAGCACTGAACATGTCTGCTTTATTTGGTTCTGCTCGACATAACTTTGTGAAGCAACTTTTTCTGACATGAATGAAATCTAAATACAGAAGACTGACATGTAGTCTTCATGCCAGTTTTTGGTGGCCTTTCCATATAGCGTAGCACCAGCTAGCGGGTACTTTTTCACTCTTTTTCCGGCCCCATAAAATCGTGGTTCTATCAGGCCAGGGCTGCACTAGTGACGTCAACACTCTCGACCGCTGATTGGTCAGTGAGAATCGTCGCAAGATCGCACGCGAGATCATCCCTAGCGTCGCATATCTAGAAGCAAGCTTGCAGCATTTTTATACACCGGATTTTTGTAAACGGAGGCATACCGTGGTCGACCGAGGAGGTGACGACGTTCCTACATCTCATTGGGGATGGTAACATCCAGCGGGAGCTCGACGGGAGCCCCGCCTACACTGCGTTGCTACCCCAGGTCCTAAACTGTAATGGAAATGCGCCACGGCCTCGGACGGCCAGCGAGGCAGCCCGAGGCCTGAGCGAGGACGCTTAGGGACGCTTCAACGAGGCTACCCCGCTGAGCTAATGGCACATGCAGTGGACATGTGCCATTAGAGTGAACCTAAGTGGGTACACTCCAGACTCCATGCGGTGCCATTCTTCTCACTGACTGTGAACAAGAGGGAATGCACTTATTTTACACGTGTGCCATAAGATGCTTGTCAGGTGGTGATTAAGGACATGCATGTGAATTGTCAGTGATGCACTTACTCTGTGGGCCAAGATGTGAAGTTAAGATTTCACACGTGTACAAAAGTATAGCTTAATTCAACTGATGAGGGCTATGAATAAATGTAAGCGATGTGATGCATGTAGCTCTTGGCCGCTTCCATTCTTTCAAAGTAGCTCTCGGATGAAGAAAGGTTGTGGACCCCCGCCGTAATGGCATCAGTTATATCAGGTGGAATGGCGTTGACGGACAGATGGTTCGTCCTATTTCCTGCTATGTACTTTTTTAAAGTGCTCACCCTTTTTGTTGACAGTTGCTGATGACAGCTCCTCAAAGTAAACCATCTGGTTCTTCGGGTTAGATTAGTCCGATTTGGTTATTCTAGCAGTGGAAAGGCAGAACTGAGCACACTTAGAATATCTGTTTATTTGTCGCTAATAAATAATTCTAGGGAACATTTTGACCAACTAATTACAAAATCTACATTTGACAGTTTGGCAATCATTAAAAAGTATTGTAATATTATCCTTAATCCTGATTCCACTGCTTTAAGATACATTATTTAATCTGGCTAAATATGCAGTTTCTGAGGCAAGGTGAGTCTCTCTTCTCAGACAGACACGATAATTAGCTGCTAACATTGGCTGAATATAAAAGTTTGCTGCAGTATTTATGCGGAGACAAATATTAGTTTGCTCAAATAGGTCAGAGTAACCATTACGTGCCTTTTGAATAGAAAAAGAAAGGGTAGTATATCGTGTCTTGTAGTACACAGTGACGCTATGGTGTCCATAAGCAAAGCAGAATTAGCATAAAAGCCTTTATATGCAAATGATCTCCAGGACTCTCTTTCCTCTCGACTATCCCTTTGAAACGACACTAATTCCAGCTCCTCTGAGACTTCGTAAGAACCACAAATAAAAAATACTCATGGCCATTAGAACACAATTAAGGCTCTCTGTGTCGAAACAAAAGGAGTGTTTGTTTATTTAAAAGTAAAACACACTTTCCCCCCTCAGATGTGGAGTAAACAAGGTCATTAATATAAGATGTGTGTATTGCTCTGAGTCAGAATATCATTAGCTGTGTTTTAAATGGAGCTTTAATTAGAATTTGCAATGCTAATTCTGGTGTGATAAGTCATAATAGGAAGTGGAATGATGTCACACTTGTGATATACCACTTCATGTGGAGCTGGAAGAGAGGGAGATCCACTTCAGATCAACATCCTCCACTGTCCCTGTTTCAGATTGTATTCTCCTCCCACACCGAATCGGATGTTTCACCTTTTTAGGGACAGAAAGAGCATGAAAGGAAAATGACACTCAGAGCAACCTTGGTGGTTTCCCGCTGCCGCTTCAGATCAGTTAACTGCTCTTAAGAAGAAAGCAATGGCTGTGCAGAAAGCTCAAACTACATGTTACCAAACCACAAGGTCAGACTGCCTTTGATTTCCAACAGAGCTGCTGGACTTTGCTTCCATCTTGCCTTCATCTGTGTTCATTCATCTGGATGACAGCACATCTGCTTCAGACTGTGGCTATCTGCAAACATTTAATTTTTTTTATTGAACATTGAACAAGCAAATAGGAAAACATTCAAGGCAAGGCAAGTTTATTTATATAGCACCTTTCAACACAAGGCAATTCAAAGTGCTTTACAAAAAACGAAAGACAGTCAGAAAATGGCATTTAAAATCAGTCATTAAAAAGAAAAGCTAATAAAATAAACATTGGAGCATAATAACTGAACGCTGCTTCTCCATGTTTAGTTCTGACTCTGGGACAGAAAGCTGACCAGTCCCTGAAGACCTGAGAGTTCAAGGTACAAAATAAATTCTCACATAGTTTCCGTCATGTTCAAAAGGGGCAAGAAGAGGCTCTCTGGTCGCCCTCTAGCGTACATTGTTCATGAAAATAAAGGTTTAGGCTATCGTCATCAGCATCCGTGATATTTGATTAATGTTATGTATTTTACAATGACAAGACATAGCAAGAATCACTTCACAGTTCCTGCTCATAACAGACAGGATTTGGTTTCTAAATAATAGTTTTAGTTCAGATACAAGTTGCCCAGTATGTCAGCTCATTACAGTTATTCCACAGATGCAGTTTCCTCTCAACATGTGTAAGTGTTTCTCTCCGTGTGAAAAGTGGAGTCAAGTGTGATTTACTTAATAATAAAGGTAACAACAAACCTCTAATAACATATCGTCACTACGGAGGTCACGTTAACCGATTATTTTCCGTCTGACGTTTTTTTTAACAATGACGGAAAAATCTGAAAGCCGTCCGTCATTCTGACAGATTAGATCAAACTCAGAACAGCGCCAAAGTGTCCCCGCAGCGGGGCGCCGGTGTTATGCCGTGTTATTATTCATGCCCTCCCAAAAGGACATGATATCGTTTCCAAATCGAACTTTGCCGAACAGACGATTGAAATGTCTGAGAAGGCCGACTTGCTTTACGCTGCGCGCGCTCCCGCATGCGTAACACGGCGCTAACAGTTCACGAGCGCGTTTTTAGTCCCTAGGTTACATGTGATCTTAAAGGTCACCTATTATGGAGAATCCTCTTCTTCATGTCTCTTCTACATCAACATGTGTCCCCTCTTCTTCATGTCTCTTCTACATCAACATGTGTCCCCTCTTCTTCATGTCTCTTCTACATCAACATGTGTCCCCTCTTCTTCATGTCTCTTCTACATCAACATGTGTCCCCTCTTCTTCATGTCTCCTCTACATCAACATGTGTCCCCTCTTCTCCATGTCTCTTCTACATCAACAAGTGTCCCCTCTTCTTCATGTCTCTTCTACATCAACATGTGTCCCCTCTTCTTCATGTCTCTTCTACATCAACATGTGTCCCCTCTTCTTCATGTCTCTTCTACATCAACATGTGTCCCCTCTTCTCCATGTCTCTTCTACATCAACAAGTGTCCCCTCTTCTCCATGTCTCTTCTACATCAACATGTGTCCCCTCTTCTCCATGTCTCTTTTACATCAACATGTGTCCCCTCTTCTCCATGTCTCTTCTACATCAACATGTGTCCCCTCTTCTTCATGTCTCTTCTACATCAACATGTGTCCCCTCTTCTTCATGTCTCTTCTACATCAACATGTGTCCCCTCTTCTTCATGTCTCTTCTACATCAACATGTGTCCCCTCTTCTTCATGTCTCTTCTACATCAACATGTGTCCCCTCTTCTTCATGTCTCTTCTACATCAACATGTGTCCCCTCTTCTTCATGTCTCTTCTACATCAACATGTGTCCCCTCTTCTTCATGTCTCTTCTACATCAACATGTGTCCCCTCTTCTTCATGTCTCTTCTACATCAACATGTGTCCTCTCTTCTTCATGTCTCTTCTACATCAACATGTGTCCCTCTTCTTCATGTCTCTTCTACATCAACATGTGTCCCCTCTTCTTCATGTCTCTTCTACATCAACATGTGTCCCCTCTTCTTCATGTCTCTTCTACATCAACATGTGTCCTCTCTTCTTCATGTCTCTTCTGTGTCCCCTCTTCTTCATGTCTCTTCTACATCAACATGTGTCCCCTCTTCTTCATGTCTCTTCTACATCAACATGTGTCCCCTCTTCTTCATGTCTCTTCTACATCAACATGTGTCCCCTCTTCTCATGTCTCTTCTACATCAACATGTGTCCCCTCTGTGGAAAGAGACTCTGAAAGTTTCAGGAACAAAGATTTTCTCTCTTTTTGATCCATTTCTATAAAAACCTGTCTGAAAATGAGCTGATCAGATTTTGGCCACTTTATGATGTCATAACGATGTTTTGTCTTGTGTAACCATTAGCCAATCAGCAGCCAAGGTAACCCCCCCACCTTATCACCTGAATCTCCTCCTAGAGCACCATTGTGTTCTTTTTAACCAAATGTCTCTCAGAGGGGCGTGGGGAGGGGCTCCTTGTTTTCATCTAAGGTAACAGACAGAGAATCAGCACTTTGGACACAAGGCTGAAACAGAGGGGATTATGGGTAATGCTGCAATGATCTGTTTGGTGTTTCAGCCAATCAGAGACAGGTTCTGTATATATCTGAGACCTGTGATATATTGATGAAAAACAGTGTAATTGGAGACCTTTAATTGATGTGCAATGCCTTGTTTTAACATGCTGCTGTAATGAAAACAAATCCCATTTCAGGATCAATAAAGTATATTTGATCTTATCTCAATCTTGCACGACAATATCTTAAACATTAATGGTCGTTCTACATTTTATTTCAAGAAAACATCCATCAGTGAACATGCATGTTGTCCTCTTCGTTTTCCTTAATAGACAGGAAAGCAATTCAGCCACAAGACATGCTGTGTTTTGAGTAATGGACGTGACTCACTTTTCCTCGACTGGAGGAATGTGCCCTCCACCCTCGCTGTTCCTCCGTCGCCACCTACACACATAACACGCTGCTGCCGAATGGATCAAATTCACTGCTACGTTTCTTCCAAGTAATTCTGGACGAGGTTGGAAATCACTAACGGGAATGGAAGTAGAGGAGGCAGCTTGACTCCAAACATGATAAATTACAGCACCTCATCATAAAGACTTGCAATCCAATGGACGTATCATATTAATGATATATGAAACTATTTGAATACCAAAATGAACTCGCTCGGTCGAAAAAGGATATACTCTATGTTACATGATCCATCCAAACTGTGTACACATATTAAAGAGGGCATTCTGCTGATGTTCAGGTGTTTATCAGTATGTAGTGTCTCTACTTTAAAGAGTCCTCTCCTGCTGATGTTCAGGTATATATCAGTATGTAGTGTCTCTACTTTAAAGAGTCCTCTCCTGCTGATGTCCAGGTGTATATCAGTATGTAGTGTCTCTACTTTAAAGAGTCCTCTCCTGCTGATGTTCAGGTATATATCAGTATGTAGTGTTTCTACTTTAAAGAGTCCTCTCCTGCTGATGTTCAGGTGTTTATCAGTGTGTCGTGTCTCTACTTTAAAGAGTCCTCTCCTGCTGATGTTCAGGTGTATATCAGTATGTAGTGTCTCTACTTTAAAGAGTCCTCTCCTGCTGATGTTCAGGTGTATATCAGTATTTAGTGTCTCTAATTTAAAGAGTCCTCTCCTGCTGATGTTCAGGTGTTTATCAGTGTGTAGTGTTTCTACTTTAAAGAGTCCTCTCCTGCTGATGTTCAAGTGTATATCAGTATGTAGTGTCTCTACTTTAAAGAGTCCTCTCCTGCTGATGTTCAGGTGTATATCAGTATGTAGTGCCTCTACTTTAAAGAGTCCTCTCCTGCTGATGTTCAGGTGTATATCAGTACGTAGTGTCTCTACTTTAAAGAGTCCTCTCCTGCTGATGTTCAGGTGTATATCAGTAACCCTGTATGCTCTGATTGGTTAGCTTGCTGGCTCTGTTGTGATTGATTAATCGCTAAGAGAGGTCCCGCCCCTTAGCCTATCACGTAAAATGTGCTGTATAGAAGTATGAGTGTTACATAGTGATGTCACCATATTCAGGAAGTAAACAAAGGAGTCCAATGGAGGCGAATCAGGGAAACAAACTTTGGGATTTTAACTTTTGCAGTCCATTTACACGCACCAAAACCTAAAAAAACAAACATGGCCTCTTCAATTTCTACCACCACTACATCATGTATTTCAAAATAAAACAATGTCTTCTGTCTTGTTTCAGGACTCGAGGAGGAGTCCCCCCCCTGCATGCAGCGGTGCCTCGAGGAGCCGCCCCCAGAGGAGCCCCCCCCAGCCGAGCTCCTTCCTCCAGAGGGCGGGCGGTCCAGAGAGCCAGGGGCGCCCCCCCGACCGCAGGGTACCGGCCTGCCCCCCCCCTCGTTCAGGACACTTACGGAGAATATGTGAGTACATGGAGACGCAAGAAAATGACGAACAAGTTTGGATTGCAGTTTCTCACATTTAAGATTTAATTCTGGATTGTCTTTTTTTTCTAACCCAGGCATATTGATTTGTGCACGGCATCTTGCAGTATTTTTATTCAAAGATTCAATATTATGGACTTAGCAATCTGTTCCCTTATACACAACACAGAGATACACTTAGGACTGTCCGCTCTGATTGGTTAGCTTGCTGGCTCTGTTGTGATTGGTCAACCGCCAAGAGATGTCCCGCCCCTTATACACAACACAGAGATACACTTAGGACTGTCCGCTCTGATTGGTTAGCTTGCTGGCTCTGTTGTGATTGGTCAACCACTAAGAGAGGTCACGCCCCTTATACACAACACAGAGATACACTTAGGACTGTCCGCTCTGATTGGTTAGCTTGCTTGCTCTGTTGTGATTGGTCAACCGCTAAGAGAGGTCCCGCCCCTTATACACAACACAGAGATACACTTAGGACTGTCCGCTCTGATTGGTTAGCTTGCTTGCTCTGTTGTGATTGGTCAACCGCTAAGAGAGGTCCCGTCCCTTATACACAACACAGAGATACACTTAGGACTGTCCGCTCTGATTGGTTAGCTTGCTGGCTCTGTTGTGATTGGTCAACCGCTAAGAGAGGTCCCGCCCCTTATACACAACACAGAGATACACTTAGGACTGCCCGCTCTGATTGGTTAGCTTGCTGGCTCTGTTGTGATTGGTCAACCGCTAAGAGAGGTCCCGCCCCTTATACACAACACAGAGATACACTTAGGACTGTCCGCTCTGATTGGTTAGCTTGCTGGCTCTGTTGTGATTGGTCAACCGCTAAGAGAGGTCCCGCCCCTTATACACAACACAGAGATACACTTAGGACTGTCCGCTCTGATTGGTTAGCTTGCTGGCTCTGTTGTGATTGGTCAACCGCTAAGAGAGGTCCCGCCCCTTATACACAACACAGAGATACACTTAGGACTGTCCGCTCTGATTGGTTAGCTTGCTGGCTCTGTTGTGATTGGTCAACCGCTAAGAGAAGTCCCGCCCCTTATACACAACACAGAGATACACTTAGGACTGCCCGCTCTGATTGGTTAGCTTGCTGGCTCTGTTGTGATTGGTCAACCGCTAAGAGAGGTCCCGCCCCTTATACACAACACAGAGATACACTTAGGACTGCCCGCTCTGATTGGTTAGCTTGCTGGCTCTGTTGTGATTGGTCAACCGCTAAGAGAGGTCCCGCCCCTTATACACAACACAGAGATACACTTAGGACTGCCTAAGGATTTATATTTAAGAATCATTTTTATTCCAAGTGCTGAAAGGGGCTTTGTTGTCTTTTCTCTGTTAGTCTGAGAGCAGTATAAGTAGAGTTTATTGTATGTGTACACATATTTGGCCGAAAAATGCTAATTATGAACAACATGAAGTCCGTTATTGGAGATGGTAAATTGTTCAAATCTAATTCTAATGAATGAAAAACGTATACAACTCACTACAGGAAAGGTAAAACTCCAAAAAGCACAATACGGACTCTCTCCAAATCATTATCTAAACAAACTGCACTATTTCTTTATGCTCTTAATGTCATTAAAGCACTTTGAATGCCTTGTGTTGAAAGGTGCTATAAATAAACTTGCTCTCTAAACATCTTGAAATATCAGCATGTAGGAATTGAAATCCATCATATTTCATTTGTTGTCTTGCTACCTCATCAGGCAGCAAAAGGACTGTGGATTTGTTATTGCAGCCATTATTGCGTTTGGTTTGGTAGCTTACCTGCACCGGTCTAATGGGACCCTGGCTGTAATATCAACAGCTGCCACAGATGAATATATTAAGCCTGGAGTCAGACTATTTGTGCATTTGCCAGGAGAGTCTCTTGCCGCACTGTCAAGGCAAACTCCCAGAGGACCAGGGCATCAGCGTTGCATATTTATCAGAAAGGAAGAGAGCGGAGGGTGGCCCGCGATCGAAAATTGCCACAGAAACCCATACCTAACCACATCTGACAGGTTTATTCAGAGGTTGCAATTCAAATGTGTGGAGGTCGTAGGGAATGACTCGTGGACCAGCTGTTTCCCATCATTGTCACAGTTGTAAACCGCGTCCCCCGACACCTGCACCAGTGTATCCGGGTGGGGAATGAAAAAAAAAAGACCTCGAACATCTGCCGGATGATAAATCTAACCACATCGCGGCAAATTAGAAGCTGAATGAGTTTGACTCGGTGTTATCTGAATACATCACCATCTCGGGACAAGTGTTCTCCGGTGGCGGCGGCGGCTGACAAATAGGCTCTTGTGTTCATCAATGAAATGACAAAGAGAGATTTGTTGCCTTCATTTATCACAGCTTAACATTTGCTCTTTGCATGTTGTGTCTTCCCCGTGCACATCAACACGGGCCACGACATTTGTTCGGTTTGAGGCGCTCACTTCCTCGTTCTTTGTCATATTCCAACCTGAGTACAGGCCGCAGAATCAAACAAGAACATAACAACAACATAGCGTAGTGGTGGTCTAATGCAGTGGTTCCCAACCTTTGTTCCCAAGAGCCCCCCCACATGACTCCTGTTGGAAGGTGCGCCCCCCCCCCCCCCCACACACACACAAAGGGGGGGGCCCAACAGCGGTAATTAAAGTTTAAAAGTCTCAAAAATGCTACAACTACTGTCACATTAAGGAGCACTATTGGAGTGACTTTGATGGTTATTGGACTCAGGATTCATTCATTCCCGCTGTATGAAGAAACTAAAGGACGGCGCGGCAGTGGAAACAATTCACAAAGGGATTAAACTGTTTAAAACACATGTTCAAAGTAAGCTGGATTTTACCGATGTGTTTATGTGGATTCAAAAGTCGTAAATAATTTACAAAATGGAGGAGACCGATCTGATCGGAGCAACCGTGACAAATAATCCAACTGAAACCGGCATGGACAATGACTGTTTTAAAAATGCGCTTATCCAGAAAAGCCTGGTTTGGACACTTAACGCGCAGAAGAAACATTTCTATTAAAGAAAGATTTATACATTTCTGTCTTTTTATGCCTTTAATACTAACTTTTTATATTTTATTGTGATGTAGAGACAAGGCTTTTAGTGACAATCATGTCAAAAAAAAATCTGAGGCCTGGCGCCCCCCCTGCGATCTTTGGCGCCCCCCCAAGGGAGGCGCGCCCCCCAGGTTGGGAACCACTGGTCTAATGGATAGTGAGGTGGGCTGAAGATCGGAAGGTTGTGAGTTCAAATCCCGGCAGGAACACCACCACTAGTGTGCCCTTGAGTAAGGCACTTAGTCCTTAGTTACTCCAGGGAGAATGTCCCTGTAATCGGTCATTATAAGTCGCTTTGGATAAAAGCGTCAGCTAAATGAAATGTAATAGGGGAAGATGGCATTCCCATCTCACAAAGAAACAACAAAGAAACATGATAACATACGGTACGCTCATTAGACACAAACAAAAGAAACAAATAATTAATCGAAAAGACAGTCTACAACATTTCATAAAACTAGGTTGACAGCCCAATACATAAACAACCAAACACACACACACACACACACAACATGTCAAGCATATGAATTATTCCATATATTCCGACTGTTCATTAGAACCCATTGTTCTCCATTCCATCTTGTCTTGTGCCATCTTTGGATTTTGTGTGGCAATCATTTCTTACATAAAGAAACTGTCTTTTGAAACCACTTTAATTCAGATCTCCCCTTGATTGAGTTTTACAAATAAGTATTTTACCCAGAGGAATAATTGTATTTATTATTTCAAAGCCCTATCTTTGTCTGGATGTTTCACATATTATACCTCAGTTAAAGCTTTGTATCAAATTACCCTCAATCCAATTGTTGCCAAACTCAATCAGAGAAATGTTATTATGCTGTTTCTTGGCAGCCCCATCAATCTTGAATGGTTATTACGATTCCAGCCTAATCCCATTTAATGTCGTTCATTAGCGGTTTGAGAGCGCTGTCTTACCTGCTTGCTAATCCCATTGGAGAACAATTGAACATGAACAGTGCTGTCATATTGTTTCTGTTGTTGTGCTATTTCAACGTTGCCAACCTGAAATCCACAGTCCAGTCAAAGCAGCTCTACTTTGCTTTAATGCTGAATCTAGAGCTACTCTGGGTGAGCAGACTAAGACATGTTCAATGCGCGTGGGTTGGTTTTTTGTATGTTAAATCCTTTCAGATACAGTAATCTGTTATTACACAACAGTCACTGAGGACCCACAGTGCTCAGAACAGAGATAGCTCTCTGCATGTCCAGCCTGCGGAGAGCTCAGTTGTTAATTGAACGTGTTCTCGATATCCTTGTAGCTTTTGTAATATAAATCTGGTTTAAAGGTGAAAATATCTCATATGCAGTAATAAAGAAGCTACATCCATTATTTGGTGTGGCAGACAAGTCATAATAAGATTTTAACCTGTCCACAAAAATCATCTGTCAATTTCATTTCAGTCATTATTTAGTTTTATAAATGCAGCTGCTTGGCATTAGGTATGTTGATGGTTGATGGATCTTTGATGATGCTCTGAGGCAGGGGTCGGCCACCTTTTTGATATAAAGTGGCATTTAAAAAAAAATTTTTTATCAGCGTGCCAACGATCGAGAATTATCAAGGGGGGGGGGGGTTGAGGAGCTTGACGCTCGTCAACTATCAGCAGGAGGGCGGGGGAGCCTCGCTGCGGGGAAGCAGTGTGTGGACCTGTCAGCGCAACTTACATGATGCCGAATTTAACAAACACATTTAAATAATTGGTTTAAACGGCATAATAATAAGGACGATCGTCCGTTCTGTGATTCTCCAGAACACACGTTATGATATTAAGGTCACGCAGAGTGAGATGAGATCGCTGTCCCTTTAAGAGAGAGAGAGGGGTGTGGCTTGTGCATACGTGTTTGTGGATGGTAGAGCGACAGTGAGGGAGCGTGTGTATGTTTCTGGAAGTGAAACGAGGCAGCAGAAAAACAGAGCTCTGTGATGTATTTTGTGAAACAGAAGAACAGCTAAATAAATGCAACGGCCTCCCAAGAAGAGCTCGCCTCTCTCCAGTCATTTAAGCTAAAGTGGGGTATTGAACCTGAAGCTTGTTGCTTCTGCCCTCCTCCACTATACGGTCTGGGAGCCGACAGGAAAGTTCAACACACAGATGGCCAGTGCGCCCCTTTGTAGCATATTATTTCGATGAGAGATGAGCAGATCGCCACTGGGCTTTCAACTAAAGACACAGCCACGCAGAAACTGCGGCATTTGTACAGCTCCTTATGGGAACTGCAGTTAGTGAAGTGCTTTCCTCTCTGTGGTGAAACGATCAGCACCACGGAGGAAAGCGGCAGAAAGTCACCTGGAGTTAAAGAGAGCGGGGCTGCGTGCATGGCTTCCTTCTGCGGGTAACGGGGAGACGCGCTCTGGCGGCGGCCTCGTTCAGGATCCGAAATACAATTTAAATATTTTTGCACACTTATTCCACTTATTCCTAGTGTGCCACTGGTTACGGTGCCGTGTGCCAATGCTGGCACGCATGCCAGGGGTTGCCGACCCCTGCTCTGAGGGATGAACCCTGATGACTTTGGTGATCCGCTGCCTTTTCATGTAGCGTCACCAGAAGGTCCAATGGTCACTTTGTGAGATACTTTGGGTTATGAGAAAAAAACCATTCATCCATTCCTAATAAATATGTTTCTTTGCTGACATGATGAACTAAGATGTTGAGCCAAGCACCCAGGAAGTGCTAGCAAAATGTGTTTTACCTAAATCCACTACCCATTACGAACACTTTGAACCTGTTAGACCCCAAGCCTGTTTTTCAGGTCTCAGGCTCGAAAATGACATTCCCAGAACAAATGACCATATCTTCCCTTCTAAAAGGGTTAAATTAATAATCTTTGTTCTCAAAGTAATGATAAACCTTTGAGTTGGATGTAGAAAAGTCAGAATCAATATAGAGGTTTTTTTATTTTAAAGAAAATTCAGATTGAACATAGTAAAAAACTGTAAATTATAGTGTCCGTCCAAATATTATTTTTTACTTATAGTGAAAACCACCCTTGGATGATGGTAAGGTAGACTAAAAGCTTTAGGAATCCAAAGTACAACATATAATAAATACCCTGTATCAAGATTGAAGCAAAACAAGTGACATTTGACCTTTTTAGACAGATTTAGCAAAAAAAACTCCATCTCTGAGGTGATTTGGGTGGAAATGGGCGTTTTTGCCGTTTCTCTGGAACCCATTGGTCGATTCTGGTGATTGACAACTCTTTTTAACCGTTAGAGCCAATAGAACCGAAGGGGGATTTCCACATACACACCACACGTTAAAGCCCTTATTTAAATCATTAGGGTCTACAAGGTGTACAAGGCACTAAATGGCTCCAACACTTCATCCAGTTCTCTTTGTAAATCCATGTGTTTAAGGTTTTAAATGTATACCTCATGATAAGCATCAATGCTACATTGTTAGCATTTTGACATTAGCATTAAGTTCACAGAGCCTACAACAATGATATATCAACTATATCCCTACATGTTCAAATGATTGGAATCGCATATATGGTAATTTATTTCAATGGCCACCTGTCAACAACAACATCCCCAGTTTGAACCCATTTCTCAGCCAAGGTTATTTTGTGTACATTTATCACACATCCTGCATGACTCTGCAAAGCATAAGCAGGGAGAGGCTTTCAGAGGCAGTGATTTTGAATGATTTTTCCCTGTGAAGATATTTCTGGAGGTCTAATTCAGTCATGACATGAATCCCCCCGATAACATTGACAGATGCGAGTACTTTATTTAAAACTCAGATGAAGAGATCGAAACCAAAGGCGGTAGAGTAACAGAAGGGAGAGCCGAGACATTTGTCAAGTGTAACACAACAGGGTGGCGATACTTCAACTTGATGCATGGGCCAACTTTCTGGCGTCCTGGATCTGATAACTTCAGCATTTCCACCCCTGCAGCAGAAAACAGCTTCAGCGTGTTCAGCGTTCTGAGATATGCTTGCAGGAAGAGTCAAATAAATGACACACAGCTTTGAGAGATCTTGAGACCAGACAGATGACCGAGGGTTACAGATGCTGGATTGTGTGCTTTCTTTGAAAACTATCGTAGGGTCTTATTTTGCTTTTATTTTGCTGTGGCATAGATGTGCGGAGGCGAGACTTTTTCATCTTTGAACAGATGGCATCGTACTAATGTCCTCTGAGAAGAACAAGGCGCTTCTTCTTCTTCTCTTGATTTGCTTCATGTTTACTGCTTTGTTGTTTGCATTTGTGACACTGCTTGGGTTTCAGCACAGGCCAACGCAGCATGACATCCTCGTGGATTCATCTTCTTATTACAGACACATGCATTTCCAAACATTTGGACTACCTATGTTGTAAATGTATTATCTCTTCGATTTACACACGGCATCTATTGCACGTCTGTCCGTCCTGGGAGAGGGATCCCTCCTCTGTTGCTCTCCCTGAGGTTTCTCCCATGTTCCCTTTAAACTGTGGGTTTTTCTCTGGAAGTGTTTCCTTGTGGGTTATGAGGGTCTAAGGACAGAGGGTCTAAGGACAGGGTGTCTAAGGACAGAGGGTGTCGTATTATCATACTGATATTCTGTACAAACTGTGAAGTCCACTGAGAGAAATATAACATTTGTGATATTGGGCTATATAAATAAACATTGATTGATTGATAAACAGTTGTCGGCGAGGTTCAGTATGTTAGGACCAGAGGTGGGAAGTAGTGGAGCACAAATACTTTGTTACTGTCCATCCATCCATCCATCCATCTTCTCCCGCTTATCCGTGGTCGGGTCTCGGGGGTAGCAGTTCCAGCAGAGAGCCCCAAATGTTCTTTTCCCTGGCCACATCAACCAGCTCTGACTGGGGGATCCCAAGGCGCTCCCAGGCCAGCGAAGAGATATAATAACTCCACCTGGTCCTAGGTCTACCCCTTGGTCTCTTCCCAGCTGGACGTGCCTGAAACACCTCCCTAGGGAGGCGCCCAGGTGGCATCCTAACTAGGTGCCCGAACCACCTCAACTGGCTCCTTTCGACGCGAAGGAGGAGCGGTTCAACTCCGAGTCCCTCCCGGATGACTGAACTTATCACCTTATCCCTAAGGGAGACACCAGCCACCCTGCGGAGAAAACCCATCTCGGCCGCTTGTATCCGCGATCTCGTTCTTTCGGTCATGACCCATCCTTCATGACCATAGGTGAGGGTAGGAAGGGAAATGGCCCGGTAGACAGAGAGCTTTGCCTTCTGGCTCAGCTCCCTTTTCGTCACAACGGTGCGGTACTTTGTTACTGTACTTAAGTACATTTTTCTGGTATCTATCAGTACTTTACTCAACTACTTGTTTTTCTGACGACTTTTTACTTCTACTTCTTACATGTTGAACTCAAATACCTGTACTTTCTACTTCTTACATGTTGAACTCAAATACCTGTACTTTCTACTTCTTACATGTTGAACTGAAATACCTGTACTTTCTACTTCTTACATGTTGAACCCAAATACCTGTACTTTCTACTTCTCTCATTTCCCAAACAGCTGGTTCCTTTAGTCTGAATGTGTGTTTGGTGGCGTGATCATTATTCTTTAGAGTCATTGCGTGCCTATTGATTTGAACACGATCCGTGTATCCATCATTTCCTGGTCTTCTCTAAAGAAGAGGGACCAATGGAAACGTTGTCATGTTGCCGTTGTTCAGCATGGAAACAGTCATTAGCTAACAATGACATTATTGTTCTATTAATATAAAGGGAGGTCAGGTACTCTTTAAAACAGCTGCTAGTTATGGGTACTTTTTACTGAAGGACACTTCAAAGCCTCTTTACTTTGACTTGAGTAAAGAAGTTTAGTCAGTACTTCTACTTTCACAAGAGTACTTTTAAACACGAGTATCTGTACTTCTACTTGAGTAAAGGATAAGTGTACTTTTGCCTTCTCTGGTTAGGACGGTGCGTTGTTGAACTCATTTGGATTCAGCGCAGGGTTCAGGGAACAAACAGAAGCCCTGCTCTGGGTGTCGGGGCATGCTATCTGTTACAGTGGTATTGTAGAGCGCAGTGGAGCTGTGATACTGCTGTTAACATGCAGAGCCCTCTGTTAGTCCTCAGTGGCTCAGAGGCCAGTCCTTATCTCTTAACAACACGCCTCTCAGCCATCCACTGGCATACAAATGAAAGACTCACTTAGGGGGCTGCTCTTTCTCCCCTCCCCCTTTCACCCTCTCGCTGTCACACTAATCCTGTTTAGTGTTGGAAACATAGCGCCGTCCCAATATTGTCGTGCTATTGTGCTCTCTGAGATATTTTTGAGTAAATGGTATATCAATACAAACACATCGGCTATTATAATAGCTTCAATCACACTATCATCACAGCCTGCTTTCCATTTTAAAGCTGTTTTTTTCTCATGTCAGACACCAAAGAAAAGAGCCATTTTCAATGTGCCAGGGTAATTTATAAACTGAGCATGTTTCTCCTCTCAGCTCGCTTGTAACTCAATTATAGAGTAGCTGCTCCAATAAATGGCAATAACATGCCGTTGTTAAAGTTTAATACGGTCCTTAATACCAGACAATGTTGTCCAATGTGAGTGGACAGCAGCTAGAGAGACTCTCCATCAAGACAAGAGGAGGCCCCAGTTAAGTCTAATGGAAAATGGCTCGTGCTGATAACTAATCAGGGTGTAGTACCTGCTCTGCTAACAGTGTGTTGGTCTGCATCAGATACTGCTGTCCTGATTCTCCGAGTCCACAATCCTAATGCATTTTTGACTTTACGGTATGATTCCCATTTGAATTGGGTTTTTTTCAGCACTGACTTCCATGCTGGTGTTAGACTATGGACTCTGTTTGGGAAAGAACAAGAAAAATCACTAGTTGTATGTCCTTTATATTTTTGATTCTGCAGTATTTATTTTAAATTTTTTAGAGTATACGAGACTAAGGCGTTGTGTAGCCTTGGAGTCTGTTTTTAGCAATTGTTTTGTTATGACTTTAGAAACACCCAGTAGGTGGGATCCTGCTTTTCTGGCATGTAATGGATTATCGAAATGTTGAGGTCATTTCGATAAATTGTTCTGATCCAAAATCGAAATAGTGACCTTGCACTGTTTTTATATAGCACTGTATCCAGTCTCTACAACAGCTGATGAGATGTGCACACGCATGCTCCCCAGAGATTAAACCTTTTGCATTTTGACCCTGAGGCCGAGTATGTGTGCGTGACAGATTTCCTTTGAATTAATCTGGTTGATTGAAGGGATGAACAATTTTTTATTTGAATGCCCCTTTGGTGTTTCTCCTGGTAATATCATCATGATGTTGGTTAATATGTCACACTTTGTCACTGTGATGTGTAATGAGGCATAAGTCCAGCCTCCAGCAGGCCTTTGAACTTCACATGGTGGTAAAGCAGACACTGTTGCCATGTTTTTATGTTTAGTGGTTGTGACATTAATTTAATGATATCAGCCCTGTGCTGGGTTCTGGTTTATTTTACATTTTCAGCTAATAGTTTTTCATCTTACTGTAAACTTACGCATTAGCACCTCTGGAAGCAACTGAGAGTTAGGGTTAGGGGTTGGGGTTAGGGGTTGGGGTTAGGGTTGGGGTTGGGGTTAGGGTTAGGGGTTAGGGTTGGGGTTGGGGTTGTAACATTTTGAAGACTTTTTTTGTCAAACTGGTGTCTTTCAAACAGCTGACATTGTTACCGCACATATTCAGTTTGGGCATTAGGGTGAAATCAGCTGAATTGTATCTATGAATTGTTGATAAGTTTCAAAGTGTTGAGAAAAACAATGCCACGCTCAATGTCTTTGAAGTGGAAAAAGCTTTGTCTAAAAGGCACCTGCTGAAAAAGTTTGAGCATTGCTAGAAATTGTTATCCCATTTGAAATTGAAATGTCTCGGCTGTTTTTGTTTCTGGGGATCATTCTTTTTCTATTTAAAAGTTGTCTCTATTATGCAGGACCTGTTGTAGGCTGGAATAAACAAGCGTGGTTATGAATATTAAATGACTGGAATCTCGACAGGAGGACACAAAGTAAAGGCATGTATCTGTGATTGTGCATGCCGTCTCAGTTCTCAGTGGAAAACCTTTCTGTGAGCATAAACACAGTCAGCTGTCTCAGTTAGTTATTGCAAACTAACCATATTTATTAA
Source organism: Harpagifer antarcticus (assembly GCA_902827135.1). Classification (NCBI taxonomy): domain Eukaryota; kingdom Metazoa; phylum Chordata; class Actinopteri; order Perciformes; family Harpagiferidae; genus Harpagifer; species Harpagifer antarcticus. Next base: position 150,012 of record CADEHL010001088.1, on the reverse strand, counting down.
ATAAAGAATGACTAGGACGCATGATACAAGATACATCTCATTAAATGGAAGCACCATCTTTCCTTTATTTAACGCCTATCCTTTTAAATATAATAGTTACACAACACTCCTGTGATTTGTCCACTAATATATGGCATACATACATTTGGTTTTTAAAGCTCATTTATGAAACATGACTTTTGAACAGATTATAGAAAGATGGACTGTTCTTCATTATCTAGAAAGGAATCGAGTCATTCGGCAGCCAGACATGAAGCTTCGACTTCAGCAAATAAGAGTCCGTGAGAAACTGATTGCCTCTAGGGCAGAATATTTAACATTTAAAGACAGCAGTATCATGAAATGCCGGCAGTAATATACTGAAAAGGTGGGGCTACTCATAAATAATGAGCAGCGTGGCAGTACTCAGACATATAAGATACTAATATCAGGAACCTTTATCACTCTTTAATGCAAAGTTATTTAAGACGAGTGGTATTAGCTTGAGACCCAGCATGCATTTCATTTCCTGCATAAGAAATGAATATAACTTGTGATTTCTTTATACATACATTGTCATACTCCTGTGTTATGAAAGCAGTAGGAGACGTGTTAATAGAATTTAAAATGTAGTTTCCCTCACCTGTAGATCATCGTTTGTATATTATCTTAAACGCATTATTCATCCAGTGATACAAAGACTAACTTTACAAGAAAACATAGACTACACATGACATACAAACTTCATTCTGAGGAAGAATGAGTTTGGGTGGAAATATTATCAATGTAAATCATACTTTTATATACTACAATACTATGTTTTTTAGCTTAAGGTCATTTATGTGTTTTCCTAAAGAGTCTTAAACGTTGAGTTAAGTGACTTTACTTTTGTTCCACTGCACTTGACCAGATTATAGACATTACAGCGACTTACTTCAGTACTGTCGAAAATCCCCACAGGAGCAATGTGGGTGAAGTGTCCCAGGGACACAACGACATGCTGACTGCAGTGGGACTCGAACTAGCTACCCCCTGATTCGAAGTCCAGCACTCTAGCCACTGAGCCACAGCCGCCCGTTGATCAGACAATATTAGGGATTGTGTAACCTGCAGAATGCAAATTATACTAAGACATTCAAAGAACCTTTTTAAAGAAGATAGGAATTTCTCGTTTTAACAGCTGTTTTGTTTTGGACTTCCTATCCAATCGCCGTAGATTCGCCTCACTGACTTGCTATTACCTAAAGCACTTCACACATTACCCATCAATACTAAATCTAAGGAGCAATTATAGTTCAATGACTCTTTGACAAGTGGACAGGATGAACTGGGAACAAGCTGCCAACCAACAACAGGCTGTCTAGTAACCCTAACCCTAGTGAGTGTTTCGTTAGGACAAAAGATTGTTACGATTAGTGTTCATTTCGTCAGCTATTTTTTAATTTAGTTTTAGTCTTAGTCCTGTGTTACATTTCCTTTTTAGTTATAGTCATATTTAGTCACCTTCATCCTGTTTTTATTTAGTCAAGTTTAGTCGACTAAAGGTCTGAGCATTTTAGTCTTATTTTAGTCGACTAAAACGAATTATTTGAGTCTACTTTTTGTCAATGAAAACCGTTGAGTCTTTTTTAGTCATCAGATTATATAGAACATTTCAGTCAAACTGGTCTAGCCAAAACCAATAATTTGTCATTTTAATATATATAAATAAATAAGATTATATCTTGTCCTTATTTGATGAAAAACAGGTTGAATGATTAAGAAGCTTTGCAGAGAGTATCTGGTTTGTGGTGTTTTCTGTGTTGTGGCCACATTGCTTCCCTTCTGATAAAACAATGCATTCGCTTTTTTTCTCCGCCTCATTGTAGCGAAAATGGGCCCAAATATCACATCGTTTCTTTCTCCCAAGCAGTGGTGGCTTTAGACTTTTTCGTTGTCTGTCATTTTGACGGACAGGATCGTAACATTTCCGTCATAATCCATTATTACCCGTCGAGTGCACAATTTATCACTCACTCACTCGCGCTGACGGAGGGGTATTCGGTTAACGCGAGTGCGACCACTGCTCCCAAGCCCTGTTGTTGCCATTTTATGTTAAATAAGGTTAGTTAGACCATGAGTTAGACCATGAGTTAGACCACGAGTTAGACCACGAGTTAGACCATGAATTAGACCATGAGTTAGACCATGAGTTAGACCACGAGTTAGACCATGAGTTAGACCACGAGTTAGACCACGAGTTAGACCACGAGTTAGACCACGAGTTAGACCCGAGTCTTCCTGACAGTTCACAGTGTGCCGCTGCCCGGTGTAATTCAAATCTACCGCCGCGCGCAGCACAGACACGCAGCTGCTGCCCAGCCGCAGCACCGGAAGTGGAACTGCTGGGAGAAAAACTGATTGACCAGAAATGTAACGTTATCTTTGATAATATTTCGTCTCCTCGTTTTTCGTCGACGAAAGTAAAGAGAGATTTTGGCAAAGTTTTTATTTAGTAAACTACATTTTCGTCTCGTCACTTTTCGTCAACGATATTGCATGATGATTTCATTGCAGTTATTGTTTACTGCCGTCGGTGCCGTCTCGTCATCGTCTCGTTTTCGTCATGGAAAAAAAGGTCGTTGACGAACATATTTCGTCATAGTTTTAGTCAACGAAATTAACACTAGTTACGATGGAAGTTTAAAGTCTAAAGATTAAACTGCCTGTTGAAATGTTCCTTTAAAACCAACCCTTTGGACAAAACAATCTCTTCTTTTGCCATTTTTAAAAGGCGTTCAAGGAGTTCAATATCGTCAAAAGTAGAGTTGTTGACTACACTTAGGGTGTTTCTCAATCTCGAGTAAAGCTGCTCCAGAGTCACTATTTCAAGCACACTACGTCATCGAGTGCCGCCGAAGGACTGTTCCAATGTCCAGCATACTTGGAATTCTACCGAGCCCGGCGTACTTCGTTTGGAGAAATTTCGAGGCTGCAAATGTGTAGACTCGCGGTCTTAAAATCCCCACAATGCTTTGCGCACGGACCAATTTCCCCAAATCTGAGTCGGAAAATGTAAGGCGGGGCTTCTTATATGAGCACACCTGCACACTTGCTCGCCTGTTCCACTCTTCGTTTTCCAAATGCCAGGAAGTATTCTTGCCTCGCTTTTGAAGCAAGACGCTCGGAAGACATGTGCTACCAAGCAAGCGTACTCGACATTGAGAAACACCCTTAGTCTTTTTCATTAGCACAGGGACTTGTTGACTTTGGAAAAGCTCTTGTAAGAGAAGAATTACAAATACGAGGGGGGACTTAAATTCCCACCGAGCTACCTCTAGACAAATAAAAGAGAAAACGAGAAAACAATAGACCTCCCTCTCACACAACAAACAACAAATAAATATAAACAGCTCTTGAAAGCCACCCTACGGGATGACCACGGAGAGGTTTGAGCATATTAAAGTGATTCTTAAAATCTACCTGCCAGGTTTTTCCTTAAAGTGAAAGAAAATGTCTGCATCTGTTGCACACAGAGAGGAAGTGTTTCTACATCCAGGTCTCTTTGTTCGGAGTCAAATGTCGTCCCTTTGCTTCGTTTCTGGAGGATTAATGATAAAAGTTCCAATTCAGACGATGTCATTTGGGCAAATGCATGTTTCTAATCAGGAATTAGGGCCTTAATAATAACATGGATGTGGTGAGCGTTTTCTTCTGGTGCTAAATCTTACTGACGTTCATTTCAAGGCTTGCAAATCGGGGGCAGATGGAATTAGCCAAGAAGTGTGTGGGGGATGAGAGATGTGTCGCTAGGGGTCGCCGCCTTTTGTGGAACATAAGACCCATTTATCCCAAATTAGGACTGGTTTGCTTTGATGTTCCTCTTGGTGGAGTGCAGAAGGGAGGACGGGGCAGATTGCTGCAGCGCAAACAGATGTTCAAGGCTCATCCTTTGAGGTGGTGATGAAACGTCGCCACAGCGAGAGTCTTCACATCCCACTGTCAGCCGGTTGACTCAGAGACAAGGGCAGGGCTGCACTTGTACTTTAATAGTGCTGCATATGGGCTGATATTCCACCACGTCAAGTAGTCTGACCTATATCTGAGCTGGGCTTAAAAAGCTTCATATAGCAATTTATCATAAGCACGAATTAGCCTGTTAGCATATAGATATTAGGAAATGTCCAATACGATACCATGGTTTGGTTAAAGATGTTAAAGAGACCCTATTATGCTTTTTCCGAATCAGAATCAGGTTTATTACCAGGTAGGTTCTCACATACGAGGAATTTGACTTGATGTCGTGGTGCATACATAAAAACAAAAATGTAAAAAATAATACAGATAGCGAACTATATTAAGAACACTGTAATACAAATATACTTTCCCCTTCCTTTACTGTGTTTTATGGGTTTGTGTGCATGTAAATGGTCTGCAAAGGCTAAAATGCCTGTGTTTCTCTCCCACACTAACATAGTGACATCACTATTTAACGCTTCTATTGGCTAGCGCTATGACCAATCACAATAGCTAACCAATCAGAGCACACTGGGCTCTGGTTTCAGACAGAGGGTGAAAAGAGGTGCTGCAGCACAGGCAGTATGAGAAAAATAAAGAGCTTTAAATTCATTAGAACCAAAGTCATTACAATTTAAAGCGGCCTTGGGTCCCTTGAAAGGCACTATAAAAGAAATCGGTTGTTATTATTATTAATTTGATCAACCAGATCAGCACACAGCAGCTTGGGTCCAAAATATATTTATTACATTACATATTATACATGTTCACTTAGCTGACTTTATCCAAAGCCACGTACATTAAAGTCAAACTATTGTAAGTGCTGCTGCATTGGCTTCGAATTTCACAAACCTTTCTAAGTTCTACGTACAGAAAAGATAATTTCTCAACCTTCTCTTTACATTTCAACAGGTTTATAATGATTGACAGGTTTATCAACATCTCTGTAATTCTCCTCCATCTTTTAATATTTGAATCTCATCTAACAGCTTGTATTTTTGTCTCTGCAGGAATATGACGACGGCTACGGAACAGCTTACGATGACCAAGGTTATGAATCGTACGACAACAACTACAGCACTCAAGGACAGAAGTAAGTGTTCCTATGGTCTTCCCACAGAACCTTCATTCACACGCAGTCCCATGGTTGGGTTGAACTAAAGGAGGCAGCTTCTCCAATGTAGAGAAGTGGAAAGTGTCGAGAACAGGCGTATACCATTTGCTAAATAATATAAATCTGTGATTTGCCTTTAAAACTCCACCTATCAACAATTTTACAAATCTAAAGTATGGAATGTATACATGTCACTTGTTAGACGCTTTTAACGACATACTCAATATTGTGGGCAATCCCCACAGGAGCAATTTGGGGTGAAGTGTCTCAACGACATGCTGACTGCTGTGGGGTTTGAACCTGTGCCCAACACCAACGCACAACCCACTGCACCACACAGCTCCACATATACATTTTGACTTCCCGTCTTGCAGTACGTTTGCATTAGTTTTGGATTCCTAGTGAACTGGCAACTGAGAAAACTGTGAGAAATACATTTCACACAAATCCAAACGGTGTTATCATGGTGTCTCGGAGTTCATACCAGGGCAAAAACACGACTGAACTCCAAACAGATTGCGTAAGTGCACTGAATAAAAGCATTAGTTTGTATTTATGTCTCCCTGCATCTGTGGGCAGCTATTCCTCCGCAGCCTGACCATTTGGGTTGGAGTAAATGTCATATGTGGAGAAATTGAGTTTTTCGGTTCACAGCTGGATTACGAGCCGTTAGGAGTCATTATCGCTCGTTTTCTGCCCTGTTTGAAACTCATAAGAACACTTTGTGTTAATGAAGTATTTTGTGAAGTGTGAAATGTTTTGAGTGACCTTTAAAATGTCTTTTAAGAATAAATGTTCTACCACGTCTTAAAGTAACAGGCAGATTGTATTCATAGCAGGATCTCTAATCCACATTTTTAAGTTTTGTTTTATGACACGGCTTTAATTCAATCTCAGCAGACTCTTTGACGTATTCCTTTAAGTGTAGCTCATTACGCTAAACATTTAATATTTTGTTTTAATCACCAATTTGCCTGATGTGTCTCTGATATCATTGCAAAATGAAGAGTCTTAGCGGGACGTCGCTCCGTTTAACAGAGGGTCCTGCAAAGCTAAATGCAGAATATTGATTTTCTTGTTTCCAGCGAGCTATCGCACTCTCAGAGCCACGCAAGGTCAAAGGCTTTCTGTTCGGCGTGTTGGTGTCCCGCTGTACTTCATCGGGACACACATTAATGTATGCCTGTCTGTGCCACGTCAAAGAAAAGAGTGATTGCCGCCGCATTTAGTCTGTCAACAGTTGGATTGTATTGGCAGCAGCTGGAAAAGATGAAAATAGACGGCGTAGAAAGAAAAAGATGATGCTGTCTTTTGGCCTTACTGAGCAGGGGGGTCGATGTTTTCTTTTGTGGAGGTGCCAGGATGTATGTCACCCAGGCTCCATCCATCGTTTGTGCTATAATCTTCTTCCACACACACTCCGAGGGATGTATCTCGAAGTGTTGCTGGTGACGCTCGCTGGGGGGAAAAGCAGCTATTGGCTTTTGAATTATGGAGTAAATAAATCTGTTGTGATTACATAAATAAGTAAGAAATATGTGTTTGCTGATTCAATCCCTAGGGTTAGGGTTACGGCCCGTCCACACGGCGGCGTGCGTTGAAGCTTCAACGCTTCTGCCCATTCACTTTGAATGGGGTGACGTCACGTTTCGCCGAACTGCATTGTGGGAGCGAAGCGTAGATTTGCTCGCGTTGCTGGCGACGAAAGTTGAGCAATGTTCAACTTTTGAAGCTTCAGAGGAAGAGTCAGCCGATCGAATCATATGCCAGTACAAGTTCTAGCCAATCAAAACGCGTGCTTGTGTGTCCGGGGCGGGACATTCATGTGATTGGTTGTTGGTCGAGTTTCAGCCCCCCCCGCGCCGGCAGGCGATAACGCACGCCTCCGTGTGAACAGGCCGTTAGGGATAGTCCATCAGAATGTGACTGTATGCCTTGCCCCATTCTTTAAGTAAAGCTGTAAGGTAACAAACACAAAACACTATCTGTCTGTTTTAGGGGTGAGAACATAAATGTTTTGCCTCTATTTTTGTACAAAAGCTTGGTGATAAATGGAAAGTATTAATCGACATGAGATCATTGTATAAATACTCTTGTTGTTTCTTCTTCTTTACTTTACTCAGACATGATACTAGTAAAGTATATATAAGAGCAGGTTGGTCGATGTTTTTTCTTTTTGTGAAGGTGTCAGGATGTGTCACCCAGAATCCATCCATCGTTTGTGCTATCTCTTTTTTCTGGATCACACACACTCCACACACACTCCGAGGGATGTATGTTGAAGTGTTGCTTGTGACGTCGTGATTACAGCCTTTTCTGTAAGAAATAGTTGTACGTTGGCTGATTACATCTCTAGGGTTAGGGTTAGTCCATCAGAAGTTGACTGTATTCTTTGCCCCATTCTTTGAGCAAAGCTGTAAGGTAACAAACAAAAAACACTATCTGTCTGTTTTAGGGGCGAGAACATAAATATCCAAATATAAATAAATGTAAAATCTCTTTCTGGATCACACACACTCCACACACACTCCACACACACTCCGAGGGATGTATGTTGAAGTGTTGCTGGGGGGGAACGCAGCTCCGTGAATTATGGCGGGGGAGGGGTGGCGGCGGCGGGGGAGGGGTGGCCCAGAAAGAAAAATGGAGTCCATCATGTAAAGGCTGCAGGCCGGGTCGACTAAAAGGGATTTTCATGTCTTTTATCTGGTGGAGACAAAGCTACTAATAGGGCCCAGACATAGAACCAGCGCCTCCAGAGACGGCTGGTTCACTTACTTCTACTCGTTTGTTCAAGATTTAGTTTAAAGTCACTTCAGGTCAATGTTGATGCAGTATTTCTGAGATGTGACCATCCTTGGATTGATTGCATTTTGATATAACTTTGATCTCTTTATTTGAAAAGGATATACTCTCCTCCTATACGTTCCTCACCAGACACAACATCACCAGAAGGACTTTATATTTGTGCTGAATTATTTGATCAATCATCAGAGAAATAGGATAATTAGATGTCATTGATTGAATTGTGAACGTGTGACTATAGATATAAGATTATGTGGATTGTTGTCATTATTTTGGTGGTTGTGAGGAGGCTAAATGATATGGCTCTGCTATTGGAGTTTAACAGATTCACCAGAGAGAGGACTCCTATTTAGAAGCGGTGCAGTAATGAGTCCTATAACTCTGGAAAAACTGAGTATTTGATCAAGCAAGTCAACGTTTTTTTAAAACTTGTTTGCGATTAGAAGCCTTAAATGAGGTCTGAGGTTAAAACAAGCTTAAAAGATATATTCTACGACATCAAATACATTTAAATTATTTCTACTTACTAAATAAATCACAAAGTGGTGTTAACGAGATCATCCCGATGAACAAAACGTGTTAAGTATCATAAATGTGTTAGCAATAGAGATAATTTTCCGCAAAATCCAACTGGGAAATCTCTTTCTTTTTGTTGAAATGTATATCTTACATACATTATATTGTACACTATTATTTAAATAAGACTTGTAATGCGACTCTGGCTCAAGGAGTAAATAGGCATCTACCGATCAGAGGGTTAGCAGTTCATGTGTCCTTGGGCAAAATACAGTACTTACTCTCAAATTGCTGCTATAGAAATGTCTGCGGTATTAAAGGGTGTGTAAATCGCCTTGGAAAAAGCCTCAACTTAATAAGGTACAATTATTAATAATATTTATATTATAAAGACATTTGTTCATCCATGTATTACCTTTAACTAGTGCACTTTAGTCACTGCATTATACTGCAACATAATACCATCCTTCCACTCTCCGATACACATATACAACCAATTTAGCTTTTTGATGGACATTCATTTCCTGAGAAAGTATAGCAGGTACCAGCTGCAGCAGGGCCTCAGGGAGGGAGAGAGTGAGAGAGAGAGAGAGGGAGGGAGGGAGAGAGAGAGAGAGAGAGGGGGAGAGTGAGGGGTGAGAGGGGGGAGAGAGACAGGTGAAGAGGAGAGAGCATCGCATCGCAGATAGAGCTATATATAGCATATCGTAGATAGAGAGTAGAGAGATATAGGCTAGATCGCTCTCTCTCTACTAGAGCTCTTCTCTCCTCTCTAGATCGCTCCTTCATCCTCTCTCTCTCTCTTCTCTCTCATCTTGACTCGATCTCCTCGTGCTCTCCCCTCTCTCTCTCTCCTCCTCCTTCTCTATCTCTCTCTCTCTTCTCTCTCTCTCTTCATCTCCAGTTGAATCTCTGACTGCTTGCCTTGCGCATGGCAGGATTTCGGGTGCCGGACGATAACAAGCAGAACAATTTACAGTCTCTGTCATGGTCTTACCCGGCGCCTCACGCTGGAAACAGACCTGCCAGTGGGAAGACAAAGGGAAAGAGCAGAGTGTAGCGCTGCATCAGTACATTTACTGATCTCTAATCATCTTGGAATATATTTCCACAGCACATGAAACACATGTAGCTATAGGGGGTTATGACAGAACTCTTAGTACCCCAGGTGGTTGGGGAGAAACATGGGGGTTTGTTCTTACTTTAAATTACAAATCTGATCTAACTTTCCTCACAAGACACCGGAGAAAGGACTCTTGATCTGTTGGGATTCATTGGGATTGCAGAGAGTACTGATATGAAGGCACTTGCTTCCTACTGAGTGTACGCAATGCAGATTCTTGTATGCTTTTTTAAGACCTACCAGTTTGTAGACTTGGAATCGTTTTGCGACTTGTGTTGGCACACGGAATATAGAAGCATTTAGCAGATTAATATGGAAATATAATCTCACAAAAGCATTTGTATTTATAAGCCTACATTATATACATGCTTTAATTATTGAACTAACTTTGCTTTTGAGCGGAACACCTGAGGTTGAGCAAACACATATCGTTGTGATTACAGCCTTTACCTGAAAGACGTTTGAGTGTTGGCTGATGACATCTCTAGTCCATCGTCATGTGACTGTATTCCTCGCCTTCAGGAAAGTTGATGGATAAATATATTTAATAAATCAATGTGTCTGTCTGTACACACTTTAGATGACAGATCTTCGTATCATGCCTTAAACATTCGTCCTTATTCTCGTACACAATGTAATACCATCCACACAGTAATCACTTACAACCGGTGTCACTATACAGTCACACAGAACGGCCAGAATGTATTCATGTAGATGTAATTCAATTTGAAAGGAAAATAAGGCGCTCACATCCTCAAGACATGAGACTTAAGCTAAAGAGCTGGACGTTTTGTGACATGTACATGTTTCGGGAGGGCGCTGACGCTTCGGGAAACCTGGTGGAAAGTTACAGCTCCTCCATCACAGCTCCTCCATCACAGCGTCCTCTCTGTGTGTTTCTACAACACTCAGCATCATCTGTTTTAGAGAGGCAGCCGAGAGCTGCATCTCAGGAGAGTGATCAGGAGCCAGAGGTCGGACAACTCAGAGCTTGTACTTGAGTTAAAGTAGAAGTACTCAGATCTTGTACTTGAGTAAAGTAGAAGTACTCGGATCTTGTACTTGAGTAAAAGTAGAAGTACTCAGGTCTTGTACTTGAGTTAAAGTAGAAGTACTCAGGTCTTGTACTTGTAGTAAAAGTAGAAGTACTCAGATAATGTACTAGAGTAAAAGTAGAAGTACTCAGGTCTTGTACTTGAGTAAAAGTAGAAGTACTCAGATCTTTTACTTGAGTTAAAGTAGAAGTACTCAGGTCTTGTACTTGTAGTAAAAGTAGAAGTACTCAGATAATGTACTAGAGTAAAAGTAGAAGTACTCAGGTCTTGTACTTAGTAAAAGTAGAAGTACCAGAGTGTAGGAATACTCTGTCACAGTAAAAGTCCTGCATTCAAAATGTTCCTCAAGTGAAAGTAGGAAAGTATTCTCATCAAAATATAGTGAAAGACAGTGAAAGTAGTCGTTGTGCAGATTGGTCCATTTCAGAATAATATCTATGATATGTTTTATAATGATTGATCATGAAAGTGTTCTCAAAGCTGGTGAAGGAGCAGCTAGTCTGAAGTACTTTGTAGACTGCAGGGTAGCTGGTGGATTTACTCCAGGTGGAACTAAAGTCTGATTCAACACTTGATTATATTTACCATCATTCATCTGTGAAGTAACTAAAGGTATTACATACATGTAGTGGAGTAGAAGTACACCATGTACCTCTGAATTGGAGTGGAGTAGAAGAACAAAGTCGCAACAAATTATCTCAAAATGTTACTTAAGTACAGTACTTGAATAAGTGTACTTAGTAACTTCCCACATCTAAGAGATGACTGAGACACTGAGGAGGACAGCGAGGAAGACATGTCGTGGAGTAAAAGTACACCATTTACCTCTGAATTGTAGTGGGGTAGAAGTGCACAGTTGCAAAGAATCAAAATCCTCAAGTAAAGTACATTTTATTTAAGAACAGTACTTGAGTAAATCTATATAGTTACTTTACCCCGCTGTCAGTAGCTGCAGTTCTTAGGTACTAATAAAGTGCTCAGGTGAAGGAGGCTGGAGGATGCTTCCTGTGTGGATAGCATCTTTAATTTCATCGAGAGAAGGTGGTGTCTCTTTTGGGAAATGAGAGGACGACAGCTGTGTCTGTGTGTCCTGGCTGGACGCTCTGAGGTCACAGCGAGGTTCCTCTCACAGCTCGAGTGTGATCAAAGCATGATGGCACTTCAGAGACCTCCTGACACCTCAGAGCACCGTCACTCGCATCGTTCTACGCTGTGTTTTATCGTCCGCTGGATCCTGGAGGCCCGGAGCAGAGGGGTCGCTGTGTGACAGGGTTTTAAAGGGCAGATGCACCCCTGAGGAACAACTGTACATCTTAGTAGAGGAAGAGGAGGGTGCCGGGGTATCAGAGCGTCAACACTGTGACGATCACTGAGAGGAAGTATCAAACCAAAGAGACTTGCTTGATGTGTTGGGATGTTTTTTGGGATGTTAACTCTCCTACTTTTTTGAATAACACATTATTCTTCAAATTATTTAGATTGAGTGATCAGAAAAATATATATGTTGCCTTCATAAAGGAGCAACAATTAAGAAACCAAAAGGATATTCTTAATATTATCAGAACTAAACCAATGTTGTGCCATGTTACGCTTCCGAGCTGATGGAAATGTCATATCAGAGAGCTCTGCACATGACAATGAGTTATTGAGAAATTACAATCTGGACCAACCAGCAGAAAGTGATTTCCATATCTAAAGTTATGCCGTTAGCTTGTGTTACGCACCCCCCACTAATAAAGAGTATAAAGCCCCGGACACACCAAGCCGATTTTGGCCGGTGATGAGCGCCCGGTCGCCCTACTCAGATTGGTGTGTCCCGCACCGTCGGGTCTTTTCAGCCGTGTCGACACCTTTTCGGCCGAAAACCCACCGATTCCACATGTCGAATCGGTGGGCAGTCGGTCAAATAAATCACTCTGATTGGCTGTTCAGCTTAGCGAATCAGTGCATGAGAAGCGAAACGGAAGTGAGGGACCCAAACAAACTATTAAGAAGGCAAATCTGAGGTTTCATTTAACTCCAGCTCTCGACTCAGGTTGGGGAAAGCCCCGTGAGCTTCTCGCTGTAGAGTGAAAATGGAACACGCTATTTGTTGTTTGTTTATATCACGCAGTCTGTTCTTCTTCTCTCGGTTATCACGCCGTCTGTGGTCATTTCTCAATCGCGAGTACACTGCAGAGCAACTATTTCAAGTATACTACGTCATAGAGTGGCGCAGAATGCTGAGCATGCATTTAAACAGTCCTTCGGCGCCACTCGATGACGTAGTATACTTGAAATAGTTGCTCTGAAGCAGTTTAACTTGTGATTGAGAAACGGCCACTCTTCCGGTTGTTGCCTCTTTTGAATGACGAATACACACTACCGCCACCTGCTGGTAAGGAGAGTTATTGCCACTCACACGTGCCAGATACAGAGTTCTGTCCTCTCGTGCAGAACGCAGAGTCGTCGAATTCTTTCTTTTATGTGCAACTGCAGTTTACGCCATGTATTCCATCACCTTCCTTTTTCAGTGCTACTTCTTTGAGGTGGGCTTGTTGTGTCGGGCCCCTCAGGCAGACAACACCCATTTAGTACAACGAGAATATCAGCATTGTGTGTTTTTCTTTTTTATCTTAGTGCAAATTGGCTGTGTTAGCTGTCTGCCTCTGAAAGCCTGCGGTGCCTCACAGATGCTGGGCTCCTAGATGCGGTTTTCAAGGTAGACAGCTTGTCAAGATGAGTGACAGGTGCTGTAGCGGGAATTAGACCTTCTGAGGGAGAGGAGGCGGGTTTTACACCACTCTGCACCGAGACAAAAAGACACATTGTTCATTTTATATGTAGTGTTCCTTCGATACGTTTTCACATCACGATAAAGAAACCAAACATGATTCCAAGTGACGGATGATATGGATTATATTAAAGGTCACCTGTTATAAAAAAATCCACTTCTTCATGTCTCTTCTACATCAACATGTGTCCCCTCTTCTTCATGTCTCTTCTACATCAACATGTGTCCCCTCTTCTTCATGTCTCTTCTACATCAACATGTGTCCCCTCTTCTTCATGTCTCTTCTACATCAACATGTGTCCCCTCTTCAACATGTGTCCCCTCTTCTTCATGTCTCTTCTACATCAACATGTGTCCCCTCTTCTTCATGTCTCTTCTGCATCAACATGTGTCCCCTCTTCTTCACGTCTCTTCTACATCAACATGTGTCCCCTCTTCTTCATGTCTCTTCGACTCAACATGTGTCCCTCTTCTTCATGTCTCTTCTTCATCACATGTGTCATGTCCTCATTCTTCATGTCTCTTCTACATCAACATGCGTCCCCTCTTCTTCATGTCTCTTCTACATCAACATTTGTCCCCTCTTCTTCATGTCTCTTCTACATCAACATGTGTCCCCTCTTCTTCATGTCTCTTCAACATCAACATGTGTCCCCTCTTCTTCATGTCTCTCTACATCAACATGTGTCCCCTCTTCTTCATGTCTCTTCTACATCAACATGTGTCCCCTCTTCTTCATGTCTCTTCTACATCAACATGTGTCCCCTCTGTGGAAAGAGACTCTGAAAGTTTCAGGAACAAAGATTCTCTCTCTTTGTGATCCATTTCTATAAAAATGAGCTGATCAGATTTTGGTCACTTTGTGATGTCATAACGATGTTTTGTCTTGTGTAACCATTAGCCAATCAGCAACCAAGGTAACCCCCCCCCCCACCCCCTTATCACCTGAATCTCCTCCTAGAGCACCATTGAGTTCTTTGTAACCAAATGTCTCTCAGAGGGGCGTGGGGAGGGGCTCCTTATTTTCATCTAAAGTAACAGACAGAGAAACAGCACTTTGGAAACAGGGCTGAAACAGAGGGGGTTATGGGTAATGCTGCAATGATCTGTTTGGTGTTTCAGCCAATCAGAGACAGGCTCTGTATATATCTGAGAGCTGTGATATATTGATGAAGAACAGTCTAATAGGAGACCTTTAAATGATGGAATAATGCAACAGAAGCACATTCCAGTGTACTTTGCAAAGGGAAACGGTCTGTTCAAAAGCAGAAAGAAGACTCAATTGTAAAGGCAAATCTTTGCAGTAAGCCATTGTTTCGCCCTTTGTGACTTTCCAGCAGGGGGTCAGTGTCGGAGATAGCTTTGCAATCAGCCGCCGAGTTGAGCAATCACCAGTGTGTCCATGAGGAGGGTTTCTATTCGAAAAGATGTGAGCTTAATTTCATAGTACATGGTGGAGATAAAAGACAATTCTGCTTTTCTATTCTCTCAATCCATTTTCATGGTGTGTGGAAATCAAACCACAGAGCCATAATCAGTGTGTGGCATTTCCGTTAGCTATTTTTACTTTTACAACGTTGTGTAAAGAGTGAGGAACATCAAGGAAGTACTTTACCTTTAGGACTGAGCCAACATGTAGGAAATAGGCTAGCAGAACAGAAGCTTTCCACACCACACTGTTCTACTTCTGCAGCCACTCGTAATGTCCTACTTGATGTCTTCAAATGCATCACAGAGGACTGGAAGAGTAATGGCCATGTAAGAACACAAAGTCCACTAGGGACGTGTACTACATCATTCAGATTTAACACCGCCATCTGTTTGGTGGTGGCGAGTGCTTCAGACGGAGCCTTTTACAGGAATGATGGATACGTTGGAGAGGCAGGGTCTTTACCTGCGGAAAAGTAGGTCTGGAATTGATGTTCGATGAAAGAGACACACTCCCCTCCCGTGGTGACACACCTGCGCTTCAGAGCGATGTGTGCTTGTTGTTTCTTGGCCGGTGAAGTTCGGGGAGAGACAGAAAAGCAGCGGACGCCTCCTGCTAATGAATGTCAAATCAAAAGCTGACCTATTTAGAAAGTCAAAGCGCTTTCACACCTATGACAGGGCAATATCTGGAGTGAGAGCTAACCCCCCCCCCCCCTCCTGCCGGCTCTTGTGTTTCATACTTCCAGCTGTGCACTTCTGACAAGGCGACGCTGTGATTTGGAATCAATGATGTGATAAATGTGGAATGTGCTCGGAGCTGGAGAGGGTTGTTTCAGGCTTTGCTTTGATCTCGTACCGCCTTACTTTCAATATGCAACATTTATTTATTTGAGTTGAAGGAAGCTAAAATATTAAAAGTTTCGTCCATTATAACTCAATGTCATAGTGATTATCTGGCAAAAGTACACACTTCCTTTACTCAAGTAGAAGTACAGATACCTGGAACATACTTCTGGAACATAGTGACATCACAATGTAACACTTGCGCTTCTATTGGCTAGAGATCCAACGCATTGTACATGATAGGCTAAGAGGTGGGACATCTCTAAGCGTTGGCCAATCACTGAAGAGCCTCCGCAAGAGTCAAATAATTCTAAACAAAAGAGGCGAAACTTGACGGTGTCTTCCACACAGGTCGCACATGCCTGCGTTTCTTAGAGGCTGGTGACATGGGAATTGTAGTCTTTTAAAGTCCCTTGACTACAACAGTCACTACTAGGTAACATTTGGCCTTTTAAGAAAGAACTGGCTCATACACGTATAGTACTTCAGTGAATATGCTAACCACTGCCGGTGCTGGCATAACTGGCAAAGGGGTTTTTATGTTCAGTCCAGGTGTAGTTCTGATTGATTTAGCTGTTGGTGCAGCAGGAGCTGTCACACTTTTGTTCACATGATGCCGAATTTTACCGGAAACTTTGACCTTCAGGAAATGTCTCCCGTCTCTGTAATTGAGAAGAGAAGGTAACTACGGAGAGAAGTTGTGTAGCAATATTGACAAAATGTCACCTCAGAAATTAGAGGCGCCTAACAGCTTTTGTTGCACTCCTTCCCTTTTGTGCAAAGACAAGGTTTCCACTGGCAGCTCTGAACACAACGGACTACTATTATGTGTCCTTCCTGTTTAAGTCAGAATCTTCTTTGAGATGAAAAGTGGAATTAAATGCAGGGAAAACAAGCGGACAGCCACGTCTCCGAAATAGTGTTCGCATAGCTGCATCTCCCAGGTTTGTGTTATTTGTTATTGTCCAATATGACACTGAGCTTTACAGGAAAACCCAAGATTACCCATTATCTCAAATGTAACTAATATGTCTGCAGGCACCTGTGAGTTGTGGCAAATAGATTTTCCGACGTTGGTAGAAATGGATGTGTGTTTTTGAAAGCGACCGCTCTGGAATACACCCCTCAATTTTGGCATCGTGAGAGATGTAATTATTTAGCATCCTGGTTTTGTCTCGGGGTTTGAAGAGCCAACACAGGCATTGAGCTGCCACGTCTCTCTCTCTCTCTCTCTCTCTCTCTCTCTCTCTCTCTCTCTCTCTCTCTCTCTCTCTCTCGCTCTCTCGCTCGCTCTCTCTCTCTCTCAATGCAGGAAAGGAAAGTAGGAACTGTTGACTTTAATTGTGAAGCAGGCAAAATGGTCAATCTACAAAAGCAGGAAACACAAAGTAAACAGTACAGCCAGTCAGAAACTCACATGTTTTTATGACTTTAGATTTCACTGTCTGAGAAATATGGAAGAGATTGTTAACCGGTGGTGTTTCACTACAGCTGTGTGCTCTGTGGTGGAGGGAGAGCTCTGAGAAATCTTCTCTCAATGTCGAGTTAAATAAGTTAATTATTGTTGAAAATGAAAATAAAAGTGTTTTAAAAAATCTAAAAAAACATCTCCCTCTCTAAAAACAATAATACAAAATATAATGACATTTAACATGGGACTTATTATAAAATACAAAATGAAGCAGTGTCAAGTTAATATACAAAAATATTACTGACCCTAAATGATATACAAACAAATGATCTACTTAATTACACATCCGAAAATAAGTGGGAAGAAGTTTACACTTCTTTAATCCCACCCCTTCTCCCAGAAACTAAATTATTAATATATTTTTTTTTTGTTTTTCATATCATTCATGAAGTACAAGTACATTTCAAAAGGTTGCTGAAGAATGATCTCAACATTATAAAGTATACTCAAACTGAGCCTTTGGGTATGTGTGTATTATTATGTCCAATTATTTGTATTTTTTTGTTTGGCCGTATGATGGCTACAATTAGATGATTTACATTTTAGATAGATAGACAGATAGATAGATAGATGGATAGATGGATGGAGAGATAGATGGATAGATAGATGGATAGATAGATAGAGAGATAGATAGATAGAGAGATAGATGGATAGATAGATAGATGGATAGATAGAGAGATGGATAGATAGATGGATAGATAGATGGATAGATAGATGGATAGATAGATAGATGGATAGATAGATGGATAGATAGAGAGATAGATGGATAGATAGATGGATAGATAGATAAACAGATAGATGGAGAGATAGATGGATAGATAGATGGATGGATGGATGGATAGATAGATAGATAGATGGATAGATAGATAGATGGAGAGATAGATGGATGGATAGAGAGATAGATGGAGAGATAGATAGATAGATAGATGGAGAGATAGATGGATAGATAGATAGATAGATAGATGGAGAGATAGATAGATAGATAGATAGATGGAGAGATAGATAGATAGAGAGATAGATAGATAGATAGATAGATAGATAGATAGATAGATGGAGAGGGGTTGTTTGCCTCCACTGGTTTGGCATTGATTGTAGTTGAGTTATGAACTGTGCTAAGCCTGACTTAAGACCCAGATCCTCTTCAGGGAGCTGTATCACGTCTCATTGAGCCGCCATCGTGCTTTGAAACCATTCCTCCGACTGTCCAATGGATCGTGTTCATCCTCAACGGTAAATTGTTGAGGATGAACTTGTAATAAGCACTGCAAAATAAACTCCAGTTGAGCGGTTTGATTCCTCCGCCCTGGTGCAATGCTGGTGAAGGCCATTGTTGGCATTGTTATAACCACATAGAACAATTGATTTAAAATACCAAAGATGTTTTTTTCCGCAAAACTCAATGTCCCATTTTCCCTGGATAACACAAAGGGGTAAAAAATCACTGGGACTACTTTCTGCTGAAGAAATAGTCCCTATTCAAGTGACAGTGTGATGTATTGATATACAGAGGATACTATTAACGTTTTAATGCATTTGCTATATCTAAAGAATACTCAATATAAAATATACAGAATTACTTTAAACACTTTCTGATAGACTACAGGAACAGAAACGTATAAACATAGGGTACTTATATACTTATTTATTTATTTAAATTAGAATCAAATGAATCCATTATACCTTAACTCTAAGGGCGACTGTGGCTGCGAGGGAGTGCGTCGTCTTTCAACCAGACGGTTGTGGGTTCGATCCCAGCCTGTGCAGCCAACATGTCGATGTATCCTTGGGCAAGATACTTAACCCTGAGTTGCTCCCGATGGCCAACGGTGTGTGAATGTGTGTGAATGTTAGGTCCTAGAGCAAGTGGTACTGCTCTGTATGAATGGGTGTGAATGTTAGGTCCTAGAGCAAGTGGTACTGCTCTGTATGAATGGGTGTGAATGTTAGGTCCTAGAGCAAGTGGTACTGCTCTGTATGAATGGGTGTGAATGTTAGGTCCTAGAGCAAGTGGTACTGCTCTGTATGAATGGGTGAATGACATGTAGTATGTAAAGCGCTTTGAGGGGTCGTAAAGACTGGATAAAACGATATATAAGTACAGTCCATTTACCATTTACTCTACAACCAATAAACCAAAGCAGTCTATGATTTGTGTTTTAACATGTTCTTTTGTTTTGTTTTAATGTTCTGTATTTTAAATAGTTTTATTTAATTATCCCAGTAACGTCTGTTGCATGTTTTAAATGTATTGTATTTACTTGTTTAAAATGAAATGTGATTTAGGTTGACTTTTAAAATCTGTCCAGGGACTACAGGTGAAAAATAGCCTATTGGCTAACTCTGGCACATATATAGAAATGGTCATTAATGTGCACTGTCCCTGTTCCATAAATGAATAAATAAATTAATATAGGGCACATGTGTCAAACTCGAGGCCCGGGGGCCAAATCAGGCCCTTGGTGGATTTAATTTCGGCCTGCAGGATCATTTCTAATTACTGTTAGATCTGGCCCTCCGGTATATTGCACGCACACCTTCACTCCATCCTGAGGGTCTCCTCAGCTCAGAGCCTGAGCCCAAACATTGATGAACCCAAGATGAGATGCCAAGTATCTGAGCTAGCATCACAGAGCAGCACACTGAGTTCAATGGATGCTTCCTTCTGCACTTTCTCTCACGACAACAGGGCATGTTTGGTTTCTCTTTGAGGGAAATAGTTTTTTGAAGCTGTTGTTGGCCTGTGGGAAAATGTAATCATAAGAAATGACTCTGGAGAAGCTGCAGATAGAGCCATAAGAAATGAATGCAACTGATTATTTAATGTTTAATGTTGTTTTTATAGACAATAATTGAAGCTTTGTTAGATCCAGGTTTAGTATGTGCAATAAATTCATTTCAATAAGTGTTGCAATAAACATTGAACCAGTCCGGCCCTCAGTACCCATGTTTTAAGTTTGGCCCACTGTGTATTTGAGTTTGGCACCACTGATTTAGGGGAACCTACTCTTAAAGATTGGCTGTTTATTCTAATAATTATTCAAATTAAAGCCACATTTTTAATACAATAATCCAAAATATACTGCATGACGTCCGTCTAATATGTGTTTTGTTTTCTTGGTCAATTTGCTATCTTAGATTAAACACATAAACTAAGTTAAAGTCAAAGCAACTGACAAATGTAGCTTTATCAAACAGCTAGCATTTATAGTAGGACTTCTAATACGAGCACCTCTCAGTGAAATTGAGAAAAACACTCAGAGGTACATCTTCAATTTGTTGGAAGAGGAAAGAGTGATGTGAAGACTAAACCTTCATTACTGTGCAGCTTCTCTCTATGCAGCAGCTCCTGCTCAGTGAAAGCAGACTTAATAGCGGACAGAATTAGCAGAGATCGATTTGCTGGAGTGCTGCAAACTGTGGTGTAATTCGATAGAGGAGCGGAGTGTCTCAGACTCTCAGACCTGCCGTTGGGCTTTTCAACATCACACCGCAAAAAGCTCCTCGAGTAACGGGAGTGAAATGTCCTCCGTTACGATTAGTTAGAAAAAGTGATGGGGGGACTTTTTTCAGATAAAGAAAAAAACACGGCTGCATTAATCGCGCGCGCAAACAATTCATACATGAATACAAATGCTTACAATACTTTTTTTTTTTTAACAATTAGTGCAGTGACTATGCTGCAAAGCGGGAGCAACACATGCTTTACTTTTCCCTATTGACTTATTACTAATTGTAGCGTTATCGTTTACTTTATCCGTCTTTATAAGTAGATATGACTTTTCTCCGTTAATATTCGTCACGTTGTTTCCATAGCAACAACAACTTCCTGTCAACAGCGCTACCTCTCCTTCAAAATAAAAGCATGTACATACAAAATAGGAAGCCAAGCCAAATTACACTTAAGACATACAACTGCAACGAAAGTAACAAACACAATGCGATATCCTTTTCCATTTCAAAGAACATAAATGGGGTTACATTAACAAATAACTATAAAACAACAATACTGTAGAATAACAAAATGAATTAAACCGAAATACACGTGTTGAAGCGGTTTGCTGCTGATTACTACGCACCCCCCCGTGCACGGGCCGAATATCCGATTACTACCGAAAAATGGTATTCGGGACATCCCTACAGACCACACGGTCAACAGAAAGTATCAGAGCAAATTCACACTCTTCCTAGTCATATCCCCAAAACTGGCATCCAACAGGTAAATACAGTAAATAAACCACACCCACGTGAACGTTGCCGGAAGTCACAAACAATAAGAATTAAACGTGATGCAAACGGAAATTAAGATAATAATAGAAGTAATGGCAAAACAAGCATTTTGGCTCCTACATTACTACTAATATTAAACCGGTCTAAACTGCACCACTTACCAGAAATACACCCAAACAGTCTAAGAGATTGTGCATCTTCTCTTGTGCAAACAAATCTCTCTCAAAGTGTAACTATTTATCGAAATAGTTATCACCGCAATAAACCGTATTTAATGTTGTCTTAATGTACAATATTTAATTTCACATTTGTATATATCATACTCTATTTAAATGTGTATAGACTATATTGCACAATTTATTTTTTCTTTTATATGTATTTTTGTACTTTATTATATATAAGTTTTGTATTTATTGAACATGTTGGAAACAAATAATAATAATTATAACAAAGAGAAGCAAAATAAAAAAAGAAATTCTCAAATAGTGTCATGTTCAAAAGGGGCCAGCAACTATATGTTGCATTGTTGGAGGAACTCGGGTCAAAACCATTTCATTGCCATTTCTACACTGTAGCTTATGTGCATATCACAATAAAACCTTTGAATCTTGAATCTTGAATAATTCTCCATGCACGCCATTTTAAGAACGTGTTTAACTAATAACCCTAATGCATAGTGGTGCTAAAGCTGCCCCATGTACAGTCTTGTGTGACGGTTGATCAATGGGGACTGTCCACGACACTATACACAAATAAACTAAACATAATTGGTCATTTCCAAAAGTGTTGGAGTCCAGCATCCGCAGTATAAATGTCCGTTTCTCCCTCTGTGGCGGGTCGTTACTGTCACCTCTTTGCCTTCAGCAGTCGGGGGTGATCACGTGGTGTTTCGGGGGTTTGGACCCTGCCTTCAGTTTTTTAATCGGGGATAAAGTGACTGACAGAGGGAGAGGAAACAGCTGTGATGGCTGCTGTCGGCTCAGTGGCAGCCGTATGATGAATTGCCTCTCTTGAATGATAGCGCTGTTGCTGAATGATTCTGACGCAGGATTGTTCTGTCAGCACGTCGATGGCAACCGCAAATAAATACAAAACGGGGGAAGAAATGAACCGCCATGCAACTCACCTCCACACTCGGCTTTTTCATTTTTCATTAAAGTTGCCACCTCTCAAATAGATCTCCATATGCAGCGAAATGGAACGGCATGTTTGTGCAGAAAATTGCCTGAAATGTCTCGGAAGTTTTGAGAGATTGCCTCTTGTTTGCTTTTTACTTTTACCAGAACTCCCCCTGTGTGTTTGACTTTATTGCAGAAGTGATGTGTGATTGCATCATGATACATATTCCTTTGATGCTCTCCCATCATGCTGAAAGTTACTGCTGCAGAATGTCCTGGTGTTTTTTCTTTTATTTCATGTTTAATAACCTTATTTTTACATCTGTTTACAGCTCAGATGACTACTATGATTACGACGCTAGTGGGGAATCGTATGAATCTTATGGTGAGTTGCTTCTCCTCTTCAGATGTATCTCCTGTTAATTAATTGTCAGAACATCACTTTCTAGTCTCTGCACAGCTGGTCTCATCTCACTTGTCGTAGCATCTGCTTCCTGTGTGATGTCTTAGACACATTTAAAAAAGAAAAAGGACTTTCTAAGTATTTTATTAGAAG
Source organism: Harpagifer antarcticus (assembly GCA_902827135.1). Taxonomy (NCBI): domain Eukaryota; kingdom Metazoa; phylum Chordata; class Actinopteri; order Perciformes; family Harpagiferidae; genus Harpagifer; species Harpagifer antarcticus. The sequence goes on along the minus strand of CADEHL010001088.1, from coordinate 127,005 downwards.
TTCAGTAGTGTTGACCCATATGCTATCTGGAGCAGGACAGGCTAAACGCAGGCTTACTTACAGTTTTCTATCTGCAATTGTCACATCTAAAATGGCAAGTATGTTGTTTTTGTTATTATCAATAGGTGAAATACACATTCTTAATCAGGACTCGGCTACAATTTATTTGGGTTATTAGGAGAGAATAATTCAATTGAAAACCAATTAACTAAATCACAATCTTCACTTAATCACAGGTAATCCCACACAAAATATTACATTTGATTTAATTAGATTTTCTAAAATGTTAATTTCATACTTTAATTTAGCTGCAAAGAATCGCCTAATACCAAAGGATATACATTCTTCTATGATACAATAACAACCACAAGTTTGTTTCATCAAAATAAATATGGATTACTTGCAGGGCCGTTTCTTCCTATATGCGGACTATGCAGGGGCATAGGGCCCCCGCGGCCACTAGGGGGCCCCCAAGCTGAAAGTATTTTTGTTTTTTTAAGGTTAATTCATACACACAAAGATGAACAAAATTAGTAGAAGCGGGAGGGCTGAAGCATAGCTTGTGGAAAGTAGCCCTCCCGTGCATTATCCTAATACAGAGGCATTATTGCGTCAAAAACGTATAGAAATGAAGGAGTACAAAGAAATAAAGAAAAGAGGAAAACAAATTAAATAAAAGTTAGGGCAGGAAAACAATAAATGCATATATATATATATATGAAAACTAGATATAGGGTCATTTTCTGCACATGTCAATAGCAGTTTCAACTATCTATTTTTGGAAATTAAAATATACATAGGTACACATGTACTTGGCAAATGAATAATAATAATAATAATAATAATAATAATATATGCATAATTGCATATAAACATTGTGAACACTTATTTTCAAGTGACTTTTTCTACATTCATATGTTCACGCTGTGGGTTGGAACTGCTTTGAATGTTATTAGGCATTTTGTTATGGAAAATGTTGTGCATAATCAGTACTGTTTTAAGCTGTACTATCTCAACACATTTTAAAAGATTGAGTTTTTTTAAATATGGGAGTTGTGTGTTCATATTTACCAACACCACAGACTATTCGTAATACTTTTTTTGGGATGTTATTATTTTTTGTAGATTTGTTGAGTACGTGTTTCCCCATATTTCGGAGCAGTAGTAAAGGTAAGGGAGAAATAGACTGTTATAAAGAGTATATTTTCTTCAAGAATGTTCTTAGTATGAAACAAAATACCTATTGTTTTTGACAGTTTAGTCTGTACATAATTTATATAGTGCTTCCAATTGAGTTTTTCTTCAACAAGCAGTCCTAAAAATGTACATGCACCAACTTTTTCTATCTCTGTATTGCAAATCCGTATAATGCAGTCATTCTACTCTCAGACTTTGTATTGAATAACATGTAATTTGTTTTGGCCACATTAAGGGATAATTTATTAACTGCAAACCAGTTCCATAGTATTTTTAATTCTGCATTCACAATTTTAACAAGATCGCCAAGATTATGATGGGAGCAGAGAATTCAAAGTTCAGGTTCAGCCTCAATATATTTGGGGAGAATTAAAATGAGTCGTCTTTATTTGTAGACAGCCAAGCCCCCTCCTGTGTTCGGTGAAGTATTATATGCTTACAAATCCAATGTAGGATATAAACACAACTAAACTGCAATGATAGCAAAACTGCTAATTTCGTGAAATTAGCCTGTTTTCCTATTAAAGTGTAACAGATTGATGCATCTCCACAGATCATCTTAAAGGCTTCGGAATCCCCCCCCCCCCATTGTAGTTAAAAAAAACTGTCAAAACTAGGGCCCCCAAACAGCATCTTGCATAGGGCCCCAAAAAAGCTAGAAACAGCCCTGACTACTTGTATTTTTTAACACGTTTAGTTTTCAAAGCCATCAAAAATATAATAGCCAGAATGCTAACATCTAAAGCTGAAGCTAACACACAGGAATCCCATTTATATACTGGCTATCACAGGCTAACAACATAATCAA